>CM029620.1:1842663-2397457 GCA_017311315.1 Dendrocalamus latiflorus | reverse complement strand
TTATGGGGGGCTATTTCAAGCCACCTCGCACGTACCGCCGCTACCGAAGCGTCGCAACGATACGCGTGCTGGATGCAACCGCAGCTGTGTAAAGGCCTGCCCCGCACGATTCCCCATAATTGAAAGTGAAGTGTCGCGGCGGTCCGTGCACGAGGCGCGACCACGGTCGTACAAACGCCCCACCCAGCGCTGGAAGGTCACGACCACAGGCGCCATTTACTGTCTGCCCCGTGTACCCCTTCCCTAGGGAAGAGGCGAGCGGCTGCAAACACGCAACCGTCCACATCCCGCCGCCCACCAGTCGTAGGCCGCCGCGTGCCCCGGGCGCGTTGGGTCGCACGGTACGGGAACCTAACCCTGGCAGACCAGGGGCCGGCGTGATTCCAGGAACCCGTACAGTGCAAGGCCGCATCAAAGACCCCAAATCTCCGCCCACGCGGCGGTGTTCGCAGGGCAAAGGCGCCAGTTTCGCCGCCACCGTTCAAAGGGCAGGGGGCGGAGCGCGCGCGCCTACTTCGACTAGGCACCAGCTTCACTGCCGCCCATTCGAAGGGTAGGGGACGGAGCAGCGCGCGCCTACTTGGACTCGGCGCCAGGCTTCGCCGCCACCCGTTCGAAGGGTAGGGGACGGAGCGCGCGCGCGCCTACTTCGACTTAGGCGCCAGCTTCGCTGCCACCTGTTCGAAGGGCAGGGGGCGGAGCGCGCGCACCTACTCGACTTAGGCGCCAGTTTCGCCGCCACCCGTTCGAAGGGCAGGGGGCGGAGCGCGCGTGCCTACTTCGACTAGGCACCAGCTTCGCTGCCACCCGTTCGAAGGGTAGGGGACGGAGCAGCGCTGCGCCTACTTCGACTCGGCGCCAGCTTCGCCGCCACCCGTTCGAAGGGTAGGGGACGGAGCGCACGCGCCTACTTCGACTTAGGCGCCAGCTTCAACTGCCACCTCTTCGAAGGGCAGGGGGCGGAGCGCGCGCACCTACATCGACTTAGGCGCCAGTTTCGCCGCCACCCGTTCGAAGGGCAGGGGGCGGAGCGCGCGCGCCTACTTCGACTAGGCGCCAGCTTCGCCGCCACCCGTTCGAAGGGTAGGGGACGGAGCGCGCGCGCATACTTCGACTTAGGCGCCAGCTTCGCTGCCACCCGTTCGAAGGGCGGGGGGCGGAGCGCGCGCGCCTACTTTGACTAGGCGCCAGCTTCGCTGCCACCCGTGCGAAGGGTAGGGACGGAGCGCGCGCGTCTACTTCGACTAGGCTCCAGCTTCGCTGCCGCCCGTGCGAAGGGCAGGGGACGGAGCGCGCGCGCCTACTTCGGCTAGGCGCCGGCTTCGCTGCAACCCGTCCGAAGGGTAGGGGACGGAGCGCGCGCGCCTACTTCGCCTAGGCGCCAGCTTCGCTGCCACCCGTTCGACGGGCAGGGGACGGAGCGCGCGCGCGCCTACTTCGACTCGGCGGCAGCTTCGCCGCCACCCGTTCGAAGGGCACGGAACGGAGCGCGCGCGCGCCTACTTTGACTCGGCGCCAGCTTCGCTGCCACCCATTCGAAGGGTAGGGGACGGAGCGCGCGCGCCTACTTCGACCTTAGGCGCCAGCTTCGCTACCACCTTTCGAAGGGCAGGGGGCGGAGCGCGCGCACCCTACTTCGACTTAGGCGCCAGTTTCGCCACCACCCGTTCAAAGGGCAGGGGGCGGAGCGCGCACGCCTACTTCGACTAGGCACCAGCTTCGGCTGCCGCCCGTGCGAAGGGCAGGGGACGGAGCCGCGCGCGCCTACTTCGGCTAGGCGCCAGCTTCGCTGCCACCCGTCCGAAGGGTAGGGAACGGAGCGCGCCTCGCCTACTTCGCCTAGGCGCCAGCTTCGCTGCCACCCGTTTCGAAGGGCAGGGGGCGGAGCGCCGCGCGCCTACTTCGACTTAGGCGCCAGTTTTTGCCGCCACCCATTCGAAGGGCAGGGGGCAGAGCGCGCGCGCCTACTTCGACTAGGCACCAGCTTCGCTGCCGCCCGTTCGAAGGGTAGGGGACGGAGCGCGCGCGCGCCTACTTCGACTCGGCGCCAGCTTCGTCGCCACCCATTCGAAGGGTAGGGGACGGAGCGCGCGCGCCTACTTCGACTTAGGTGCCAGCTTCGCTGCCACCTGTTCGAAGGGCAGGGGGCGGAGCGCGCGCACCTACTTCGACTTAGGCGCCAGTTTCGCCGCCACCGTTCGAAGGGTAGGGGACGAAGCGCGCGCGCCTACTTCGTCTAGGCGCCAGCTTCGCTGCCTCCCGTTCGAAGGGCAGTGTGCGGAGCACACGCGTCTACTTCGACTAGGCGCCAGCTTCGCTGCCGCCCGTTCGAAGGGCAGTGTGCGGAGCACACGCGTCTACTTCGACTAGGCACCAGCTTCGCTGCCGCCCGTGCGAAGGGCAGGGGACGGAGCGCGCGCGCCTACTTCGACTAGGCGCCAGCTTCGCTGCCGCCCGTCCGAAGGGCAGGGGACGGAGCGCGCGCGCCTACTTCGGCTAGGCGCCAGCTTCGCTGCCGCCCGTCCGAAGGGTAGGGGACGGAGCGCGCGCGCCTACTTCGCCTAGGCGCCAGCTTCGCTGCCACCCGCTCGAAGGGCAGGGGACGGAGCGCGCGGCGCCTACTTCGACTTAGGCGCCAGTTTCGCTGCCGCCCGTTCGAAGGGTAGGGGACGGAGCACGGCGCGCGCCTACTTCGACTCGGCGCCAGCTTCGCTGCCACCCATTTGAAGGGTAGGGGACGGAGCGCAGCGCGCCTACTTCGACTTAGGCGCCAGCTTCGCTGCCACCTGTTCGAAGGGCAGGGGGCGGAGCGCGCGCACCTACTTCGACTTAGGCGCCAGTTTCGACGCCACCCGTTCGAAGGGCAGGGGGCGGAGCGCGCGCGCCTACTTCGACTAGGCACCAGCTTCGCTGCCTCCCGTTGGAAGGGCAAGGGGCGGAGCGCGCGCGCCTACTTCGTCTAGGCGCCAGCTTCGCTGCCTCCCGTTCGAAGGGCAGGGGGCGGAGCGCGCGCGTCTACTTCGACTAGGCGCCAGCTTCGCTGCCGCCCGTTCGAAGGGTAGGGGACGGAGCGCGCGCGCCTACTTCGACTAGGCACCAGCTTCGCTGCCACCCGTGCGAAGGGCAGGGGACGGAGCGCACGCGCCTACTTCGGCTAGGCGCCAGCTTCGCTGCCACCCGTCCGAAGGGTAGGGGACGGAGCGCGCGCGCCTACTTCGGCTAGGCGCCAGCTTCGCTGCCACCCGTCCGATGGGTAGGGGACGGAGCGCGCGCGCCTACTTCGACTTAGGCGCCAGCTTCGCTGCCACCCGTTCGAAGTGCGGGGGGCGAAGCGCGCGCGCCTACTTCGACTAGGCGCCAGCTTCCCTGCCACCCGTTCGAAGGGCGGGGGGTGGAGCGCGCGCGCCTACTTCGACTAGGCACCAGCTTCGCTGCCGCCCGTTCGAAGGGTAGGGGACGGAGCGCGCGCGCCTACTTCGACTAGGCGCCAACTTCGCTGCCGCCCATTCGAAGGGCAGGGGACGGAGCGCGCGCGCCTACTTCGCCTAGGTGCCAGCTTCGCTGCCGCCCGTTCGAAGGGCAGGGGACGGAGCACGCGCGCCTACTTCGACTAGGCGCCAGCTTCGCTGCCACCCGTTCGAAGGTCAGGGGACGGAGCGCGCGCACGTCTACTTCGACTAAGCGCCAGCTTCGCTGCCACCCGTTCGAAGGGCAGGGGACGGAGCGCGCGCGCGTCTACTTCGACTAAGCGCAAGCTTCGCTGCCACCTGTTCGAAGGGCAGGGGGCGGAGCGCGCGCATCTACTTCGACTTTGGCGCCAGCTTCGCTGCCACCCGTTCGAACGGTAGGGGACGGAGCGCGCGCGCCTACTTCGACTTGGCGCCAGCTTCGCTGCCACCCGATTCGAAGGATAGGGGACGGAGCGCGCGCGCCTACTTCGACTAGGCGCCGGCTTCGTTGCCACCTGTTCGAAGGGCAGGGGGCGGAGCGCGCGCGCCTACTTCGACTTAAGCGCCAGCTTCGCTGCCACCCGTTCGAACGGTAGGGGACGGAGCGCGTGAGTCCACTTCGCCGGGGCGCAGCACAGACGGGAGTCTTGTCCTGTGAAATCTACCTCGTTTTCCTTAACAGGCCACCTACAGTGCATCAACATATAAGGTGGTGCCGGCGGGCTCCCTCAGTAACACCGACTGTAGGTAGGCCTGTTAAGAAAAACAGGGCAGACCTCGCTGTCGCCTACGGAAGCGCGGTGCGGGGTCAGGAAGCGCGGCTGGCTATCAATAACCGGCGCTGATCAAGCTCCCAGGAAAAATAGACCTCCTTCTGTGCATCAACATTCCCCAAGCCGCTCAGCGTCACCCAGGAATGTTGATGCACGACAGGGGCCCATTTTAGGGGAACAGCTTCTATCACAATATACGCAGGAGCAACGCCCCACCAGCGCCATATATATAACCCCCATCAGCAGGGGAACCAACCGGCGGAAGTCCAACCGCCGGAAGTCCGCCGCCATAGTAATGGTCACGACGCCTCAACGCCCGCACCACGCCAAGCACGCTGCACCACGTGGACGCCCGGAAGTCCGAGCGTCGCAGCAGCGCGCACGTCTGCTTCGGCTACAGCGCAGCTCCGGAAGTTTGGAAACGTTCACAGGCCGCGGGGACGGAGGGGGCCATAAGACTCGGCAACATGGCTTCGGCCTTGTGAAGCCCTTTACCATGAGAGGCTCCTGTCGTAGGGATGGCCCCCACCTAAGCCCAGCAGGCCTGGTAGGAGATTATAAAGGCCCAGAATAGGCCATGTATAATGACATAACTGCCCCTAGAGGGGATAACCAGATGTAAGGGTATAACTGTAAAAGCACTCCTCAATGTGTATGTATATATACGAGTAAGCCATGGGGAGAACCCAGGCCATTACACTCATCTTCATCACTCTCCACGACCATCTCTCTCTCTGTTTGGTCCGTAGCCACAACACTATGTCACCTGGATTTGGGCCTCCAATCAGAAGCAATCCACTCAGAGCACTCGCACGCTTGCAGTTCACCGGTGTTGTAAATAATCTTGTTTTTACAAGTTTGGAAGTGATCGTAGTCGAAACAGAGGTTTTAGCCAGACCGATCAAACCAGAAACAAAGTTGTAATTGAAGTCGAAAGTCAGTAGAAATCGTAGTCGAAAGCTAGAACTGGAGTCGGAGTTGGCTTTGTAATCGTAGTCGAACCCAAGTTAAAGTCGAATAACCGGGTATAAAAAGGGGTATAGATATGTAACCAAGATGTACCAAGCAATTGCGAGTAATAGAGAAGAGAAAAGCAAACCTTGAGCTTTGATTTTCCTCGTGTAATCTCGCAAGACGTGGTCGGAAGGACTCACGACCGTGGCAAACGTGGTCGGGAGGACCTACGACCACGGCAAAGCATCGGCGAAGGTGATCGAGAGGTGCTACGACCACGGCAAAACAGAAGTGAACGTGGTCGAAGAGGCGTTCGACCACGTTGAACGAGCGCTTTGCGTGGTCATAAAGGCTATCGATCACAGTATAAAGTGTTCGACCACGTTGTGAAGGCTTCGACCACGGTGAGAGTGGTCGAAAGGAGTTGTGACTACGCTGTGAAGACTTGAACGTGGTCGGAAGCGACTCCGTCCACGTTATAAGGAAGAGAACGTGGTCGAAAGAGTGTTTCGACCCCGGTGAACAGTGATCGCCAGCATCACTGCGTGATCGTAGGAGGTTGCGATCACGGTGACTCGAGTGCAGTAAAAGAAAGGGTAGCACAGCGGCAGGGAAGAGTGGTCGAATGGTTGTCTAAGTGATCGTAAGCATTCGGGAGGCGGTCGAAACCGATCGTAAGTCTTCAGAATTGGTCGTAACCGATCGTCAGCGGTCATAAAGATTCTGGGGAAGTCGTAAGACTTCCAACAGTTGGTATCAGAGCTATGGGAAGACACAAAGAACCAAGGTGCAGACTCGACATCCAGGGGCGGTCATGGTCGTGGCTCATCTTCCGGCCGCGGTGCATCCCATGGTCGAGGACAAGGACGAGGCTATGCCCAGTGAGGTCGTGGGTTCCAGTCCAAAAGAGGAGGAAGAGCTGGTCGTGGAGATAGAGCTAGTCGTGGAGGTGGCGACTACCAGCTGGACAAATCAAATGTCCAATGCTACGAGCGTGAAAAATTCGACCATTATGCTGCCAAATGTCGAAGCCACATTCAGTGCCATAACTACAAGAAGTATGGTCACTATGCAGCAAATTGCAGGAGCAAAAAGAAAGTGGAGGAAGTCAATATTGCTGAAACGTCTGAACACAAAGAACCGACGTTGCTAATGTCACTCCGCACGGTGGAGGTACCGACAATGGTACTACTGAATGAAGGGAGAGTATTTCTAAGTCTAATGGAGAAGGGAGAGCAGACACAAGAGCAGTCTGTAGACTGGTACCTTGACAACGGAGCTAGCAACCATATGACGGGCACACACTCGATGTTTCATGACTTAAACGAGAATGTGCTCAGTAAAGTGCAATTTGGGGATGGTTCGATGGTTCAGATCAAAGGGAGAGGCTCGATTCTTATGCAGTGCAAGGATGGAAGCCAGAGACGGCTGTCGGATGTGTATTACATACTGAGTCTACACAGCAATATCATAAGTCTTGGACAACTAACCGAAGAAGGTTGTAGGATCGAGCTCAAAGACAACCACCTGAAGGTGTTCGACTGTAGTGAACGATTGCTGATGAAGGTACAAAGGACAGTGAAATGTCTGTACAAAATTCAAATTGAAGCGTGCAAGCCGAAGTGCTTGAAGATTACAACAGATGATTCAGCCTGGTTATGGCATGTGAGATTCAGTCACATGAATTTCCAAAGCCTCAAAACCATGGCAGAGAAAGAGATGGTGGTCGGACTACCAAAGATCGACCACCCGGACCAAGTCTGCGAAGGTTGTGTGGTGGTGAAACAAACTCACAGCAGTATGGCATCCCAGGCACAGTACAGAGCTTCTCAACCATTGGAGCTAGTACATGTTGATCTGTGCGGACCGATCACACCGCAAACGGAGGCCGGAAATCAGTATTTCATGCTGATTGTCGATGACTATTCCAGAGCCATGTGGGTGTACATGCTGCAGAGCAAAGATGAGGCAAAATTCAATTTTTGGAAGTTCATTGCACTCGCTGAAAACAAAGTCGATCACAGGGTGAAGGCTGTCAGGTCAGATAGGGGGAGAATTCCTCTCAAAAGAGTTCGACTTGGTCTGTGTAGAGAAGGGCATTGCAAGATACTTCACAGCTCTGTACTAGCCTCAACAAAATGGAGTCGTAGAAAGGAGGAATAGAACTGTGATGGCCACAACACGAAGTCTTCTGAACAGTCGATTTCTACCCGGGCGGTTTTGGGTGGAAGCAGTGAGGCACGCAGTCTTTCTTTTAAGCCATGCCACCACATGATCACTTGATGGGACCACTCCATACGAACTATGGTCGGGGAGAAAACCGAACGTCGAGAATCTAAGAATTTTTGGCTGCTTAGCTCATGTGAAGCCATCAACTTACCTGAAGAAGCTGGACGACCGGAGCAGGAGGATGATCTACCTCGGCTCTGAGCCGGGCACCAAGGCGTACAGGTGCTATGACCCCGTTGAAAAGAAGATACAAGTGAGTAGATATGTTGTCTTTCAAGAAGACAAGCACTGGGAGTGGGAAGAACATCAAGGCATGGAGAAAGATGTGCATAACTGGGTGATGTTTGATGTTGCTGGTGGTGACAACACCGATTGGGAAAATGAAGCTCCGACCACATCACATAACTCAAGTCTAATAAGTACCAAGCCTCACAAGACCTCACCCAAGACAGAAGGTTCTGATGAAGAAGATTCAAACGGCCGAGTGCCGAAGATGAGGAGCATTAGTGAAATTTATGCACAAACTGAGCTGGTGCAGATGGAGGAGTTGCTGCTTTACACTACAGCCAAAGAGCCTGAGAATTATGAAGAAGCAAAGGAAGATGAACACTAGAGAGCTACTATGCAGGAAGAACTGAAATTAATTGAAGACAACAATACATGAAAACTCACCGACCTATCGAAGGGTCGTAGTGCCATTGGTCTGAAGTGGGTTTATAAAGTGAAGAGAAATTCTCAGGGAGAGGTCGTAAAGCACAAAGCACGACTTGTGGCTAAAGGATATGTTCAAAAAAATGGAGTAGACTATGAAGAAATCTTTGCACCGGTGGCTCGCATGGAGACAATCCGTGTTCTAATTGCTTTGGCCGCAAACGGTGGATGGGAGATTCACCACATGGACGTAAAAATAGCTTTTTTGAACAGAGACATTGAGGAAGAGGTATATGTATCTCAACCACCGAGTTTCCAGTCCAAGAGACAAGCCGAGAAGGTGTTGAAGCTAAACAAAGCCCTCTACGGGCTCAAACAAGCCCCTCGAGCTTGGAATACGAAGCTCGACAAAAGTTTGACATCGCTCGGGTTCAGGAGGAGCAACTCTGAACATGCCGTGTATATGAGAGGAGATGAGAAGACAAGGCTGATCGTGGGGGTTTACATGGATGATTTGATCATCACCGGAACAAATCTGAAGGAGATTATGAAGTTTAAAGAAGAGATGAAGAAGCTATTCAAAATGACAGACTTAGGACATCTGATTTACTACCTCCGCATTGAGGTAAAACAAACCGACAACGGCATTACACGTTTTTAGTCAGCGTATGCTCAAAAAATTCTGGAGAAGTGTGGTATGGGAGAGTGCAATCCATGCCAAGTCCCAATGGAGAATCACTTGAAGTTAAGCAAAACAGGCACAGGATCTCCAGTTGACACCACGCAGTACAGAAGTATTATCGGAAGCCTGCGGTATTTGGTGCACACCCATCTAGACATTTTGTTTGCGGTTGGGTATGTGAGTCGTTTTATGGAGAAGCTGACTTAGGAGCATTTGAATGTTGTCAAACATATTCTGAGGTATATAAAAGGTACTCTGAACCTCAGGATTCAGTACAGGAAAGGAGGCGAAAAGAGTTTGCAGCTGACGGGCTATAGTGACAGTGACGTGGCTGGAGACGTTGACGATCGAAAGAGCACAACAGGCGTGATGTTTGTGCTGGGAGGAAGTCCCGTCAGCTGGCAATCTCATAAGCAAAGAGTGGTGGCATTATCGTCATGTGAAGCGGAGTACATAGCAGCAAGTGCAGCATCCTGCCAGGGAGTCTGGCTCGCTCGGCTGTTAAGTGAATTGTCGGACGAAGTTCAGAAGGTGGTGCTTAGGGTAGACAACAAATCTGCAATATCGCTGAGCAAAAATCCGGTTCTTCATGATAGAAGCAAACATATAGACACCAGATATCATTTTATCAGAGATTGTGTCAAAGAAGGAAGGATTGCGATCGAGTACATCAGTACAGAGGAACAGAAGGCAGACATATTGACAAAACCGCTAGGGCGAATAAAGTTTTCAAAAATGAGGAGGAAAATCGGTATGGTTGAAGCCGAAAAACAAGATTAGGGAGAGAATGTTGTAAATAATCTTGTTTTTACAAGTTTAGAAGTGATCGTAGTTGAAACAAAGGTTTTAGCCAGACCGGTCAGATCGGAAACGAAGTTGTAATTGAAGTCAAAAGTCAGTAGAAGTCGTAGTCGAAAGTTAGAACTGGAGTCAGAGTCGGAGTTGGTTTGTAATCATAGTCGAACCCGAGTTAAAGTCGAATAACCGGGTATAAAAAGGGGTGCAGACATGTAACCAAGATGTACCAAGCAATTGCGAGTAATAGAGAAGAGAAAAGCAAACCTTGAGCTTTGATTTTCATCGTGTAATCTCGCAAGACGTGGTCGGAAGGACTCACGACCACGGTAAACGTGGTCGGGAGGAACTACGACCACAACAAAGCATCGGCAAAGGTGATTGAAAGGTACTACGACCACAGCAAAACAGAAGTGAACGTGGTCGAAGAGGCGTTCGACCACGTTGAAGGAGTCCTGTGCGTGGTCATAACGGCTATCGACCACGGTATAAAGCGTTCGACCATGTTGTGAAGGCTTTGACCACGGTGAGAGTGGTCGGAAGGTGCTACGACTACGCCGTGAAGACTTGAACGTGGTCGGAAGCGACTCCAACCACGTTATAAGGAAGACAACGTAGTCGAAAGAGTGTTTTGACCACGGTGAACAGTGATCGCTAGCATCACTATGTGATCGTAGGAGGTTGCGATCACGGTGACTCAAGCGCAGTCAAAGAAAGGGTAGGGCATCGGTAGGGAAGAGCTGTCAAACGGCTGTCTAAGTGGCCGTAAGCATTCAAGAGGCGGTCGGAACCGGTCGTAACCGATCGTCAGCAGTCGTAAAGATCTTGGGGAAGTTGTAAGACTTCCAACAACCAGCTCAGTTCCAGACTATATTGATTAGTTCCTTACCCTATTATGTCGGACTGAAACCCTACATCCGCATCACCAGATGCAACTCTTTACTGCAGGCCTTCCGGATCACCTGCGTATGGATATTGAGCTCCAAAATCCTGCAAACCTCCAGGTGGCCATGAGTTTGGCCTGAGCATATGAACGGGAGCAGACAGATGACACCTGTGGTACCACCACCTGGTGGCATTCGCTCGACTCCACGGCCGTCGGGATGGCAGCGACCTTCCACACCTATACCGGCGGTTCAACGACTGACACCCACGGGAGGAGCGACGACCACCATGGCACAACTAGGTACTAGGTCGGCCTATCCGCAGCCTGTACCCAGTTGAGATGGCAGGCCGGCACAAGCAGGGCTTCTGTTTTAATTGTGATGAACAATACACCCATGGCCATCGTTGTCAACCCCTCTTCTATATTGAGGTCGCGGATGACGAGGAAGACGCCTTGCTCGCAGACCATACCGATTACTCGGCGCAGTCACCCAGAGTCTCCCTTTATTCGTTAACTGGACTTTGGAGCATCTGCACAAATGAGACCATGCAGATTACGGTCACACTGGTTGAGGCAGAATTCATTGCTATGTTGGATACTGGATCAACCCACAATTTCATCAGTGAAGGCATGGTCAACAGCGCCAACGTCAAGCTTGATCCCCGACCGGGCCTACACATCGAAGTTGCCAATGGGGATAAGTCTCTCGTTGGGGCATTGGCCGGGACTTAGCCTTACAAATCGGTGGCGAAACATTCATAATTGACGCTCTCGCTATTCCCAGGCTAGGAGACATGTCATGTGGGGAATTCCACACCACCGCCGCAAGGCCAAAGGCGATGCCGCAACAGATGCAGCAGACGTGAAGGATGGTGACTCTTCGGCAAGGGAGAGTTAGTATTCGTATTAGATATCTATCTGTAGTATAATACGTACTTTAAATAAGAGATATGATTAGGAGAAGCCTTACTCTTGTACGGGCATGGACAATAAGCAATAGAACTCCTTTTTCCCAATCTATCGTTCTCTGTTTTCGTCGTCTTCTTGTCGACAACAGCAGTCGTCACGGCGCGTGGACACCGAGAGGCTCGTCTGAGACCCCAAGTCAGCCACGACTATCATTTGCGTTCTCGGGGACATACCATTGCCCAAGCAGTGTTCACGGCATGAGCGCCCCCACCAACATAATCCTGTTCAATTTTAGAATGAAAAACATATATGATGAATGAAAACTCATATAAATCTTTATGAAATAATTATTAAGTTGCGAACCATTCAGTTACCGTCAAGCTCGGCACAGTGGCCGGCAGCACCACATTAGTGCAGGCAGTTTCACACACACCAACAGGAGCAAAAAAGCTCTAATGAGCACAGGGAAAATGGGGTGATTCGCACTGTTACGTACTCCCTCCATTTCTAAATAGATATGGCTTTAAAATACGTGCAATCAAACTATATACACTGAAATATTTAGAAATTTGAATGGAAGTTACACAGGTAGATTTATCATAAAAAATACTTCCATATGAGTATAATTTTATACTTTCTAATAACATGTAATCAGAAAAAGTAAAAGATAAAGGCGTGTATTGAAGATGTCGTCGATGTTGGAAACAACATCTATTTCGAAACAAAGGGAATAACTAAATGAACACAGCAGTAGATATGCAAACATACACCCGTACACACGTTAATTGCCATTTTAAAGGGAGAGGATAGAGAATTTTAAACTGATGACTCTTGATGTTTTAAGTCTGACACTACAGATCAGAATGGGAATGAATGGGTAGTTAGCTAGGACTGTAGGAGACAGGAAGGTAGTATTAGGCCCAAGTCCTAATGCAAATCCAAATGTTTACTTTGCACTGATTTATAACTGGAATCTAGTGCACAAGTAAATCATCTCTGCGGACATGTTGCCGTGCGTCTTCTCAGGAAGGATGCAGCCATACGGGGCATCTACTACCTGTAGTAAAATAAGGATGATGATTTTCACATTTCAGAATCAACCAGGTGCAGCTTTGGCCATCAGATTTTAGTACCATATATAATTGAAATGCGTTACAAAAATTTAATATTCTGACAATATCTCTTAACAAAAAATTGGGCATGTCCTCCTCATATGTTCAATCTAGATATATATTTTCTGTGATAGCTTCCGTGAAATTCAAAATAGTTTGCATGCATGCATTGTATGTCGTCATTCTTACTTTTGCATCCAGAGGGAATAATCCAAAACATTTAACTTTAATCTGACGCCAAAATATCAATTTCACCTGTTAATACATGCCTCTGTTATTAAGTGATGCCATGTTGGACATCACAAGTCTCTCACATATTGGATCATTAGTTTTCCTTCTCAGATGTTAGTAATACTAATATACTAATATTTTTTTCGTGTAGCCAATCTAAATGCCATTTTTTATATTGGTTATGGAACTTTTAAAAGGCTTTACTGTATCATATACGGTTTGCATGTTAAGTTTATCCACAAGAACAATCACACATGCATAGATGTTTTGCAAATATTATTAAGATTAGCCGCAAGAAAAAACTCATACGCATATGTGCTGTGAAAATATTTCATAATATCGCATCTTATAATTATGGTAAAATTAGCTTCATGACGACTCAAAAATTACCAGTTCGATAAGCCATACGGCAAAAGAATAAAAGATGGTATTAACTCAATGCCACTGTATAGTTTGTTTACTCAGTGTTTGCCTGTTACACTCTCATTAATGAATAATAACAGAAGGAATTTTTTGGTTCCCTTTTCATGTGACAAATTTTTCCTTTCTATTTTGTCCATAAAGAAACGTGTTGCGTACCAATCCGTCCAGGGCAGGCTCAACGAGTTCCCTTTTATATAGAGTTCCACTATTGCGTCCCTGTCTCATATGAGTCCCTGGCTCCGTCTAGTCGAAGCATTGAAGTCCATGGGCTTTTGCATGGATTGGGATATCTTAGTGCTATGCATTCAACCTTGGGAGCAAATCAAGGCAGCAATTATCATTAGCCGGTTTGAAAAGTGGGAATTCCACATGAATTTCACATGAAATCATATAAATCCCACAAGATTCTTGTGGCATTCCGAGATACTATATCCTAAGTCTAATATATGTTTGTGATGAATAATTGGTACTTTGGTTGAGTTGAATTTGAATTTTGCAATAGTTTCAGAAAATTCAAATTTATTGTCATTGCTCCCAGTCGCGTGCTTTTTTCTAGTTGGTAGCTGCTTTTTTCCAGAAAGTGGATTTTGGTGTTAGTTGAGTGCGGTTGCACTGGCCATGTTGGCGATTAGACCGAGTTGAGTTGGCTAATGTGACCAGCATTGAAAATGTGGTCACACTGGGTGGCCTGTCAGACTGGCCAGTTGTTGGCGGACTGACCGGAGTGGTCCGACTGGTGTGGGAAGAGTTGTCAAACCAGTGGTTACGACCAAAGATCAAGATGAGTTGAGTTGAGTTGGTTTGAGATTGGTTTATGGCTTGGAAGCTATGAGAGTTAGTGTTGCATTGCATGATGCATGTGTTTGACTAACATGAGTTAAGTGCATGGAACTTGTGCTCGATATAGTTGCTTGATCTTTAAATGCACAGGTGGCTTGGAGGACGTAGCGGTCGATGGCACTAGACCGTGTAATACTGTGGTGGCAGCTCCATGAGATTGATGAGTATTTGACATTGTTTGTGCCTTATTTTTGTTGTTTGAGTTTGATTTTGAGAAATTGCATTTTGAGTTACTACTGTCTAGAGCTAGATTTCATACTGCAAGGGTATTGCGGTATGACCAACCAAAGCGGCAGTCTTGGTATGTGCCGTGGTATGACCAGTTGAAGGGGTAGTACCGGCCTGTGATTGCCAATAGCTATTTTTCAAATGAGGTCTTTATGAATTTTTGGGCTGAGACCTAGTACGATAGTACCTGCGTTGTAATCACGATACGCCTGAAGTGTAGTGGTCTGACTAGCCTTGGAAGGCAGTACGACTAGTGTGGAGTACGCAATATGATCGGCATGGGTGTCGCGGTTACACCGTCACTTGTGCTGAGTTGGCTTTGAGTGTTGCTTTTGGTGGTGTTGTAGGGGTGGCCCAACCCCCCGTGACTAGGCCGTGCAACTAGTCCAATATGTAATAGACCCAATAGTGTAGAAGAATATGACAGTGTAAATATACCAGTGTACCCCCATCCTTTGTAAATACTAAGGGGTAGAATGGGGATTTCCCATTCTACCCCACTCACATATATATAAGCCCCAGGAGGGGCAAAGGGGGGGGGGGATCTCCCTCATTCTCACCACCTCTCCACAGATGGCGCCTTCTTCCCTGTTTGGCCCGTAGCCACGACAGATGGCGCCGTCCGTGGGGACAGAGCGAGAAGCTGCGCAAGGGCGCTAGAGGTGGCTACCACCGGAGGAGCTTCCTAGCGCGGAACGGGAGTAGCTCAGGTCGCTTGTACCATGAGCGTCACAGATAAGTTCATCCTGTCGCTAGCTCGTTGGCTTCGGATTATATACATGCAGCTCGTTAAATATGGCAAAGGCGTTATGAGCATATAGATCTGTTGCGAGCCCTCTTTTCTTTTCGAGATCTAGATCTGGCAGATCTGATGAGTAGGGTGTACGGGCTTTGCCTGCGCCGCGTCTCCGCGCTGGGTCTCCGCTCGAGGCCGCGCCCCCATTTTGCAACTCTGCCCCGTAGCACCCATTCACGTTTGCACGAACCGCATGCGCGCGCGTCAAGTATCCACTCACCTGAGTGCATGAAATATCCCTCTACGGGAGCGCATGAAATATCAATCCTTGCATGCGAGTTATCTGCTCACGTACCACCCGTGCGTGCATTCAGGTGATGGACAAGCTGGGCTCGCCTCCCCGCTATGGCCTCCGCTGTGTCTCTCCGGCCTTCACGCTGCTCAAAGTCCGAGTCGGCTTCGACCCCGCGCGTCTCCGTCGCGATTCCAGAAGACTTCGCCAGCCTTCGCCATGGGCTCTGTGACGAGCGCATCTCCCGGCCAGGATTCCGAAGTCTCCCGCTGTGAAGTCCCTGGTCTCCGAAGTCCCCGGCTCGAAGTCTCCGCACTGGCCTCCGCGCTGCCGAAGCTGAGCCCCGACCTCGCAGACTCCGCATGCGTGCCGCCGATCTCGACCTCGTCGCTGTGCGTTCAGCTCTCTGGCCTTGTCTCCGCGTGTGACTTGGACTCCGCGCGCCACTTTGCCCCGAGCTCGCGAAGTCTCCGCCGCCTCGCGAAGTCTCCGCCGACCTTCGCGCGGCTCCGGGATGACCTTCCCGCAGCAAACAAACGGGAGACCAAAAACCGAGGAGCCAGCTGGAGGAGCGCGTGGCGACCAGCGCCGTCGTGCAGCATCGCCTGACGCCCGCCGGCTCGGTGCCCCGTCCTCTCCGCTGGCTCCGCGCTCACCTCCGCGTCGCAGTCGTGCAGCGCTGCCCCGGCGCATCCCACCAACGGACGAGCCAGTGGCTACCCGACGGCGACCACGGAGGTGCCCGTGGCCGAGTCCGGCCAAGTCCGCGGGGTCCAAGTGCAGCGACGACGTTTTTTCACATGCAGGCGGGGGACGAGTTGAGCCCCTTAGCCATGGCGGGCACATCGTCGGCATCGGCGACGCTGCTACTATGGAAGGCGGCGGTGGCCCAGTACACGTGGTGTACATCGCACGCGGGAAACAAGCCCCGCAACTTCGCCGCCTGCCCCCGCTGGATGTGCATCGACTGCTCCGACGTAGTGTGCTCGGCGGGGTCGTGGGCTGTCCAGGTCCAGGTCTCCCTCACCCTGGCCGCTCCACCAAGCAGCCTACGCCTCCGCGCCCCGCCCCGCCGTCGGCGATGTCTCCAAAGTTGACCACGTACCTCGGTGAAGTCCCGGAGTCTCCGCCATGGGGATCCGGTCTCTGCTCGCTTCGGCGACGTCGGCGTCGAGCCTCCACACTGCGTCTCCGCGCAACGTCGAGCTGCTGTGGATGCCGTGCGACGTCCCCTCGGCGAGGTCTCCTCCGAATTCTCCGAGTTGTCGAGGCTCCCGCATCGTAGAGCCAGGCCACGCCCTCACTGAGCCAGGCTCTGCGGCATGGACCGCGCAAGGAGCTACATACGGAGAGGCGTTGGAGACAATCTCCGCTGGGGGAGACCGCGGCTTCGACGCCGCGCGTCTTGCTGCGGGGCGCCTGCAGGGAGTTCTATCTTCGCTACGGCCGGGGTGGCCGCCGCGGAGTCCGAACAGTCTTTGCCGAGTCCGGCCTGGGTGGTCTTCGCCGAGTCCATCCGGGGTGCTCTCCGCTGAGTTCGAGGAGGAGTCTTCGCTGAGTTACGCGGGATCTGAAGGCGCACATGCCCATGGTGGCGACTGCCCGCCTCTGCTGTCTCCGCGCTCCTCGGCCTCCGCTCGTCTCCGCACCATCGAAGTCGGCATCCGCTCGTCTCCGCACCATCGAAGTCGGCATCCGCTCGTCTCCGCGCTATCGAAGTCGGCCGCCACTCGCATCTGCACTGGACCACGCCTCCACGAGCTGCACTTCGCACGAGTCTCCGCGTCGAGCCAGCACCGAGCTCCGCTCTGCCGAGCCTCCGCACGGCAATCCCTACGCCGAGCCGAAGCCAAGTCTCAGTAGAGCGTGAAGCATCCATCTCCTGCGTATGCATGCGTGAAATGGTTGCAAGCCCCCATGTGCAGGTCTTTGCGCCATTCATGCATGATTCGACCGCCCTCGGTCCGGGTCTTCGCGCGCACTCCGCTCGACCTCCGCGGCTCAGGACTTCGCTGCGGCGTACCCGGCCACTATGCAGACCCCACGTCGGTATCATCGACCCAGTGCTCCGCGTGGGCTGATCCCGAAGTACCGTGTGGCTCCGCACAGGCTTCATCATCGCCCATGCGCCTCATCCCCGCATGAGCCGGAGTGGACGTCAAGGCCTCCGCATTTGCGGCGTCCGCTCCAAGTCGTCACCATCCCGCCCGGTACGCACTGCACGTGATTACGTGTGAGACTTTAATAGTCCATATAGTTCCATTCTGAGAGCACTCGATTTGGCCGTTTTTGCCTCTGCGGTTTTGGCCTGTTTTGGGCTGCCGTAGGTTTTTCCAGTGCTGCATTCTGGAGCGTTTGTTTGTCGCAAGTCTTCGGCCTTTTCTTCGATGCCTCTGTGTTGGTCCCCCTTTTTTGATTTAAATCGCCCGGCTGCCTCGAGCGTCGGCGTACTCTACTGAGTATAAACCAAAGACGCACGTCCGCGTGTGCACTCGCCGCAGCCAGGGGGCGGGTCTGAGTATAAACCAAAGACGCACGTCCGCGTGTGCACTCGCCGCAGCCAGGGGGGCGGGTCTGAGTATAAACCAAAGATGCACGTCCGCGTGTGCACTCGCCGCAGCCAGGGGGGGCAGGTCTGAGTATAAACTAAAGACGCACGTCCGCGTGTGCACTCGCCGCAGCCAGGGGGGCGGGTCTGAGTATAAACCAAAGACGCACGTCCGCGTGTGCACTCGCCGCAGCCAGGGGGGCGAGTCTGAGTATAAACCAAAGACGCACGTCCGCGTGTGCACTCGCTGCAGCCAGGGGGGCAGGTCTGAGTATAAACCAAAGACGCACGTCCGCGTGTGCACTCACCGCAGCCAGGGGGCGGGTCTGAGTATAAACCAAAGACGCACGTCCGCGTGTGCACTCTCCGTCAAAGACACGGGTATGAGTATAAACAAAAGACGTGTGGGGGGATGCCTCCGCACGCACTCCACGGAGTATAAATAAGACGTAGCGTTGAGCCTAGCTCCGCACGCATGATGTCTACGGACTTTAAAAAAGACGTGACCGTCGAGGCATACCTCTGCACGCGCGAGTCCACGGACTATAAATAAGACGTAGCGTTGAGCCTAGCTCCGCACGCACCAGTCTACGGACTTTAAATAAGACATAGCGTTGAACCTAGCTCCGCACGCGAGAGTCCGCGGACTATAAATAAGACGTAGCGTTGAGCCTAGCTACGCACGCACCAGTCTAGGACTTTAAATAAGACGTAGCGTTGAGCTCAGCTTCCGCACACGCGACTCTACGGAGTATAAATAAGACGCGGATCTTGTCCCTGCGCAGTCTACGGACTCTAAACAAGACGCGAATCCATGTCTCCGCGTGCGTAGTGCCCCCAGCCTACGCTGCAAGCGCCCGCTCTTCGCGGGCAATCCTTTTTGAAGGTAGGGGAACGGCGGTCTCGCCTCCCTACCTCCGCGTGCGTAGTACCCCCGGCCTACGCCGCAAGTGCCCGCTCTTCGCGGGCACTCCTTTTGGAAGGTAGGGGAACGGCGGTCTCGCCTCCCTACCTCGGCGTGCGTAGTGCCTTCGGCCTACGCTCCAAGCGCCCGCTCGTCGCGGGCACTCCTTTTTGAAGGTAGGGGAACGGCGGTCTCGCCTCCCTACCTCCGCGTGCGTAGTGCCCCCGGCCTACGCCGCAAGCGCCCGCTCCCCGCGGGCACTCCTTTTTGAAGGTAGGGGAACGGCGGTCTCGCCTCCCTACCTCTGCGTGCGTAGTGCCCCCGGCCTACGCCGCAAGCGCCCGCTCTTCGCGGGCACTCCTTTTGGAAGGTAGGGGAACGGCGGTCTCGCCTCCCTACCTCGGCGTGCCTAGTGCCACCGGCCTACGCCGCAAGAGCCCGCTCTTCGCGGGCACTCCTTTTCGGAGGTAGGGGAACGGCGGTCTCACCTCCCTACCTCCGCGTGCGTACTGCCCCCGGCCTACGCCGCAAGCACCCGCTTTTCGTGGGCACTCCTTTTGGAAGGTAGGGGAACGGCAGTCTCGCCTCCCTACCTCCGCGTGCGTAGTGCCCCCGGCCTACGCCGCAAGCGCCCGCTCTTCGCGGGCACTCCTTTTCGAAGGTAGGGGAACGGCGGTGTCGCCTCCCTACCTCGGCGTGCGTAGTGCCCCCGGCCTACGCCGCAAGCGCCCGCTCTTCGCGGGCACTCCTTTTGGAAGGTAGGGGAAC
This sequence comes from Dendrocalamus latiflorus, assembly GCA_017311315.1. NCBI lineage: Eukaryota > Viridiplantae > Streptophyta > Magnoliopsida > Poales > Poaceae > Dendrocalamus > Dendrocalamus latiflorus. Next base: position 2,378,047 of record CM029620.1, on the reverse strand, counting down.
GGCGGTCTCGCATCCCTACCTTCGCGTGCATAGTGCCCCCGGCCTACGCCGCAAGCGCCCGCTCTTCGCGGGCACTCCTTTTGGAAGGTAGGGGAACGGCGGTCTCGCCTCCCTACCTCGGCGTGCGTAGTGCCCCCGGCCTACACCGCAAGCGCCCCGCTCTTCGCGGGCACTCCATTTCGGAGGTAGGGGAACGGCGGTCTCGCCTCCCTACCTCCGCGTGCGTAGTGCCGCCGGCCTAAGCCGCAAGCGCCCGCTCTTCGCGGGCACTCCTTTTGGAAGGTAGGGGAACGGCGGTCTCGCCTCCCTACCTCCGCGTGCGTAGTGCCACCGGCCTACGCCGCAAGCGCCCGCTCTTCGCGGGCACTCCTTTTCGGAGGTAGGGGAACGGCGGTCTCGCCTCCCTACCTCCGCGTGCGTAGTGCCCCCGGCCTACGCCGCAAGCGCCCGCTCTTCGTGGGCACACCTTTTGGAAGGTAGGGGAACGGCGGTCTCGCCTCCCTACCTCCGCGTGCGTAGTGCCCCCGGCCTACGCCGCAAGCGCCCGCTCTTCGCGGGCACTCCTTTTTGAAGGTAGGGGAACGGCGGTCTCGCCTCCCTACCTCCGCGTGCGTAGTGCCCCCGGCGTACGCCGCAAGCGCCCGCTCTTCGCGGGCACTCCTTTTGGAAGGTAGGGGAACGGCGGTCTCGCATCCCTACCTCCGCGTGCGTAGTGCCCCCGGCCTACGCCGCAAGCGCCCGCTCTTCGCGGGCACTCCTTTTGGAAGGTAGGGGAACGGCGGTCTCTCCTCCCTACCTCCGCGTGCGTAGTGCCCCCGGCCTACGCCGCAAGCACCCGCTCTTCGCGGGCACTCCTTTTGGAAGGTAGGGGAACGGCGGTCTCGCCTCCCTACCTCGGCGTGCGTAGTGCCCCCGGCCTACGCCGCAAGCGCCCGCTCTTCGCGGGCACTCCTTTTCGGAGGTAGGGGAACGGCGGTCTCGCCTCCCTACCTCCGCGTGCGTAGTGCCCCCGGCCTACGCCGCAAGCGCCCGCTCTTCGCGGGCACTCCTTTTGAAAGGTAGGGGAACGGCGGTCTCGCCTCCCTACCTCCGCGTGCGTAGTGCCCCCGGCCTACGCCGCAAGCGCCCGCTCTTCGCGGGCACTCCTTTTGGAAGGTAGGGGAACGGCGGTCTCGCCTCCCTACCTCCGCGTGCGTAGTGCCCCCGGCCTACGCCGCAAGCGCCCGCTCGTCGCGGGCACTCCTTTTTGAAAGTAGGGGAACGGCGGTCTCGCCTCCCTACCTCCGCGTGCGTAGTGCCCCCGGCCTACGCCGCAAGCACCCGCTCCCCGCGGGCACTCCTTTTTGAAGGTAGGGGAACGGCGGTCTCGCCTCCCTACATCCGCGTGCGTAGTGCCCCCGGCCTACGCCGCAAGCGCCCGCTCTTCGCGGGCACTCCTTTTTGAAGGTAGGGGAACGGCGGTCTCGCCTCCCTACCTCCACGTGCGTAGTGCCCCCGGCCTACGCCGCAAGCGCCCGCTCTTCGCGGGCACTCCTTTTTGAAGGTAGGGAAACGGCGGTCTCGCCTCCCTACCTCCGCGTGCGTAGTGCCCCCGGCCTACGCTGCAAGCGCCCGCTCTTCGCGGGCACTCCTTTTTGAAGGTAGGGGAACGGCGGTCTCGCCTCCCTACCTCCGCGTGCGTAGTGCCCCCGGCCTACGCCGCAAGCGCCCGCTCATCGCGGGCACTCCTTTTTGAAGGTAGGGGAAGGGCGGTCTCGCCTCCCTACCTCCGCGTGCGTAGTGCCCCCGGCCAACGCCGCAAGGGCCCGCTCCCCGTGGGCACTCCTTTTTGAAGGTAGGGGAACGGCGGTCTCGCCTCCCTACCTCCGCGTGCGTAGTGCCCCCGGCCTACGCCGCAAGCGCCCGCTCTTCGCGGGCACTCCTTTTTGAAGGTAGGGGAACGGCGGTCTCGCCTCCCTACCTCGGCGTGCGTAGTGCCCCCGGCCTACGCCGCAAGCGCCCGCTCGTCGCGGGCACTCCTTTTTGAAGGTAGGGGAACGGCGGGGTCGCCTCCCAACCTCGGCGTGCGTAGTGCCTCCGGCCTACGCTGCAAGTGCCCGCTCCTCGCGGGCACTCCTTTTGGAAGGTAGGGAACGGCGGCCTCGCCTCCCTACCTCCGCGTGCGTAGTGCCCCCAGCCTACGCCGCAAGCGCCCGCTCTTCGTGGGCAATCCTTTTTGAAGGTAGGGGAACGGCGGTCTCGCCTCCCTACCTCCGCGTGCGTAGTGCCCCCGGCCTACGGGGCAAGCGCCCGCTCATCGCGGGCACTCCTTTTGGAAGGTAGGGGAACGGCCGTCTCGCCTCCCTACCTCGGCGTGCGTAGTGCCTTCGGCCTACGCGCCAAGCGCCCGCTCCGCGCGGGCACTCCTTTTGGAAGGTAGGGGAACGGCGGTCTCGCCTCCCTACCTCCGCGTGCGTAGTGCCACCGGCCTACGCCGCAAGAGCCCGCTCTTCGCGGGCACTCCTTTTCGGAGGTAGGGGAACGGCGGTCTCGCCTCCCTACCTCCGCGTGCGTAGTGCCCCCGGCCTACGCCGCAACCGCCCGCTTTCGTGGGCACTCCTTTTGGAAGGTAGGGGAACGGCAGTCTCGCCTCCCTACCTCCGCGTGCGTAGTGCCCCGGCCTACGCCGCAAGCGCCCGCTCTTCGCGGGCACTCCTTTTCGAAGGTAGGGGAACGGCGGTCTCGCCTCCCTACCTCGGCGTGCGTAGTGCCCCCGGCCTACGCCGCAAGCGCCCGCTCTTCGCGGGCACTCCTTTTGGAAGGTAGGGGAACGGCGGTCTCGCATCCCTACCTCCGCGTGCATAGTGCCCCCGGCCTACGCCGCAAGCGCCCGCACTTCGCGGGCACTCCTTTTGGAAGGTAGGGGAACGGCGGTCTCGCCTCCCTACCTCGGCGTGCGTAGTGCCCCCGGCCTACACCGCAAGCGCCCGCTCTTCGCGGGCACTCCTTTTCGGAGGTAGGGGAACGGCGGTCTCGCCTCCCTACCTCCGCGTGCGTAGTGCCCCCGGCCTACGCCGCAAGCGCCCGCTCTTCGCGGGCACTCCTTTTGGAAGGTAGGGGAACGGCGGTCTCGCCTCCCTACCTCCGCGTGCGTAGTGCCCCCGGCCTACGCCGCAAGCGCCCGCTCGTCGCGGGCACTCCTTTTGGAAGGTAGGGGAACGGCGGTCTCGCCTCCCTACCTCGGCGTGCGTAGTGCCTTCGGCCTACGCCGCCAAGCGCCCGCTCCGCGCGGGCACTCCTTTTGGAAGGTAGGGGAACGGCGGTCTCGCCACCCTACCTCCGCGTGCGCAGTGCCACCGGCCTACGCCGCAAGCGCCCGCTCTTCGCGGGCACTCCTTTTCGGAGGTAGGGGAACGGCGGTCTCGCCTCCCTACCTCCGCGTGCGTAGTGCCCCCGGCCTACGCCGCAAGCGCCCGCTCTTCGCGGGCACTCCTTTTTGAAGGTAGGGGAACGGCGGTCTCGCCTCCCTACCTCCGCGTGCGTAGTGCCCCCCGGCCTACGCCGCAAGCGCCCACTTTCGTGGGCACTCCTTTTGGAAGGTAGGGGAACGGCGGTCTCGCCTCCCTACCTCCGCGTGCGTAGTGCCCCCGGCCTACGCCGCAAGCGCCCGCTCTTCGCGGGCACTCCTTTTGGAAGGTAGGGGAACGGCGGTCCCGCCTCCCTACCTCCGCGTGCGTAGTGCCCCCGGCCTACGCCGCAAGCGCCCGCTCTTCGCGGGCACTCCTTTTTGAAGGTAGGGAAACGGCGGTCTCGCCTCCCTACCTCCGCGTGCGTAGTGCCCCCGGCCTACGCCTGCAAGCGCCCGCTCTTCGCGGGCACTCCTTTTTGAAGGTAGGGGAACGGCGGTCTCGCCTCCCTACCTCCGCGTGCGTAGTGCCCCCGGCCTACGCCGCAAGCGCCCGCTCGTCGCGGGCACTCCTTTTTGAAGGTAGGGGAAGGGAGGTCTCGCCTCCCTACCTCCGCGTGCGTAGTGCCCCCGGCCAACGCCGCAAGGGCCCGCTCCCCGCGGGCACTCCTTTTTGAAGGTAGGGGAACTGCGGTCTCGCCTCCCTACCTCCGCGTGCGTAGTGCCCCCGGCCTACGCCGCAAGCGCCCGCTCTTCGCGGGCACTCCTTTTTGAAGGTAGGGGAACGGCGGTCTCGCCTCCCTACCTCGGCGTGCGTAGTGCCCCCGGCCTACGCCGCAAGCGCCCGCTCGTCGTGGGCACTCCTTTTTGAAGGTAGGGGAACGGCGGTCTCGCCTCCCAACCTCGGCGTGCGTAGTGCCTCCGGCCAACGCTGCAAGCGCCCGCTACTCGCGGGCACTCCTTTTGGAAGGTAGGGGAACGGCGGCCTCGCCTCCCTACCTCCGCGTGCGTAGTGCCCCCAGCCTACGCCGCAAGCACCCGCTCTTCGTGGGCAATCCTTTTTGAAGGTAGGGGAACGGCGGTCTCGCCTCCCTACCTCCGCGTGCGTAGTGCCCCCGGCCTACGCCGCAAGCGCCCGCTCGTCGCGGGCACTCCTTTTTGGAGGTAGGGGAACGGCAGTCTCGCTTCCCTACCTCGGCGTGCGTAGTGCCTTCGGCCTACGCGCCAAGCGCCCGCTCCGCGCGGGCACTCCTTTTGGAAGGTAGGGGAACGGCGGTCTCGCCTCCCTACCTCCTCGTGCGTAGTGCCACCGGCCTACGCCGCAAGCGCCCGCTCTTCGCGGGCACTCCTTTTCGGAGGTAGGGGAACGGCGGTCTCGCCTCCCTACCTCCGCGTAGTTCCCCCGGCCTACGCCGCAAGCGCCCGCTTTTCGTGGGCACTCCTTTCAGAAGGTAGAGGAACGGCGGTCTCGCCTCCCTACCTCCGCGTGCGTAGTGCCCCCGGCCTACGCCGCAAGCGCCCGCTCTTCGCGGGCACTCCTTTTTGAAGGTATGGGAACGGCGGTCTCGCCTCCCTACCTCCGCGTGCGTAGTGCCCCCGGCCTACGCCGCAAGCGCCCACTCTTCGCGGGCACTCCTTTTGGAAGGTAGGGGAACGGCGGTCTCGCATCCCTACCTCCGCGTGCGTAGTGCCCCCGGCCTACGCCGCAAGCGCCCGCTCTTCGCGGGCACTCCTTTTGGAAGGTAGGGGAACGGCGGTCTCGCCTCCCTACCTCCGCGTGCGTAGTGCCCCCGGCCTACGCCGCAAGCGCCCGCTCTTCGCGGGCACTCCTTTTGGAAGGTAGGGGAACGGCGGTCTCGCCTCCCTACCTCGGCGTGCGTAGTGCCCCCGGCCTACGCCGCAAGCGCCCGCTCTTCGCGGGCACTCCTTTTTGGAGGTAGGGGAACGGCGGTCTCACCTCCCTACCTCCGCGTGCGTAGTGCCCCCGGCCTACGCCGCAAGCGCCCGCTCTTCGCGGGCACTCCTTTTGAAAGGTAGGGGAACGGCGGTCTCGCCTCCGTACCTCCGCGTGCGTAGTGCCCCCGGCCTACGCCGCAAGCGCCCGCTCTTCGCGGGCACTCCTTTTTGAAGGTAGGGGAACGGCGGTCTCGCCTCCCTACCTCCGCGTGCGTAGTGCCCCCGGCCTACGCCGCAAGCGCCCGCTCTTCGCGGGCACTCCTTTTGGAAGGTAGGGGAACGGCGGTCTCGCCTCCCTACCTCCGCGTGCGTAGTGCCCCCGGCCTACGCCGCAAGCGCCCGCTCGTCGCGGGCACTCCTTTTTGAAGGTAGGGGAACGGCGGTCTCGCCTCCCTACCTCCGCGTGCGTAGTGCCCCCGGCCTACGCCGCAAGCGCCCGCTCGTCGCGGGCACTCCTTTTTGAAGGTAGGGGAACGGCGGTCTCGCCTCCCTACCTCCGCGTGCGTAGTGCCCCCGGCCTACGCCGCAAGCACCCGCTCCCCGCGGGCACTCCTTTTTGAAGGTAGGGGAACGGCGGTCTCGCCTCCCTACCTCCACGTGCGTAGTGCCCCCGGCCTACGCCGCAAGCGCCCGCTCTTCGCGGGCACTCCTTTTGGAAGGTAGGGGAACGGCGGTCTCGCCTCCCTACCTCCGCGTGCGTAGTGCCCCCGGCCTACGCCGCAAGCGCCCGCTCTTCGCGGGCACTCCTTTTTGAAGGTAGGGGAACGGCGGTCTCGCCTCCCTACCTCGGCGTGCGTAGTGCCCCCGGCCTACGCCGCAAGCGCCCGGTCTTCGCGGGCACGCCTTTTGGAAGGTAGGGGAACGTGTCGGGACCCCGGATTTCCAAACCCGGACCCTCTGTGTATTTCTGCACTAGTCCCAGATCAAAGCTAGTGCACACAGTTAAACAGAAATGATTCATGACCAACAACGTATTTATTACAAATATAAAGAGTACTGACCACCAGGTCTCATTATTACATTGGAGGTTTCAAGACCTCGCACAAACAAAACACAGCGGAAGCAAAGTAAACTCAAAGTAGACCCATCAATATGCCACAGGCAGTTGACTGGGGAAGCGCGACCTAGTCCTCCGGGAAGAATCCATCACAGCCACAAGCGAAGCAGTAGTCGTAGTCACCTTCTTGAGCTTCGTATTCTTCTGAGATTTATTTTTGAGAGCAACGCGTGAGTACATAAAGTACTCCGCAAGTCTTGGGAAAAATGCATAGATGCAAGGCTTAACAAAGGAAGGCTATATGGTTCTTTTGCACAAAGCAATATTTTAAAATTCAATTACTACTAATTATTTTCGAAGGCATCAATTTAATAAAGTAAATGTTTTAACAGAATTAACTTTCTAGTGAAGGTTCCAACTACCAACACTAGCTAACCAATTACCATTGGTCAAGTTTTAAACTGCGGGTTCCATCCACCCTCTCTGGCTCCATCCGCCAGGATTCCCTTCCGAGAGTTCCCTCCACCCTCGGAATACAAAACTTTTGATTTTAAAACCAAAACCAGAAATCTACCATGTGAATGCATTCCTTGCCCGCCCTTGACCGTGGGCACGGCTATTCGAATAGTTTTACACTCTGCAGAGGTTGTACAACTTTACCCACAAGAGATAATTTATCCTAAAAGTCAACACGCTTCCTTTGGCATGAGACCCAGATAAAATATCACAAAGCCTTTACCTTACTCTAATCTAGCTAGATACCACCCGCTGAGGTTTCACCGCAGGTAGGCTAACTGCCCGAACCGAAGCCCCCTCTTGCGCCATATGAGTACAGTAAATCCCTGTCCCTCACTGTGAATAACCAGTCCATCCCTGACATCCACTTTCCACTGGTGGCACCTAAACTAGACTATCGTAAGTTAGTCAGCTAGGTCGTACCCATATAGACTTGTGGTTGTACGGTTAATGCTCAGTCTGGACAAACACAAGCGTCGGTCCTTAATTGACTAGGGTGGAACATACACTTTACAAGATCTCGTGCTTCCTGCACCAATCCAAACTAACCATCCACCCTAATCTAAACCAATTTTCACATTTTAGTTTATTTTAAAAGAACAGTGGCAACTCCAATCACCACTAACTTTATAAAAACAAGGTATTACAATAATTCATAATTTCCCATTTGCAAGATTTGTGAGGTATTAAATAGCGAGACTAAGCATTATACTACCATTCCACTATTCACAAAGATTCAGTAATAATCTCATTATTGAGACAAATGAAACTCTAGGGTGACAAAGGTACATGGCATTCAATTTCAATGGAGGATATAACAAGGTTGGTTTAACTAACCCTTAAGATTTGAACTAATATTTTATATAAATAGCAATGCACATAATTTAAAATAATTAAAACATTTTGAAATCATAGGTTCAAGATGATCAAAGGAGACTTGCCTTCTTGCACGCTGTCTGGACCTTCTTGCTGCGGGTCGGGAAAGTCTTCGGCAACGACGGGTTCTACGCGCGAAAAGACTGAACAAACAAAATAAACTCAAATAAAATCCAAATAAAATCTAAAAATTATAAAATATATACTAAGGGATAGATTATGATTTTAGATGAATTTAGGAGGAAGAATCAATGGATTCGGATTTTGTATGAGGGAGAACGAATATCTGAAAGTTTGGACATCACTTGAAATGATAACAACATCCGAGAATTACTTTTTGAACAGTACGGTGTCGGTTGGCTACAAAATGGCTGGCGAATGGGCAAAATGGAATGCTGGCAATGAGGTGAAGGTGGTGACACAGGTATGGCGGCGAGTAACGGCGGCAATCACCGGCGGTGAGGGAAAAATGGCAGTGACGGCGTGGTAGCGACAACGGCAGGTCGGAGACCGGGTATGGAACATGGAGATGTAAGGTGAGCGTGGGGTAGTACATGGCATGGTGAAGTTAGGAAAATTATTGGCTAAGCTGAAAATTAATCGGAGACGATACAATTGACGTTTGAATGACGACAGTGGAGAAACAGGAAAAACTTGATATCTTAGTGCTCGGTGGAGCGAATCCAAAACCATTTGAAAGGTAACTACCTGGGATGGTTTGGCACGATATGACGCGAACGGATTGGGGAAAAACACCAACGGATAGATGGGGACACGAGATGCCATTGGCGGCCATGGCGAGGTATCGGAGGCGAAAATTTGTGGACGCTTTTTGGGGAAAAGGAAGGGAGCATGGTGTAGAACGCAGAGAGGCAAGTCTAAGAAAAATTATGGCATGGCCTAAAGCTCAACAGAGACGACGAATCGACGCCAGGAGTCAAAAACGGCCATTTTCGCGGAAAGCTCAATTCCTGACAATTGGCTCCACGAAAAATTAAACAAAATGGTAGAAAAATTTCTTAGAGTCTAGGACACAATATGACGCGACCAAAAATTGAAGCGCTTACCAAAAAGGGGTGTACGCGCGAAGTACAGTTTTAGTGTCAGGGCCTGACAAGGTCGACAAGGACTCGGGGGATCTTCAGGTGATGGCGATGGAAGCACGACGTAGAACGTGTCGAGGCAAACTCAACGGTGCAAACGGCTCGGCCAAAGGACATCGGATGGTGGCGGAACACGGTGGAGAAGACATTTTGCGACCGTCGGGTTGACATCGGCGTTCCGGGTAAACGGAGAGGAGTTAGCATGTGGGGTTTGCGGCGAAACGAAGAGTAGAGCGTGGGGAACGTGATGCTCACCTTGGTTTTGGTCGGGCATGCACGGACGGCCGGTGGCGATGCGAGGAACGACGACGCGCTATGGCCCACGGTGGCGACGGTGCTCTGGCGAAGTTCCGGCAAAGGCGAGGTGAGCACCGTGTAGAACGCAACGAGGCGAATCCGGGGATGTGCTCAAAAGTGGCGGGGCTCCACCGGACGAGGCGCAATAAGCCGAAGAACGCCGCTTGGAACACAAAAGAAAAACTCCGATTGCGCCCAAGAGAAGAGGAGTGGGGACTTGATATTTTCGGGGTTGAGTGAGGATGAGGAGGGGCTCACGGTGCTTTCTTTTATAGGGGCGGGGGAGGTCCGAGACGGGAGATCAAGAGACCATGTCCATCAATGGCATGGGTTAATTTCTCGCGAAACGGCTCATGAATGAGGGAAAAACGGTAGGGAAATGAAAAGAGTTTGATGAGAGGAGTTGAATGCAATTTATTTCGCGAAAACCGTTGAGAAAATTAAAAGTTCTTCAAGCTTGAAGACGACGACAATGGCGCTCACGCGTGCTGCTCTCTGGAGAGGAACGTTACGAAGGTTGAGGATGAATAGTGACAGGAGAGAGAAAAAATAATAATAATTGTTTTTCTGAAAAAAAGAAACAAATTCGAAAAAAATTCAGAAAAATTTCACCAAAATCCTTGGAAGCCGAAAATACCAAATAAAATAATTTTGGATTTAATTGAAGTATATTTTAGCCATTTAAAATATTTTTACTTTCTAAGCTTTAATTTAATTCAAATAAATTCGAAAATTCCAAAAATTTGAAAAGAGGATAGAAATGGATAGATTGGAATTTTTGATGAGTTTAGAAATTTGAATGGGCTCATTCGGAGTTAAAATGAAGAAATACGATCTTTTGGAACTTTAAAAGGAGAGAAAAAGAATAAACTGATTCTCTGAAATTATTTTTGAACTGAAATGACATCATCAAGGGAAATGACTTTCAGAGGAATAATTTTTCTATGGAAAAAGGAATTTATGATGTTAGGGTGACGTCAGCAGAGGTTTTGATTTTCTGGCCAAATTATTTTTCAACAGGAAAAAGGTTTTATTCACTGACAGGTGGGATTTGGCTGTCGGCGAGAGGGAAGAGAAAGGAGGAAGAAGTGGACGGTCGGACGAATGCCACGAGGTGAAAGAGAAATCAGGGCCACCGGATTAAAACGAAGGGGTAAGTGAAGGCAGGTGACTGAGATTAAACCGGGGTGAGGATGGATTGAATCAAGGAACGACACGTGATGGCCGAGTAAAGAGGTTGAGGATTAAATTTGATTTAGATTTTGAAATAAAATTTAGATAAATCCAAATAAAGTTCAAATACTTTAAATTAATTAATTTGAAATTAAATTTTTCAGAGAACGAAATTTTGGGATGTTACAAACCTACCCCCCTTAGAAAGAATCTCGTCCCCGAGATTCGGACGGACTAGGAAAAAGAAAGGAGAGGAAAACTCGGCTCTTAGGTCCTCTTCACGCTCCCAAGTTGCTTGACTTCGAATGTTTGCTCTACTGTACTTTGTGGAACTTTATGGTCATGCTTCTTGCGCGGCGTTCAGCTTCCTTCATGATTCTATCTTGTTGTTCGATGCTCTGAAGTATTCCTTTAACTGAGAAATATGGAAGACGATAACAAATCGGACTGGTACATCTTTAGTCGCTTGCAAGCTCTGGGTTAACTTCAATTGCCTTTATCATATCGATTAATTCAGGATTCCACCAAAAAGGGCTTAACTTCCACAAGTATTCATCCGAGAGAGACATAATTATTTCAACTCTTCAAAATTCTTGATTCCAAAATCACATACCACAAATGCACTTTGTTGATTTCAACAAATAATCTCATTAACTTTTACTCTCTGCTCTAATTTGAATCGACGTCAAACCATAGAATTTTTCCAACAAGAATCCAATAACATTGTAATTTGTGATTTCCACCAATTGTTTTATGATCATTATCTAGTCCAACAGATCCATAACTCTGATCAAATAATATAAAATTAATCCAATCTTTTAGTAATCATCAATCAAGTTTAAGATCATCTAAGCCATAATTTAATATTCATTAGTCCTCCAACATCAATCTCTTGATAATCATCATTTTGGTTCCACCAAATTTGAATGATCTCAAATACCTCAATTAATTCTTATCAGACAATCTCTCAACTAATTCTTATTGGACAATCTATCTCCCATAATTAATTTAAATCCTTCAGGTTATCCATTTTAACATCCTTAAATAATCTAGTTAATCCCATTAGTTAAAATCCAATTACCTAGCAATGATCTACTAAATCCACCAAATTCAAATTGACATATCAAAGTCCACTTTGCAATGATAAAATTAATCCACCAAGATATCTAAGTGTATATCTTCTGGAATTCCACTAGTATCCACTCATCATCAATAGGTCCACCAAACTCTGGTAATCAATTAACTCCACAAAATTCATCTACTCTTCATGATTCAACCAAAATCACCCAAAATTGATATCATGAATTGTTTGTGATAATTCAACTTCTTAATCTTTTAATCTCTCCCTTTACTGGATCAATCTCTTAATACTAATTCTCCAATGATCACAAATAATCCCTTCAACAAAAATCTTGTGTTGCTCCTTTCAATCCTAGATAATAAATCCAAGGTAAAGTTTAGATTCTTCCCATGATCTAATTAGCTTTCCCAAGCTCAACTTTATATTTAATCTCTAGTCAATCCACAAAGATGACACTTTTTAGATTTATTTATAATCAATTGGTATCCACAAATATACCCTTTTATCTCAATCTTCTCGAGTATTATTCAATCTTGTCAATTATAAATCCAAAATATATCACTCTAGCAACAATTCTCCAAATTACCTAACTTGACATGCACTAATTATCACGGCTTTCCCGACAAGAGTACTTTCCATAAATTTGTTGTCTTCCATATACTCTAGGTCTCCAAGGATTCTCCAAACTTGGACTGCGGTGAAAGAATTGGAGCTTGCACTATTGCGGTAACTAGGGTTAGCAAAAGATAAGAGGGAAGTAGCACAGATAAGAGATCAGGGGAACGACTAAACACCATCCCAAACAAACACACAAGAGAGAAACAAACAACAACCAGGAGAAGCTTAGCTTGAAATCAAAATATTTTTAAGGATGACTGTACTACAAGTATTCAAAGACTTGGTACAGTCCACCTAATACACAAGCAAGTAATATATAAGCGGTCTAAAATCGTAAGACTTTACTTGGGTATTGCAACTAAAGAGCTAGTCCTTGCTCCTTTATGATGACGAGCTTCTCCAAGTGCTTCTTAGACGCAACCTTACTGAGCCATCTATAGAAATTACAAAGGGAAGGGGGTACAATTACCATTCCAAAAAGGAAATAAGCAGATAGATAAGGGAGAATGCCATGACGAAGGTAAGGATAGAAAGACAAGAAAAGACAAGGATAGCATATTATTAAAATTTTATTTTATAAAATAAATTTTGAAGTTCTTCTTTTAACTACCATTCTAACTAGGTCACGTCCTACAGTCAAATTGGCTCTGATACCACCTCTGTCGGGACCCCGGATTTCCAAACCCGGACCCTCTGTGTATTTCTGCACTAGTCCCAGATCAAAGCTAGTGCACACAGTTAAACAGAAATGATTCATGACCAACAACGTATTTATTACAAATATAAAGAGTACTGACCACCAGGTCTCATTATTACATTGGAGGTTTCAAGACCTCGCACAAACAAAACACAGCGGAAGCAAAGTAAACTCAAAGTAGACCCATCAATATGCCACAGGCAGTTGACTGGGGAAGCGCGACCTAGTCCTCCGGGAAGAATCCATCACAGCCACAAGCGAAGCAGTAGTCGTAGTCACCTTCTTGAGCTTCGTATTCTTCTGAGATTTATTTTTGAGAGCAACGCGTGAGTACATAAAGTACTCCGCAAGTCTTGGGAAAAATGCATAGATGCAAGGCTTAACAAAGGAAGGCTATATGGTTCTTTTGCACAAAGCAATATTTTAAAATTCAATTACTACTAATTATTTTCGAAGGCATCAATTTAATAAAGTAAATGTTTTAACAGAATTAACTTTCTAGTGAAGGTTCCAACTACCAACACTAGCTAACCAATTACCATTGGTCAAGTTTTAAACTGCGGGTTCCATCCACCCTCTCTGGCTCCATCCGCCAGGATTCCCTTCCGAGAGTTCCCTCCACCCTCGGAATACAAAACTTTTGATTTTAAAACCAAAACCAGAAATCTACCATGTGAATGCATTCCTTGCCCGCCCTTGACCGTGGGTACGGCTATTCGAATAGTTTTACACTCTGCAGAGGTTGTACAACTTTACCCACAAGAGATAATTTATCCTAAAAGTCAACACGCTTCCTTTGGCATGAGACCCAGATAAAATATCACAAAGCCTTTACCTTACTCTAATCTAGCTAGATACCACCCGCTGAGGTTTCACCGCAGGTAGGCTAACTGCCCGAACCGAAGCCCCCTCTTGCGCCATATGAGTACAGTAAATCCCTGTCCCTCACTGTGAATAACCAGTCCATCCCTGACATCCACTTTCCACTGGTGGCACCTAAACTAGACTATCGTAAGTTAGTCAGCTAGGTCGTACCCATATAGACTTGTGGTTGTACGGTTAATGCTCAGTCTGGACAAACACAAGCGTCGGTCCTTAATTGACTAGGGTGGAACATACACTTTACAAGATCTCGTGCTTCCTGCACCAATCCAAACTAACCATCCACCCTAATCTAAACCAATTTTCACATTTTAGTTTATTTTAAAAGAACAGTGGCAACTCCAATCACCACTAACTTTATAAAAACAAGGTATTACAATAATTCATAATTTCCCATTTGCAAGATTTGTGAGGTATTAAATAGCGAGACTAAGCATTATACTACCATTCCACTATTCACAAAGATTCAGTAATAATCTCATTATTGAGACAAATGAAACTCTAGGGTGACAAAGGTACATGGCATTCAATTTCAATGGAGGATATAACAAGGTTGGTTTAACTAACCCTTAAGATTTGAACTAATATTTTATATAAATAGCAATGCACATAATTTAAAATAATTAAAACATTTTGAAATCATAGGTTCAAGATGATCAAAGGAGACTTGCCTTCTTGCACGCTGTCTGGACCTTCTTGCTGCGGGTCGGGAAAGTCTTCGGCAACGACGGGTTCTACGCGCGAAAAGACTGAACAAACAAAATAAACTCAAATAAAATCCAAATAAAATCTAAAAATTATAAAATATATACTAAGGGATAGATTATGATTTTAGATGAATTTAGGAGGAAGAATCAATGGATTCGGATTTTGTATGAGGGAGAACGAATATCTGAAAGTTTGGACATCACTTGAAATGATAACAACATCCGAGAATTACTTTTTGAACAGTACGGTGTCGGTTGGCTACAAAATGGCTGGCGAATGGGCAAAATGGAATGCTGGCAATGAGGTGAAGGTGGTGACACAGGTATGGCGGCGAGTAACGGCGGCAATCACCGGCGGTGAGGGAAAAATGGCAGTGACGGCGTGGTAGCGACAACGGCAGGTCGGAGACCGGGTATGGAACATGGAGATGTAAGGTGAGCGTGGGGTAGTACATGGCATGGTGAAGTTAGGAAAATTATTGGCTAAGCTGAAAATTAATCGGAGACGATACAATTGACGTTTGAATGACGACAGTGGAGAAACAGGAAAAACTTGATATCTTAGTGCTCGGTGGAGCGAATCCAAAACCATTTGAAAGGTAACTACCTGGGATGGTTTGGCACGATATGACGCGAACGGATTGGGGAAAAACACCAACGGATAGATGGGGACACGAGATGCCATTGGCGGCCATGGCGAGGTATCGGAGGCGAAAATTTGTGGACGCTTTTTGGGGAAAAGGAAGGGAGCATGGTGTAGAACGCAGAGAGGCAAGTCTAAGAAAAATTATGGCATGGCCTAAAGCTCAACAGAGACGACGAATCGACGCCAGGAGTCAAAAACGGCCATTTTCGCGGAAAGCTCAATTCCTGACAATTGGCTCCACGAAAAATTAAACAAAATGGTAGAAAAATTTCTTAGAGTCTAGGACACAATATGACGCGACCAAAAATTGAAGCGCTTACCAAAAAGGGGTGTACGCGCGAAGTACAGTTTTAGTGTCAGGGCCTGACAAGGTCGACAAGGACTCGGGGGATCTTCAGGTGATGGCGATGGAAGCACGACGTAGAACGTGTCGAGGCAAACTCAACGGTGCAAACGGCTCGGCCAAAGGACATCGGATGGTGGCGGAACACGGTGGAGAAGACATTTTGCGACCGTCGGGTTGACATCGGCGTTCCGGGTAAACGGAGAGGAGTTAGCATGTGGGGTTTGCGGCGAAACGAAGAGTAGAGCGTGGGGAACGTGATGCTCACCTTGGTTTTGGTCGGGCATGCACGGACGGCCGGTGGCGATGCGAGGAACGACGACGCGCTATGGCCCACGGTGGCGACGGTGCTCTGGCGAAGTTCCGGCAAAGGCGAGGTGAGCACCGTGTAGAACGCAACGAGGCGAATCCGGGGATGTGCTCAAAAGTGGCGGGGCTCCACCGGACGAGGCGCAATAAGCCGAAGAACGCCGCTTGGAACACAAAAGAAAAACTCCGATTGCGCCCAAGAGAAGAGGAGTGGGGACTTGATATTTTCGGGGTTGAGTGAGGATGAGGAGGGGCTCACGGTGCTTTCTTTTATAGGGGCGGGGGAGGTCCGAGACGGGAGATCAAGAGACCATGTCCATCAATGGCATGGGTTAATTTCTCGCGAAACGGCTCATGAATGAGGGAAAAACGGTAGGGAAATGAAAAGAGTTTGATGAGAGGAGTTGAATGCAATTTATTTCGCGAAAACCGTTGAGAAAATTAAAAGTTCTTCAAGCTTGAAGACGACGACAATGGCGCTCACGCGTGCTGCTCTCTGGAGAGGAACGTTACGAAGGTTGAGGATGAATAGTGACAGGAGAGAGAAAAAATAATAATAATTGTTTTTCTGAAAAAAAGAAACAAATTCGAAAAAAATTCAGAAAAATTTCACCAAAATCCTTGGAAGCCGAAAATACCAAATAAAATAATTTTGGATTTAATTGAAGTATATTTTAGCCATTTAAAATATTTTTACTTTCTAAGCTTTAATTTAATTCAAATAAATTCGAAAATTCCAAAAATTTGAAAAGAGGATAGAAATGGATAGATTGGAATTTTTGATGAGTTTAGAAATTTGAATGGGCTCATTCGGAGTTAAAATGAAGAAATACGATCTTTTGGAACTTTAAAAGGAGAGAAAAAGAATAAACTGATTCTCTGAAATTATTTTTGAACTGAAATGACATCATCAAGGGAAATGACTTTCAGAGGAATAATTTTTCTATGGAAAAAGGAATTTATGATGTTAGGGTGACGTCAGCAGAGGTTTTGATTTTCTGGCCAAATTATTTTTCAACAGGAAAAAGGTTTTATTCACTGACAGGTGGGATTTGGCTGTCGGCGAGAGGGAAGAGAAAGGAGGAAGAAGTGGACGGTCGGACGAATGCCACGAGGTGAAAGAGAAATCAGGGCCACCGGATTAAAACGAAGGGGTAAGTGAAGGCAGGTGACTGAGATTAAACCGGGGTGAGGATGGATTGAATCAAGGAACGACACGTGATGGCCGAGTAAAGAGGTTGAGGATTAAATTTGATTTAGATTTTGAAATAAAATTTAGATAAATCCAAATAAAGTTCAAATACTTTAAATTAATTAATTTGAAATTAAATTTTTCAGAGAACGAAATTTTGGGATGTTACAGAACGGCGGTCTCGCCTCCCTTCCTCCGCGTGCGTAGTGCCCCCGGCCTACGCCGCAAGCGCCCGCTCGTCGCGGGCACTCCTTTTTGAAGGTAGGGGAACGGCGGTCTCGCCTCCCTACCTCCGCGTGCGTAGTGCCCCCGGCCTATGCCGCAAGCCCCTGCTCCCCGCGGGCACTCCTTTTTGAAGGTAGGGGAACGGCGGTCTCGCCTCCCTACCTCCGCGTGCGTAGTGCCCCCGGCCTACGCCGCAAGCGCCCGCTCTTCGCGGGCACTCCTTTTCGGAGGTAGGGGAACGGCGGTCTCGCCTCCCTACCTCCGCGTGCCTAGTGCCCCCGGCCTACGCCGCAAGCGCCCGCTCGTCGTGGGCACTCCTTTTTGAAGGTAGGGGAACGGCGGTCTCGCCTCCCTACCTCCGCGTGCGTAGTGCCCCCGGCCTACGCCGCAAGCGCCCGCTCTTCGCGGGCACTCCTTTTTGAAGGTAGGGGAACGGCGGTCTCGCCTCCCTACCTCGGCGTGCGTAGTGCCCCCGGCCTACGCCGCAAGCGCCCGCTCTTCGCGGGCACGCCTTTTGGAAGGTAGGGGAACGGCGGTCTCGCCTCCCTACCTCCGCGTGCGTAGTGCCCCCGGCCTACGCCGCAAGCGCCCGCTCGTCGCGGGCACTCCTTTTTGAAGGTAGGGGAACGGCGGTCTCGCCTCCCTACCTCCGCGTGCGTAGTGCCCCCGGCCTACGCCGCAAGCCCCTGCTCCCCGCGGGCACTCCTTTTTGAAGGTAGGGGAACGGCGGTCTCGCCTCCCTACCTCCGCGTGCGTTGTGCCCCCGGCCTACGCCGCAAGCGCCCGCTCTTCGCGGGCACTCCTTTTTGAAGGTAGGGGAACGGCGGTCTCGCCTCCCTACCTCCCCGTGCGTAGTGCCCCCGGCCTACGCCGCAAGCGCCCGCTCTCCGCGGGCACTCCTTTTGGAAGGTAGGGGAACGGCAGTCTCGCCTCCCTACCTCCGCGTGCGTAGTGCCCCCAGCATACGCAGCTAGCGCCCGCTCTTCGTGGGCACTCCTTTTGGAAGGTTGGGGAACGGCGGTCTCGCCTCCCTACCTCCGCGTGCATAGTACCACCGGCCTACGCCGCAAGCGCCCGCTCTTCGCGGGCACTCCTTTTCGGAGGTAGGGGAACGGCGGTCTCGCCTCCCTACCTCCGCGTGCGTAGTGCCCCCGGCCTACGCCGCAAGCGCCCGCTCTTCGCGGGCACTCCTTTTTGAAGGTAGGGGAACGGCGGTCTCGCCTCCCTACCTCCGCGTGCGTAGTGCCCCCGGCCTACGCCGCAAGCGCCCGCTCTTCGCGGGCACTCCTTTTGGAAGGTAGGGGAACGGCGGTCTCGCCTCCCTACCTCCGCGTGCGTAGTGTCCCCGGCCTACGCCGCAAGCGCCCGCTCGTCGCGGGCACTCCTTTTTGAAGGTAGGGGAACGGCGGTCTCGCCTCCCTACCTCCGCGTGCGTAGTGCCCCCGGCCTACGCCGCAAGCGCCCGCTCGTCGCGGGCACTCCTTTTTGAAGGTAGGGGAACGGCGGTCTCGCCTCCCTACCTCCGCGTGCGTAGTGCCCCCGGCCTACGCCGCAAGCACCCGCTCCCCGCGGGCACTCCTTTTTGAAGGTAGGGGAACGGCGGTCTCGCCTCCCTACCTCCACGTGCGTAGTGCCCCCGGCCTACGCCGCAAGCGCCCGCTCTTCGCGGGCACTCCTTTTGGAAGGTAGGGGAACGGCGGTCTCGCCTCCCTACCTCCGCGTGCGTAGTGCCCCCGGCCTACGCCGCAAGCGCCCGCTCTTCGCGGGCACTCCTTTTTGAAGGTAGGGGAACGGCGGTCTCGCCTCCCTACCTCGGCGTGCGTAGTGCCCCCGGCCTACGCCGCAAGCGCCCGGTCTTCGCGGGCACGCCTTTTGGAAGGTAGGGGAACGGCGGTCTCGCCTCCCTTCCTCCGCGTGCGTTGTGCCCCCGGCCTACGCCGCAAGCGCCCGCTCGTCGCGGGCACTCCTTTTTGAAGGTAGGGGAACGGCGGTCTCGCCTCCCTACCTCCGCGTGCGTAGTGCCCCCGGCCTATGCCGCAAGCCCCTGCTCCCCGCGGGCACTCCTTTTTGAAGGTAGGGGAACGGCGGTCTCGCCTCCCTACCTCCGCGTGCGTTGTGCCCCCGGCCTACGCCGCAAGAGCCCGCTCTTCGCGGGCACTCCTTTTTGAAGGTATGGGAACGGCGGTCTCGCCTCCCTACCTCCCCGTGCGTAGTGCCCCCGGCCTACGCCGCAAGCGCCCGCTCTCCGCGGGCACTCCTTTTTGAAGGTAGGGGAACGGCAGTCTCGCCTCCCTACCTCCGCGTGCGTAGTGCCCCCAGCATACGCAGCTAGCGCCCGCTCTTCGTGGGCACTCCTTTTGGAAGGTTGGGGAACGGCGGTCTCGCCTCCCTACCTCCGCGTGCATAGTACCACCGGCCTACGCCGCAAGCGCCCGCTCTTCGCGGGCACTCCTTTTCGGAGGTAGGGGAACGGCGGTCTCGCCTCCCTACCTCCGCGTGCGTAGTGCCCCCGGCCTACGCCGCAAGCAACCGCTATTCGCGGGCACTCCTTTTGGAAGGTAGGGGAACGGCGGTCTCGCCTCCCTACCTCCGCGTGCGTAGTGCCCCCGGCCTATGCCGCAAGCGCCCGCTCTTCGCGGGCACTCCTTTTGGAAGGTAGGGGAACGGCGGTCTCGCGTCCGTACCTCCGCGTGTCTAGTGCCCCCGGCCTACGCCGAAAGCGCCCGCTCTTCGCGGGCACTCCTTTTCGAAGGTAGGGGAACGGCGGTCTCGCCTCCCTACCTCCGCGTGCGTAGTGCCCCCGGCCTACGCCGCAAGCGCCCGCTCTTCGCGGGCACTCCTTTTCGGAGGTAGGGGAACGGCGGTCTCGCCTCCCTACCTCCGCGTGCGTAGTGCCCCCGGCCTACGCCGCAAGCGCCCGCTCTTCGCGGGCACTCCTTTTTGAAGGTAGGGGAACGGCGGTCTCGCCTCCCTACCTCGGCGTGCGTAGTGCCCCCGGCCTACGCCGCAAGCGCCCGCTCTTCGCGGGCACGCCTTTTGGAAGGTAGGGGAACGGCGGTCTCGCCTCCCTACCTCCGCGTGCGTAGTGCCCCCGGCCTACGCCGCAAGCGCCCGCTCGTCGCGGGCACTCCTTTTTGAAGGTAGGGGAACGGCGGTCTCGCCTCCCTACCTCCGCGTGCGTAGTGCCCCCGGCCTACGCCGCAAGCCCCTGCTCCCCGCGGGCACTCCTTTTTGAAGGTAGGGGAACGGCGGTCTCGCCTCCCTACCTCCGCGTGCGTTGTGCCCCCGGCCTACGCCGCAAGCGCCCGCTCTTCGCGGGCACTCCTTTTTGAAGGTAGGGGAACGGCGGTCTCGCCTCCCTACCTCCCCGTGCGTAGTGCCCCCGGCCTACGCCGCAAGCGCCCGCTCTCCGCGGGCACTCCTTTTGGAAGGTAGGGGAACGGCAGTCTCGCCTCCCTACCTCCGCGTGCGTAGTGCCCCCAGCATATGCAGCTAGCGCCCGCTCTTCGTGGGCACTCCTTTTGGAAGGTTGGGGAACGGCGGTCTCGCCTCCCTACCTCCGCGTGCATAGTACCACCGGCCTACGCCGCAAGCGCCCGCTCTTCGCGGGCACTCCTTTTCGGAGGTAGGGGAACGGCGGTCTCGCCTCCCTACCTCCGCGTGCGTAGTGCCCCCGGCCTACGCCGCAAGCAACCGCTATTCGCGGGCACTCCTTTTGGAAGGTAGGGGAACGGCGGTCTCGCCTCCCTACCTCCGCGTGCGTAGTGCCCCCGGCCTACGCCGCAAGCGCCCGCTCTTCGCGGGCACTCCTTTTGGAAGGTAGGGGAACGGCGGTCTCGCCTCCGTACCTCCGCGTGCGTAGTGCCCCCGGCCTACGCCGAAAGCGCCCGCTCTTCGCGGGCACTCCTTTTCGAAGGTAGGGGAACGGCGGTCTCGCCTCCCTACCTCCGCGTGCGTAGTGCCCCCGGCCTACGCCGCAAGCGCCCGCTCGTCGCGGGCACTCCTTTTCGGAGGTAGGGGAACGGCGGTCTCGCCTCCCTACCTCCGCGTGCGTAGTGCCCCCGGCCTACGCCGCAAGCCCCTGCTCCCCGCGGGCACTCCTTTTTGAAGGTAGGGGAACGGCGGTCTCGCCTCCCTACCTCCGCGTGCGTAGTGCCCCCGGCCTACGCCGCAAGCGCCTGCTCTTCGCGGGCACTCCTTTTCGGAGGTAGGGGAACGACGGTCTCGCCTCCCTACCTCCGCGTGCGTAGTGCCCCCGGCCTACGCCGCAAGCGCCCGCTCTTCGCGGGCACTCCTTTTTGGAGGTAGGGGAACGGCGGTCTCGCCTCCCTACCTCCGCGTGCGTGTTTGTAACATCCCAAAATTTTGAAATTTGAAAATATGAATATCCTGAATTAATTGGAATGAATTTTCTTGTAATTTGAATTTTCCTTGGTATTCAAAGTTTTGGTTGAGGTTTCAAAACAACACTAATAAGCCATTAAGCTATACAGAAAATAGGGAAGTAAGAGAAATCCAAAATTTTATATTCGAATCTGAAAAGATGATCCATAAAATACCAAGGGAGAAATGTAAATGAGCATGAAACCTCATCCCTAAAATTTTGGCAAGCAAATTAAAAGAGGCTAGCATTTATACATATATGCCAACACATATGAATAACAAAAATATATGTACATACACAAAAAACCAGAAATAAAGGAAAATATGTATACATGTATATACCCCAGGAAATATGTGTATATGTATATATACATATACAAATAAATAATATTAAAAAAAAAGGAATGGGGTCAGGCCGGCCAGCCGGCTCAGCCCAACCCCGTTTCTCCCCGCGCCAACCCCGGCCCGAACCACTCCGCTCTCTCTCTCACAGCGCGTGCGGCCGACTCTCTTTTCCCCTCTCGCCCGAGCGGAGCGCCCCACTCCACTGTTCTTCTTCCTCCCCCGCCTCTCTCTCTCGGGCCGAAATTCCTCCCGTGCGCACTGTAGCCCAGCCCGCCTCCCTCCCCTTCGGACCGGTGGATCGAAGACCTCGGACCGTTGGACGCTGCCGCCTCCGCCCGAGGACGCCACGCCCTTATCCTCTGTCCGCTCCTCTCTTTTTCCTCCCCGTTCTGCCGAGCCGTCCCCTCGCGCGCGCGGCTCAACCAGCTACAGCACGCGCGCCACGCCAGTCTCTCCGCGAGTTCTCGAGCCACGCAAGACATCATGCCCTCCCTACCCGCTGCCGCCTACGCCCCTGTCTGTCTCCGCCGCTCCAGGAAGTGACCGCATGGGACACCTCCCGTGGCCAGCCCCCTCCACCCCTCTACAAGACGCGCCGACGCCTTCACGGAGATCCCCACAACCCAAACATTGAGTTCCCAAAAGCAATTGAACTAAAATGCCCTAAATCGTCGCTGCGCCCACCATCTTCCCTAACTCCGGCCATCGGCCTCTCCGTCGATTCCGTCCATCAAAACCCAATCACCGCCGCCCACACCACCCTCGGCGCATCGCCAACCCACTCCGGGTCTCCTCTGCGCCTCCTGAAGGTCCTACCCCGCCGGCACCGAGGATCTTCCCCGAACCGTCGCTACCGCTCGTCGCCAGCCACCACCGTACCCCCTCGGCCCTCGCCGACCGCACCACCGGCATCAGCACACTTCCGGGAACACCTTTTAGGAGTCGTCCGAGCCTCCCGATCACCGCTCGCCGGCAACGCCGCCAACTTCACCGCCGCCTTCGACCTCTTCTGCTCTACACTTCAGCCACCCGGTTCATCAGCAAATCCTCCTTCCCACCGTGCAGGTAACACCCGTGGCTTGACCGGTTACCCCCTCGCTCTCTCACTCCGCTCACCCGCGTTCGAATCCCCACGGCCGCGGGCACTGTAGCAATTGTTAACTCATTTTTGGGCACAGTAGGGGGGGTTAAGGAGATAAATCAATTTAATTAAGAGCTAATGGTGTTTAGATGCTAGGGTATAGTGGTTAATGAACTCCATTACTGTTAATGTTGGATTAAATGCATGCCACTCTCACTGACATGTGGGCCATGCCCCAATCATTTAAATAAAAGCCGGGCCCACCTGTCATAGAAACAGTACATGGAAAAGAAAATAAAGGAATAAATTAAAAATAGGAGCTGGGACCCAGCTGTCAGAATTTTACTAATTTCTGGAATTAATTAAACCGAAGACTTTAAATGCTTGTAACTTATTCATTTTAACTCCAAATTAAGTGAAACAAATTTCTAAATTCATCTAAATTCAAGATCTATCCAATAGACTTAAAATCCTAATTTTTAGAGTTCATTTGAATTTCTGGTGGTATTTTGAGTGATTATTGCTTTTCTTTTATTTGGGGATTTTCGCGCGATAAATTAGCGTACGAGGCCCAAGAAGAAGAAGCCGAGGCTGCCACTTTAGACGCTGCAGAGGACCAAGACCACGACCCCCGAAACTCAGGCGAGTCAACACTTTTTGATCATTTTGAACCCATGTTTTTGGCAAAGTTAATTTCTTTTAAATTATCAACATGCATGCTGATATGTTATGTGGTAAAATATGTTCATTTTCAGAAGTGGTAGTTATACACCTAATAGAATGCTTGCTAATAATAATCCGTTGAAATGTTTGGATATGTGAGCCTTGTCGCCTTAGCAAAAATATAATAATAACATTTCGAAAATAAGTCTATAATTATATGCCATGCTTAGCATTGATTAGGGATTCGGGGCAAGAAATTGTCCCAAGCATCACTTTTATTCATGAGGAATTGATTTGGGCAGTCATGACGGGAATGACTGGTATATGTTGGTATGATTACTTTATGTTCCCGAAAAACCCCAACATGCTTAAACATCTGGGCGGATTGGTTCGAGGGTGTGAATGTGTGGTGCAGTGGAAGCACAAAGTGGGTTAGTGGTAGACCGCCCGGATACCAATAAGGACCGAATCTTGTCATGTCAACCCGTGTACAACAGTACAACCACAAGTCTGTAAACTATAGCTTGGCTTAGTAGATGCGCCGGACCCTGAAAGCCATCCTTCCAGGAGTGGGTGTTGGAGTAGTGCAAGCGGCGGTCTGTGAGACGGCTTGAATGGGGCACTCGTAGAGAGTGAAGTTCTGCTGTGGCGGGCTAGCAGGGGAGTAGCCAGCTGCTAGACGTTCAGAAGGAGAACATCCCGCACAACGTATGGGACCCACCGCAAGTGGGAGCGCCCCATAGGGTGAAATGACGGAAGGGGCGAGGTACTTTGAACGGTCACTGTGATGGTCTGCTCAACCACATGACTAAGGAATCTTGTGGGGCAACGAGTTGATTATCTCTTGTGGTGAAAGTGTACAAACTCTGCAGAGTCAAAACTATTCGAATAGCCGTGCCCACGGTCAAGGGCAGACATGGGAACTTAACCAGATATAGTTCTGTTTCAAAAACTTTGTGGGTGGGAATGGAAAAGTGGAAGAGTAGTGAAAAGCTCTGATTTGGAATTGTCCTGGGTGTCGTCCCAGTGGTAAGTTAAGCGGCTATAACGCTGAAAGAAGATATATGGTGCAGAAGCCATGTAATGGTGGATGGATTCTGTAACACTGATATACATGAGTATTTCTTTAAAAACTCTGTCATTTCTAAAAATGCTAAGTCTTAGGAAATTTTTATATAATTGTATTCAAAAGCACTCCTGCAAATAAAAGAACCCGAGCCATCCTTTGTTTAGCCATACATGTTAGATATTGCATTAGGTGTGTTGGCTCGCGGAGCACGGGGTCGGAGTGCTCACGCTCGCTTTTGCGACAAAAATTCAGATGCAGGGACACATGACCATTACGCCTATGAAGATGCTCCAGCTACGGAGGAGAAGGACACCGAAAGGAACTAAGGCGTAGGCTACGAAGTTTAAGCATAGACAAGTAGGTTCCAGGCTTTGTGTGCACGTATGTTACCGGTCATCTGGCGACATATAATGCACACAATACCCTTCCAGTCGCTTGCCTGTGGATTTTGGGTTTACTTTTGCTTTCGTTTCCGCTGTGCGTTTGTAATAATGACATTTGGCCTAAGCGGCCCTTATTGTAAAACTCTCACCCGATGTGGTGTACTTCAATTTATGTAAATTAATGAATGAGTATGCGATGTATGAAATGAATCAGCAATGTTCCTGTGTGCATTATCTACTGATCCAGGGAATAATGCAATTAACACAGTAGATTCCGGATTGAAAAATCTGAGTCTGACAGTAGTGCCCCCGGCCTACGCCGCAAGCGCCCGCTCTTCGCGGGCACTCCTTTTTGAAGGTAGGGGAACGGCGGTCTCGCCTCCCAACCTCGGCGTGCGCAGTGCCGCCGGCCTACGCCGCAAGCGCCCGCTCTTCGCGGGCACTCCTTTTGGAAGGTAGGGGAACGGCGGTCTCGCCTCCCTACCTCCGCGTGCGTAGTGCCCACAGCCTACGCCGCAAGCGCCCGCTCTTCGCGGGCAATCCTTTTTGAAGGTAGGGGAACGGCGGTCTCGCCTGCCTACCTCCGCGTGCGTAGTGCCCCCGGCCTACGCCGCAAGCGCCCGCTCTTCGCGGGCACTCCTTTTGGAAGGTAGGGGAACGGCGGTCTCGCCTCCCTACCTCGGCGTGCGTAGTGCCTTCGGCCTACGCGCCAAGCGCCCGCTCCGCGCGGGCACTCCTTTTGGAAGGTAGGGGAACGGCGGTCTCGCCTCCCTACCTCCGCGTGCGTAGTGCCACCGGCCTACGCCGCAAGCGCCCGCTCTTCGCGGGCACTCCTTTTCGGAGGTAGGGGAACGGCG
The DNA here is from genome assembly GCA_017311315.1 of Dendrocalamus latiflorus. Classification (NCBI taxonomy): domain Eukaryota; kingdom Viridiplantae; phylum Streptophyta; class Magnoliopsida; order Poales; family Poaceae; genus Dendrocalamus; species Dendrocalamus latiflorus. The sequence continues at coordinate 2,352,263 of CM029620.1, read as the reverse complement.
GTCTCGCCTCCCTACCTCCGCGTGCGTAGTGCCCCCGGCCTACGCCGCAAGCGCCCGCTGTTCGTGGGCACTCCTTTTGGAAGGTAGGGGAACGGCGGTCTCGCCTCCCTACCTCCGCGTGCGTAGTGCCCCCGGCCTACGCCGCAAGCGCCCGCTCTTCGCGGGCACTCCTTTTTGAAGGTAGGGGAACGACGGTCTCGCCTCCCTACCTCGGCGTGCGTAGTGCCCCCGGCCTACGCCGCAAGCACCCGCGCTTCGCGGGCACTCCTTTTGGATGGTAGGGGAACGGCGGTCTCGCATCCCTACCTCCGCGTGCGTAGTGCCCCCGGCCTACGCCGCAAGCGCCCGCCCTTCGCGGGCACTCCTTTTGGAAGGTAGGGGAACGGCGGTCTCGCCTCCCTACCTCGGCGTGCGTACTTCCCCCGGCCTACGCCGGAAGCGCCCGCTCTTCGCGGGCACTCCTTTTGGAAGGTAGGGGAACGGCGGTCTCGCCTCCCTACCGCGGCGTGCGTAGTGCCCCCGGCCTACGCCGCAAGCGCCCGCTCTTCGCGGGCACTCCTTTTGGAAGGTAGGGGAACGGCGGTCTCGCCTCCCTACCCCGGCGTACGTAGTGCCCCCGGCCTACGCCGCAAGCGCCCGCTCTTCGCGGGCACTCCTCTTGGAAGGTAGGGGAACGGTGGTCTCGCCTCCCTACCTCCGCGTGCGTAGTGCCCTCGGCCTACGCCGCAAGCGCCCGCTCTTCGCGGGCACTCCTTTTTGAAGGTAGGGGAACGGCGGTCTCGCCTCCCTACCTCGGTGTGCGTAGTGCCCCCAGCCTACGCCGCAAGCGCCCGCTCTTTGCGGGCACTCCTTTTGCAAGGTAGGGGAACGGCGGTCTCGCCTCCCTACCTCCGCATGCGTAGTGCCCCCGGCCTACGCCGCAAGCGCCCGCTCGTCGCGGGCACTCCTTTTTGAAGGTAGGGGAACGGCGGTCTCGCCTCCCTACCTCCGCGTGCGTAGTGCCCCCGGCCTACGCAGCAAGCGCCCGGTCCCCGCGGGCACTCCTTTTTGAAGGTAGGGGAACGGCGGTCTCGCCTCCCTACCTCCGCGTGCGTAGTGCCCCCGGCCTACGCCGCAAGCGCCCGCTCTTCGCGGGCACTCCTTTTTGAAGGTAGGGGAACGGCGGTCTCGCCTCCCTACCTCCGCGTGCGTAGTGCCCCCGGCCTACACCGCAAGCGCCCGCTCTTCGCGGGCACTCCTTTTGGAAGGTAGGGGAACGGCGGTCTCGCCTCCCTACCTCCGCGTGCGTAGTGCCCCCAGCCTACGCAGCAAGCGCCCGCTCTTCGCGGGCACTCCTTTTTGAAGGTAGGGGAACGGCGGTCTCGCCTCCCTACCTCGGCGTGCGTAGTGCCCCTGGCCTACGCCGCAAGCGCCCGCTCATCGCGGGCACTCCTTTTGGAAGGTAGGGGAACGGCGGTCTCGCCTCCCTACCTCGGCGTGCGTAGTGCCTTCGGCCTACGTTCCAAGCGCCCGCTCCCCGCGGGCACTCCTTTTGGAAGGTAGGGGAACGGCGGTCTCGCCTCCCTACCTCCGCGTGCGTAGTGCCCCCGGCCTACGCCGCAAGCGCCCGCTCTTCGCGGGCACTCCTTTTCGGAGCTAGGGGAACGGCGGTCTCGCCTCCCTACCTCCGCGTGCGTAGTGCCCCCGGCCTACGCCGCAAGCGCCCGCTCTTCGCAGGCACTCCTTTTGGAAGGTAGGGGAACGGCGGTCTCGCCTCCCTACCTCCGCGTGCGTAGTGCCCCTGGCCTACGCCGCAAGCGCCCGCTCTTCGCGGGCACTCCTTTTTGAAGGTAGGGGAACGGCGGTCTCGCCTCCCTACCTCGGCCTGCGTAGTGCCCCCGGCCTACGCCCCAAGCGCCCGCTCTTCGCGGGCACTCCTTTTTGAAGGTAGGGGAACGGCGGTCTCGCCTCCCTACCTCTGCGTGCGTTGTGCCCCCGGCCAACGCCGCAAGCGCCCGCTCTTCGCGAGCACTCCTTTTGGGAGGTAGGGGAACGACGGTCTCGCCTCCCTACCTCCGCGTGCGTAGTGCCCCCGACCTACGCCGCAAGCGCCCGCTCTTCGCGGGCACTCCTTTTTTGAAGGTAGGGGAACGGCGGTCTCGCCTCCCTACCTCCGCGTGCGTAGTGCCCCCGGCCTACGCCGCAAGCGCCCGCTCTTCGCGGGCACTCCTTTTGGAAGGTAGGGGAACGGCGGTCTCGCCTCCCTACCTCCGCGTGCGTAGTACCACCGGCCTACGCCGCAAGCGCCCGCTCTTCGCGGGCACTCCTTTTCGGAGGTAGGGGAACGGCGGTCTCGCCTCCCTACCTCCGCGTGCGTAGTGCCCCCGGCCTACGCCGCAAGCGCCCGCTATTCGTGGGCACCCCTTTTGGAAGGTAGGGGAACGGCGGTCTCGCCTCCCTACCTCCGCGTGCGTAGTGCCCCCGGCCTACGCCGCAAGCGCCCGCTCTTCGCGGGCACTCCTTTTGGAAGGTAGGGGAACGGCGGTCTCGCCTCCGTACCTCCGCGTGCGTAGTGCCCCCGGCCTACGCCGAAAGCGCCCGCTCTTCGCGGGCACTCCTTTTCGAAGGTAGGGGAACGGCGGTCTCGCCTCCCTACCTCCGCGTGCGTAGTGCCCCCGGCCTACGCCGCAAGCGCCCGCTCTTCGCGGGCACTCCTTTTTGAACGGCGGTCTCGCCTCCCTACCTCGGCGTGCGTAGTGCCTTCGGCCTACGCTCCAAGCGCCCGCTCCCCGCGGGCATTCCTTGTTGAAGGTAGGGGAACGGCGGTCTCGCCTCCCTACCTCGGCGTGCGTAGTGCCTTCGGCCTACGCTCCAAGTGCCCTCTCTCCGCGGGCACTCTTTTCGAAGGTAGAGAACAACAGAGTCGGCACGTCTTCGGCGCTCGACGACACGTCTTCGGCGCTGACTCCGCCGACCGCCTCGTAGGCATCGCCTCGGCGGGACAGCACGTCTTCGGCGCTCGACGACACGCCTTCGGCCTCGACTCCGCCGTCCGCCCCGTAGGCATCGCCTCGGTGGGACGGCACGTCTTGGGCGCTCGACGGCATGTCCTCGGCGCTCGACTCCGTCGTCCGCCTTGTAGGCATCGCCTCGACGGGACGGCACGTCTTCGGCGCTCGACGACACGTCTTCCGCGCTCGGCTCCGCCGTCCGCCTCGTAGGCATCGCCTCGGCGGGACGACACGTCTTCGACGCTCGACGACACGTCTTCAGCGCTCGGCTCTGCCGTCCACCTCGTAGGCATCGCCTCGGCGGGATGACACATCTTCGATGCTCGACGACACGTCTTCAGCGCTCGGCTCCGCCGTCCGCCTCGTAGGCATCGCCTCGGCGGGACGACACGTCTTCGGCGCTCGACGACACGCCTTCGGCCTCGACTCCGCCGTCCGCCTCGTAGGCATCGCCTCGGCGGGACGACACGTCTTGGGCGCTCGACGGCATGTCTTCGGTGCTCGACTCCGCCGTCCACCTCGTAGGCATCACCTCGGTGGGACGGCACGTCTTCGGCGCTCGACTCCGTCGTCCGCCTTGTAGGCATCACCTCGGCGGGACGGCAATTCTTCGGCGCTCGACGACACGTCTTCAGCGCTCGGCTCCGCAATCCGCCTCGTAGGCATCGCCTCGGCGGGACGACACGCCTTCGACGCTCGACGACACGTCTTCGGCGCTCGACTCCGCCGTCCGCCTCGTAGGCATCGCCTCGGCGGGACGGCACGTCTTCGGCGCTCGACTCCGCCGTCCGCCTCGTAGGCATCGCCTCGGCGGGACGGCACGTCTTCGGCGCTCGACGACACGCCTTCGGCCTCGACTCCGCCGTCCGCCCCGTAGGCATCGCCTCGGCGGGACGGCACGTCTTGGGCGCTCGACGGCATGTCTTCGGCGCTCGACTCCGCCGTCCGCCTCGTAGGCATCGCCTTGGTGGGACGGCACGTCTTCGGCGCTCGACTCCGTCGTCCGCCTTGTAGGCATCGCCTCGGCGGGACGGCATGTCTTCGGCGCTCGACGACACGTCTTCAGCGCTCGGCTCCGCCGTCCGCATCGTAGGCATCGCCTCGGCGGGACGACACGTCTTCGGCGCTCGACGACACGCCTTCGGCGCTCGACTCCGCCGTCCGCCTCGTAGGCATCGCCTCGGCGGGACGGCACGTCTTCGGCGCTCGACGACACGCCTTCGGCCTCGACTCCGCCGTCCGCCCCGTAGGCATCGCCTCGGCGGGACGGCACGTCTTGGGCGCTCGACGGCATGTCTTCGGCGCTCGACTCCGCCGTCCGCCTCGTAGGCATCGCCTTGGTGGGACGGCACGTCTTCGGCGCTCGACTCCGTCGTCCGCCTTGTAGGCATCGCCTCGGCGGGACGGCATGTCTTCGGCGCTCGACGACACGTCTTCAGCGCTCGGCTCCGCCGTCCGCATCGTAGGCATCGCCTCGGCGGGACGACACGTCTTCGGCGCTCGACGACACGCCTTCGGCGCTCGACTCCGCCGTCCGCCTCGTAGGCATCGCCTCGGCGGGACGGCACGTCTTCGGCGCTCGACGACACGCCTTCGGCCTCGACTCTGCCGTCCGCCCCGTAGGCATCGCCTCGGCGGGACGGCATGTCTTCGGCGCTCGACTCCGCCGTCCGCCTCGTAGGCATCGCCTCGGTGGGACGGCACGTCTTCGGCGCTCGACTCCGTCGTCCGCCTCGTAGGCATCGCCTCAGCGGGACGACACGTCTTCGGCGCTCGACGACACGCCTTCGGCGCTCGACGACACGCCTTCGGCCTCGACTCCGCCATCCGCCTTGTAGGCATCGCCTCGGCGGGACGGCACGTCTTCGGCGCTCGACGACGTCTCCGGCGCTTCACCGGTTCCTTCATAAGCATTGCCTCTAGGGTCTGCGAGCTATCAGTTGCATCGGCACCCTCGTGCTTGCTGTCAGGGAACGGGGGGCTGGGGTGGTTGATCGCTGACCAACGGGGGGCTGGGGTGGTTGATCGCGTCAGCTCGCCCATCGGGACCTCAGCGCTTGCTGTCGAGGGAGTACTGTTGTAGGGGTGGCCCAACCCCCCGTGACTGGGCCGTGCAACTAGTCCAACATGTAATAGACCCAATAGTGTAGAGGAATATGACAGTGTAAATATACCAGTGTACCCCCATCCTTTGTAAATACTAAGGGGTAGAATGGGGATTTCCCATTCTACCCCACTCACATATATATAAGCCCCCAGGAGGGGCAAAGGGGGGAATCTCCCTCATTCTCACCACCTCTCCACAGATCTAGCTCTCCTTCCTCTCCTACCAGTCCCCTTCTTCCCTGTTTGGCCCGTAGCCACGACAGGTGGTATTAGTCATGCTGGGAATCTAGACAAGTGCTAGTCATGGGAAGCCCGTACATGTGTATGTCATGGTGTGTTAATGCATTTATTTTGCTAATTGAGAGTCAAATGCATGTCATTTGTGCTTGGATCGTTTGCTTTGTTCTTTGATGTGCATGTGCTTTAATGATTGTTTTGGTCATGGCTATGGAAGGGGCATTGAGGGCATGGCATGTCACGTAAGTTTGGGTGGAGCAACATCTCAAGCCGAGAAGCATGCGAGAAAGATAAGTATCATGAAAAGGCAATGTTTGCATGTGGTGTGCCAATTGACTTGTGCATTTCAAGTGGTAACGTTTCTCGGAGCAGGCGTACAATCTTGGTGGCAAGGCGTTAGGCATCACGGACTGTGATGTGATATTGGTATGCCATGGGACTTGCGCATTTCAAGTTGTGATGACCTCGACACAGGCGTACATCTTAGCAATAAGTTATGGGCATCGCATCGTTCTTGAAGATCGGTGGGTGATAATTTGGAAAATTATCCAATACGAGGTGGAGTAGCGGTTGCTAAATCGCGGCGCTAGTATAAGTGATTTAGGTCATGTCTTTGTGGTTGAAATATCTTATCAGGCTTATGGAGCATTTGGGAAGTCGTGCTTTGAAAAGCATGCAAGTATAAGAGTGCAAAATCCGTTTTGTGTGGATTATTTGGTTTTCCTCTACATAAGTGGCGTGATCCACTATGGAGTAGCTTATTGTTAGGGTTAAGTAAGAGATAAGAAGCCTACACTATATAAGCCCTTGTGTTATGTTATGAGAGTGATATCTCTCAGGACTTTGAGATATTAGAATTAGGGTTTCTTATGTTGAAACTTTTTGTTTGTGTACTCTAGCCTCAGAGCTATACTATCCTGAAGTATTGGCTACCGAAGTTACTGTAGTGGCACTATCGATTTTTCACCATTTCGTTTGAGTCTTTTTATGTGGGTGATTGGTCTATAAACTTTATAACTTGTTATAATTATTGGAATGAAGAATTTGGAGTCATGCTTCCACATTGAGAAAAAATTTAAAAAAAGTTACTATAGTGGCACTACTAATTTTGCACTATTTCATTTGAGTCTTTTTGTGTAGATAACTGGTCTTTAAACTTCATAATTTCTCATAGTTATTGGAATGAAGAACTTGATGTTGTACTTCTGCATTGAGAAAAGATTTTAAAAAAGTCTTGTATTCTTATTGCTCCTATTTACCCGATCTAGTCTCCATCTTCGATCCTACAAATGGGGACTAGGCGAGAGCGCTATGGTCCAAGCGGTCATATATGTCCCGATGATGCTATGTGCACTGTCCAACACTAGGGGTGTGAATGGACCGATTCGAATAGGATAGTTGTTAACCTTATTTGCATCGCTATATTATGAGCTGGATTCGAATACACAATGTTGTGTACCAAGTACAATCTTGAATCGAATATGGACTCACGTCAGTTGGACTCATGCATCGGCACAATTCTCTCAACTAGACAATAATTACATTATACACTCACAGAAACAGAGTAAAGCATTGTAATATGTTGAGTAAAGTTACAGGAATGATGTTCGAGTGAAATGATAAAATGAGTCTTTTTTGCAGTAATGCAAATAAGTAGGAGTTACATGATTACATCCTTGAAATTTGAATGGAATGAGCATTTGATGTGGTACTTTTTTTGGTCAAGTAATAGCAGGCGTGACAATGGCCATTTTAGTATTAGCATGGTGATCTTCTATAGTAATGTGGAGTGACATAGTCAATTGAATTCAATAGGAGAGTTTTTTCTTTCCGCAATGGAATTGGTTTAAGCTTGACATTTTGTTTCATTTTCTAGCATAGGGATGTGAAAAAATAAGAAAATGTTTTTTTAGCTTAGAATGTCACAAGCTTTACTAGAACATATGGAAATCACAATAACTTTATTTTCATTTCTTCTGAATAATTATTTATTTGATCTTATTTGTTCTTGAACTCTTTATATATCTCGTTGCAAAAGAGGATATATAATATTCATTTTTCCATCTGGTAATTTCAGACGTTGATAATCTCATGAATATAATTTATTCCAAATACATGAGTATTGTTCTGCTAATAATATTATGCTGAAGTGGCACTTAAATGCGCCCAAAGTCTAGGCTGTTTACAATATAAGTAAACAGTTGTCAGTGGACTGCAATGTTCCAGTGCAGTATTTGCCAAAGTATCCTAGATACCTTTATTACAAGAAAGATAATTGTAAATGTGCACTTCAGTCCCTTTTTTGCAGAAGTCGGCGGCGAAACTCTCCAAGAGCCCAAATGGGGAATAAGTTCCTGTAGTTTGTGTAATTGAAGAAGAGGGAGGAGTTGAAGTTTCCAACGATCTCCTAAAATCAACATGCAAATACAACCATGATACTGATTGAGTTCAGATATAGCTAATTATAAGTACAAATAAAAGAATATGAAAGTGGATGTGAGTCCCAACAATATGATTAGTACTGCATAATCTATGATTGCAAGATCTATATTTAACAGCTAACCCAAATTTGTGTCCAGTTGGAGTTCTCTATTTATTCATCTATACATCTTAATGCTTCTTAGACGTTAGATAGGTTGGAAGGAAACTACTATACGTGTCCATTCAGTAATCAATCCTGGTAATGTCATTGGATTTTTAGTTGTTTTAAAAGTATCTTATGATCCATTTTCTGCTAATTACTAAGTGTAATCTTAAAAACTTGTTTTTGCAGGAGTAGACTACTTTAACTTATCAACCAAACTAAATTCAACACTTACTTGTTGGGGAAATTCTCCTGTCTCTAGCTGCATGTTGATTAATTGTTTTGCAGCACGATATAGTGGTGTTGGATCTTGTTCAGTCTGCTCACAATATACAGGATTCGGAAATAGCAACACATGCGTACATATGAAAATAATTTCAAAAATAATATTATATCAATATGCAAATTCAAAGGAGCAATGAAAAAATCAACAAACCTGTCCAGCATAAATTAAACCTAACATTGCCCAAGCAGTGTTCACTACATGAGGATTCCCACTATCAACATACTCCTGTTCAATTTAGAGCGGAAAACATGGTAAGTGTAAATTGTTACAATTTTTTGTGAAACAACATGTAGACCAAAAAAACGGTTTTAGCACATAAAAGAGATTAAATATCCCAACCTACATTTCTTCCGTTAGGATATTAACTATGTACTGAGTAGAATAAAAACAGTGTCCTTGATTCCCTATGTTAAGAAGCATAAGTCTGCATCAACCCTTTGTTGGACAGACATTGCCTGTAGTCCTCCAAGCTACAACAATTGCATTCTCCTAGGATTGTTTGACCGTAAAACTGACATAGGCCTGGTGGTGTTTTCATAATTGGAATTTCCATTCTCATGCCAAAAATTGTCGGGTGGGCGATTCTGCAAAGAACTGGCTATGTTTGGAGTTTTCAATTCTGACGCTAATTTGGTGGCTATTGTTGGGGTCAGTAATTTGTCTAAAAGTTAAAAAATGCATTTACTAGTAGTTTGTTACTTGAAAGGCCAAGCATAGCCGCAGCCAATTAATGATACAATGGAGAGAAGAATTACCTCAATTTGACAACAAATATAGTTTTCTCCCCATCCACCAGTACTTTGCTGCTTTGACAGCAAGAACTTGCATGCTTTCCTGATGGAAAAACTGTTCTGATATGTTCTTCCTGCAGCAACTAATCCTTTTATTACGAAGAAGGTCGCGTAAGTGAAACACACAGCCCAAGCGCCGTACCTGTTAGTTTATTTTTTATTATATTAGCTATAGGATTTAAAGTCAATATAATTTGCAAACACTTAGTAACACATACTAAGTACATACCATGAGCCATCCTTCTTTTGTTTTTTTTCAATGAACAATGCACCACTTTCTATAATTTTTTCTATCTCTTGACGACGGTGCCTAGGGCATCTCTCTTTAAACAGTACGAGAGCTTGAATTAATGATGATGTGCACTCGACGTATCTGCATGTTGGTTGCAAAACGTGATATAATTTTTTTTCTATGTAAGATGGAAAGTGAACTGTTGAGATAATCTCTTACCCATAATCAACGATGATGTTCCGAAAACTCTCAGAAGGATTTATAAACTAGGGCCCCGTTTGGCACAGCTCTAGTTCCGAGATCTATACTGGATCTGTAGTTTGTTGACTAAATTAAAGTGATTTAAATATTTTTATTTAATATATAATATAAATGAAATGAGTCATGTAAATGCACTTAACATGTCTGCAACTCTAGATCCAGAATTTCCTAGAGCTACAGATGACCAGCTCTAGGAAATCTACAGATTTCCTAGAACTAGAGCTCTGCCAAACGGGGCCTAGGTCATCAAATAGCTCCAAATTAGTATATGTAGCTAAAAATTAGAAGCCACAATCCATAGTGGACACAACTGCGGGGCCACATCCATAGTGGGATGCTATCGAGAAAAATGTCGGAAATCTATAGCAAAAGTCAGTACGGGATGAGAGTTTTTTTTTTGACAAGTACAGGATGAGATTGGTGACACAGCGGCGGCAGTGAGATCCATGGTGCTGGCAGCCATGCCCCCTCTTTGCACCCTTGTTTCTTCTCTATGGTACACACACATCGTATATATGTGGTATACTGGTGTGGATAGTATTTTACATTCCTTTTAATTACATCAATTTTTGTATATAATCATTTGATTCATAACATTTCAGTTTATGTAATTGAAGATAATTAATTTTTTCCAATTGCGAAGAAGAGAGAAAGGGATTTTGGTTTATAGTAATGTATCCACAAGATATGATTTTGATATATAGTAATGTATCGTGAGTACTATATACTGATCTAGGAAATAGTGCGGTAGAAATTACAGGAGATTCTGGATTAGTAAAAGCCAGATTCGACAAATCATTAGGTCACTTGAAGTAGAGAAAGATCCATATGCACCTAAGTGTGAGAATAAGGATGTATTGGGGCCTGAAATCCCATACTTTAGTGTTATTGAAGCATTGTTATACCTTGCCAATTTTACTAGACTTGACATTGCATTTGTAGCGAATTGTTTGGTATGATATAGTTCCTATGCTACTAAGAGGCATTGGATTTGAATAAAGGACATTCTCATGTACATACAAGGTACTACTGAACTCGGACTCTTTTATCCCAAACATCAAGACACTAAAATTGTTACTTAATGAAATGTTGTCTATCTTTCCCATCCCCATAATATCAAATCTCTTACTAGATATGTTTTTCTAATTGGAAGTAAAATCATCTCATGGAAATCTATTAAACGATCAATAGTTACTATGTCAACCAATCATTCATAGGTAATCACACTATTTTAGACCACTCGTGAATGCATATGGCTTAGAATATTGGTTCATCATATCCAAAAGCCATGTGGTATAGAGGTGGATAAAACCCCCATAGTCCTCTATGAGGATAATGCTGTTTGCATTGCACAAATGAAGAATATCTATGTCAAAACATCTACGACAAAAGCATGTACTCTTAAAACATTTTTATTCCTACGAGCAGCAGGAGAATGGGAATATAGAAATAAAGAAAATCCAAGCAAGTAAGAATCTTGTGAACATTTTAAGGCCTTAATTACTAGTTTCTACCCTTGTAAAGCATGTTCATAGCACTGGCATGAGAAGGCTCAGAGTGTTGTTGCCTTCATGGGGAGTTTAATCTTCATACACATTCATCTTCGTGATGATATGTTGTACTTTTTCCCTTAATTAAGTTGTGTCCTAATGGGTTTTATTAATTAAAGATTTTTAATGTGACAATATGTGCAATGGCAAGAAACATGAGCTATGTACTCTTTTCTTCGTACTATTTTTTTGCACTGGGTTTTTCGAAAAGAGTATTTAATGAGACATAAGCATGATGTTAACAAATGTCCAAAGAGGAGTGTCGTGAAATAATTAATTGTGTGGACACTTCCCTAAATAGGGCCATTAAGGCACAAAGGCTCATTAGATCCATTAGCATAGTTTAGTCCATATTTCTTAGCAACATCTCATAGCATTCTCTTCTCCCTATGTAATGGGGGTAGGGGGCTTTCCTTTGTGCACACATTTATCCCACCAATCAATAAAGAGACACTGACCAACAAAGAGAGAATGGCTGTCGGGACTACATTTGTGTTTTCTTCTACTTTGTGTGCTTAATTGTTGCCAACGCGACCACAACTTTAACAATCTCATCCACTTAAGATAATATAAAGTCCATTTTTTTCTAAAGAAGACTTTATGAGTTGCTTAATCAAAGTAAACTATGATTGTTTGCCTCAACTGTTGATTCTTTTCAAATTGTGCTTCATTTCAAACTCGCGTGATATTCTCAATTTTAATGCTTAGTTTAGCTGTTTAGGTGACTGCAACCTAACAGAAAAGGTGACTACCATCTCAAAAATGATTAGGTGACTACATAACAGTAATACCTTAGAGATACTCACCTCTACCCATGAGGTTGTTCGTTTAGATTCAGCTGAAGACAACGTACCATCTTTATTCTTCAAATAGAAAAATCAGTTATATCAGTCCAATATATTGCATTCGAAAAGAAGTAAAATACAAATTATTTTTACAATCATAACTTGATAAAAGTGCATCATGGAATTTATTTATAAATTGATAAAAGTGCATCATGGAAATTTATTTAACTACTTGAAGGGACAGCTAACATCACAAATGGAAAGATCAATTTGAATAGAATGTGACAATATATGTATGCTTGTTAATTTTGCTCCATAGCCGTAAGTTCATATTATAGAGTTCTAAAATAGGCATGTAGCTACCTCCAAATTTTCAAAAAACATAGAGCCATTGTTGAGAAATACTCCTATGCTCTTGCATAAGTTTAATGAGTGTTATTTGGGTGCCAGTAAATATATATATGTGTATACATGTGTGTGTACATATATACATGTACATATACATATACATGTATATGTATGTATATATATACACGGCTGCGCTATTCTGCGTCTGTGCGCATTATGTGCCAGATAGTTACTTCGTATGTGAGTGAAGTTACTGTCAAATACATATGGAGTTATTTGTAGTTGTGTAGTGCTACAACTGACAGTAACTCTACATTTGTTTAGTAGTAACTTCACTCACACTAGGCAATAACTTTTCAGCACGCATTCGACACCTACGCTCAGAATAGTAATTATATACATATACATATACATATACATATACATATACATATACATATACATATACATATACATATACATATACATATACATATACATATACATGTACATATACATATACATATACATATACATATACATATACATATACATATACATATACATATACATATACATATACATATATGTGTGTGCGCGCGCACTTCAATCTCACATTTTCACATAAAACAATTAAAAAATTATTAGCACGACAAGTTCTTAAGGCATGTAAAATTTATAAGTTAATCATGTCAGTTGATTAAAGGACATCAAAAAGCATGAGTATTATATCAAACTTTCATACATCACAATCGAAGTTGTCGTTTCTAACTAAGCCATCAAGCTAATGCCACAAAATTTCATGACCTCTCCTCAATGATAATCGCTAATAACATTATACATACCTCTATAATGTAACAAACATTTAAAAATATTATTCTAGTTAGGTCATGTTAGATAATTTAGAGTCATCATACCACAAAAGAGAGGAGGCAATCAACCGCATCATATAACCGTTCTTCATTTATTGGATCCCCTACGAGGTTTGAAGGAATCTTTGACAACAACAATACTGCCTGAAAAAATGAAATACAAAATATTGATTAGAATTGTACCTATGTACATAAAGTCCACATTGACCAGTAAGTGTTTGTAAGAAAAATGTATGCCAAGCTGAACATCCAATTAGTATGAGTTAGTTTGGTTTCAACTTTTGTTGGAAGAAGTTGTTGGAAGAAGTAACCTGAGACCAAGGTTAACAAAATGGGGATATGTTTTTTCCACTATTGTTGCACTCAATCACTGCATTGCTACAAAAAGGGTCACCACAAACGGTTCAGAACTGTCATCATAGACAATTTTCTAAACTACCTGAATTTATGTGTCAGTGATAATCGTGGGTTATCACAGATGGTTTGTGAGCTGTCTGTGTTAAAAACAACATAGACGGTTTGAATCTAGAACTATCTGTGAAGAAAACTATTACAAACGGCTCAAACCAAAAACCGTCTATGACACTCATACATCACAGACGGTTCTAGTTACCAATCGTCTGTGATTGGCGAGTATCACACAGTTGGTATATAGAACTGTCTGTGATAGTCCTTCATAGATGGTTTATAGCAGAAACTATCTGTGATAGTTCATTTTATACTTTTTTTGTTTTTTTGCCTAGTCGCAAGAAATAATGTTATCTATGCCCTTTGAAAACAAGCACACACAATAGTAAACACAGCAGCACATTCCATTAGCATACACCATTACAACATCACAAGATAATGAGCAGATTGCCCATCTAACACAGTAAGAACATGGTAAGAACACATCCTAATCCTACGAACCCAACTCTTAAACATGGCAAGAACACATCCTAATTCTACGAACTCAACTCTTATACATGGCAAGAACACATCCTAATCCTATGAACCCATGGCAAAAACATAGAATAAGTAGAGATCCTAGAAGCACGCGAGCTGGATGTCTTCGACGTCGACTTAAGTACTGTCTTGGTAGCTAGCTGCTTCCGCAGTGCCTTGCAATGAGGGAGAGGCGGTGGTATCATCACTTTTGTGTCACGACGGTGAGACTGTACAATACACTCTTACAACACTTACTACAAAGAGTATGTTGCACAGTCGATCGTGGTGTCACAACGGAGACGCTAGATCACGGCGGTAGTCGGTGTCATCGAGGAACAAGACAGGAGTGGATAAACTAGCTAGGAGCAACTTGTAGAACTTATCTCGAAGTGAAAGGGAGAGGGGAGTAATAAATAAGGGGTGAGAGGTGGGAGGAACCGGTGCCTGCCGTTCGATGCGGAGAAAATAGACGGGTGAGATCAGAATCCTAGGGGAGATGCCACGGATCGGTGTCATGGCATTATCAGAGACGGTTTGTTATGCGAACCGTCTGTGATAATGCACATATCACAAACGGTTCGTATTAATAACCGTCTGTCATATGTGATGTCTTGTATTATCACGGTCGGTTTATATTAATAACCATCTGTGATATTTTCATAGACGGTTATTAATACGAATCTTCTGTGATGTATTGTTTTATCATAGACGGTTCGTATAAATAACCGTCTGTGAAAATATCACAGACGGTTGTTAGTTTGAATTGTCTGTGATAATTATAGCACAGACGATTCATAGGAACTATCTGTGATGTAGTCGTCCAGTATAATCTCTTTTATAGCAGTGCTGGCATGTGAGATCTAGACCGTATGTTTGTGAGCCCAGTGTCAAAAACGAAATTCAGCTTGGATTAGTCATACATTAAGGGCTTCTGCAGTTGTATCAGCAATAGGCCAAGCGTTCTCTCCGTTTGAAAGAGTCCATGAACCTTTTGTTCTTTCACGGTAATAACTTTTGTGATTAGGAATATTATGAGGAATCTTCAATAAGAATATTAATGTCAACTTTTGCAATGATATAATATGTTTCAACAAAAACGATCACACATTATAACCCTGAGCATTTTTTATAAACTCGTGAGCTTTTGCAAGAGTTGCAGCAAACTCTTCGGTAAGGCCAGTTGAGCAAAAGGCCTGAACAATAAGTGCGGTCTCCCAGGTCTGGCAGCCAACATATACCTAGTTTAGTGAAGACATGAAACACATAATTAGCACGTCATTGGAAAGAATTGTTGGGGGGCGCACGGGGATGAGCGTCAAATTAAAAGCTAATCTGTTTCATTTCGAAGTTTAAAGTTATTTTTCCCTCTCATATAAAAGTTACTTTGTATATCAAGTTAAAACCTCAAATATTTTTACAGAAAATTCTTTTTACCATAAAATCATATGACAATAACAGCCTAATTACTACATGGACATCCTTTTTTTGCAATGAACATGGATATCCATTTTATTGGGTGGAAAAACCGGTCTTGGGAGGGAGAAAACCGGCAGGAACCACGCAGGTCTGTGAAACATGCAACGGTTGGGCAGATCTGCGCTATGTTTCTTGGTGCAAGGGGGGCCCACTGTCTGCTAGAAAGTAAACTATGGGATCCTTCAAATACGCCCATTTCCAAGCACATCGAAGTACAAAGACAAGCACAAACACTACCTTTGACTTCATTCCGTCTTCTGCAACCCACAGGAAATCATGAATCCTTGGAAGATGTTGCCTGAATGCATCGGAATTTGGCTTTTCTATCCAACAACAGATCATATTTAATACCTAATCACAAAAGAATTGAGTAAATATTTAGTTTTGAATTATCTAGATAGTAAGAGTATTTCTAATACAAAATATTGCTTTGCTATGTCTATACCCTTCATATCACTTAGCAATAATTAGATATAACTTCTTTAATACATAGTGTCTAATAGTAAACCTAATCAATAAATTTACACATTCTCCTAACCTTTCCTCTCCCTCCCTCCTCCTTTCTTACAGTACATGGCATATATTTAATGGGGTAGAAACAATCCTTCTCCCCAATACATTTTTTAGATATGCCTTACTTATTGGTTTGTGTGCTCAAGCAATATCTTATATAAGACACTACATTCCCCTGTCTCTTCTTTAACTCTTTGCCACGTCATCTCTAATCCTATGTAGATAGCTAACTATTAGATACAGACATTGTACAATAAGGAGTATTAGGAGTGCCCTAATACAAAGAAAATAATTGGCATGTCCTTGATCTAGTAAAAACAGGTAAACGTTAATTTAGAAGGGACAATGCTAATAGATGACCATATATAGTTTTACCGCGTTTCCACCAGGATGTGTTCATGGTACAATCATTTTTTATTATCAAATCCCTTTAATAATATTTTAAAAATAAATCCCTCCATAATGTTGTCATCGGTATAAATCTAGACAGTAAACTCAAAAGTACCTCCGGTCAGATTCGGAAATCAAGGCTCTGCTGTCCTAAACTAATTAACAGACCACACACATTTGCTGATTACCAATAAATCGGCCCATATATATATATATATATATATATGATAACCCAGGCAGCGACTCAGGGACCTGGTCGCTACGATGTAAGGTAGAGAATAGATAATATGAATGCAATGAGAATAGAGTTAGATATGCAGGTTAGAAAGGTTGGAAGAAAATAATAATTAAAAACAAGAATAGTAAACCAGAACGTAAATAGGAAAGAAGAACATAAATAGTAAATAAGAACAAGAATAAGAACAGTAATAGTAAAGTACTGAATTTAAAGCACACAAATATAAAAGAACATATGCAGATGCAACACACAAAGAATTAAAAGATATGCTTATGTAAGAACTGAAAGTAAGAACATAAGACTGAAAGTAAAGACAGAATATAGAGTTAGAACGAAATAATATAGAACATAAAGAACTTAAGTATAGAACTTAAAGAACAGAATAAAAAGAACATTAGTAATATAACAGAACAACATAAGTAAGAACGAACTTAAGATAAAGAGAGTTTAGGGATAGAAATCGTTCTTCGTTCATTCATATACCTTGATAGACAGAAGGAGGAACCTTCTGTGTAGTACACCAAAACTTAGAACTACTACAAGTTTTAGTTGTACAAACCCTACTTAGATATTACACACTTACTCTCTTACAATCTTACACACTTAGACTCAAAGATTGAGTCTTTATTTAGGCTACTACTTATTTTACACTAGCTTGTGGAGTGGAGGTGGAGTGGTAGTGGTAGTGATCAAGTTTCTTCTCAGAGTTTTGCGGAGTGATTGAGCACTCTGAGGGGTGGTAGAAGTGATGCCCTTTGAAGCTTGCCTTCATGCCCTTTATATAGGGGTCGCCACCCCTGGGATAAGCATGGGTAGAGATGCCCTATGATGATGCCTTTTGACTAGCAATATTATTATTCATGATGACGCTTTACACCTCAGGGAGTCATGATGAAACTTTAGACCTCCGTGAAGAATATTCGTCATAATGACACTTTTGACCAGACTGTATTCTGTCTGCAATAGTTCATATTCCATCTGCAATAGTAGATAGTACCTATATAATTGTCTTGACAATTATCTTCGTTGTCGGAGAGTTTCTGCGAACAATTATTGTTATTCGCTGTCTTCATCTACTATCATTGGTGCAGAGGTCGTGCCTTCAATTTCATCTGGTTGGAGTGTATCATACCAACTCAGCATTTTCTGATATTCTTTGCGAATCATCGTGTCTTCACCGTAATCAACTTTTATTAGGCGTCCAACCCCTTTGTGTACAATACCATTGCCACCACAGAATATTTTCATGATTCGGTTTTGGAAAACCATTTGACATGAGGTGTCTAAATAGATGCTATCTTTGATTTCCATAGCTTCTTTAAACCACCGCCACTTGTCATGGTTGGTATTCTGAGAAAATAATTCTTTTTGTTCTTCAGTCAGAAAACCAATTGTTTTGACAGGGAAAGTGAAACATCCTTTGAGAATGTAAACATCATGCATTGCCGGCCTGACTGGTGGTGTAAATCTTGGTGGGGTAGAATAGAAGATAATTTTGTATCTTCCCCTGATGAATTCCATTCTTTTACAAGCTTCCTTTATAGCAATTCCAAGATCAGATTGAAGAATCTGATCAAGTGTGCCATAGAGATATAGACTAATCCTTGGTCTATAATACTCTGGAGAGAGAGATTGTTATGGGCTTGTGTTTGTAGGCTTTTGAAAAGTTTAAGGTCTATCTCTGCTCTCAATATAATA
The DNA here is from genome assembly GCA_017311315.1 of Dendrocalamus latiflorus. Lineage (NCBI taxonomy): Eukaryota > Viridiplantae > Streptophyta > Magnoliopsida > Poales > Poaceae > Dendrocalamus > Dendrocalamus latiflorus. The sequence goes on along the minus strand of CM029620.1, from coordinate 2,334,000 downwards.
TATTTGTGATATGGCTGAATACTTATTCTCTCATCAAAATGGAGGAGTGGAAATCTATGGACATTGATTCTGAGGCTTGGTTAATTTCTCTCCCCTCATATAGGTTGATAAAATATTTTTGGAGCTCTGAAAATATTTTCATTTGTCGCTCATAGTATTTTTTCCAGATGAGTTCTAGAATATCTGGCCCTAGGCAGGAAAGTGTTTGTTTGGTTTTAAAACTCAATCTAGAAATGAGAATTTCGTGAGAACTGGGGTCAAAGAGCTCTCTAGAGGCCATATTTTTTCTAATTTTGTGGCTGCAATAATTCTCTCTTCTCACTTTATTTTGGTGATTACATGCAGTTGTATGAATGCTTTCTGATGTTGATAATGCCATAGTTTTTATTTGTGGAAATGTTGTGAGAAGCTCTCTGATATTTATGCAGTCTGGAGATGCAGTTATGGTGGATGCATACGTTTGTTTGTGGAAAGAACCAATATTTGGTGAGCTTGTACTCAAGCTCAATACTTTTGAACATTGAGATGGTCTCATTTCGAGGCTCATCTTTGAATTTTTTGATGGTCTCATTTCGAGGCTCATCTTTGAATTTTTTGATGATCTGATACTCAGATCTGATGCTTTTGGTCTGATGCCCAGACCCAATAATTTTGAATTGCTAGGTGATCCAACACCTTGATCAGATAATTTTGATGGGCTTTCTTCCCTTCTGGGAAGAATATCTCTTGAAGCCTGTTTTGTGGGCATATAATCTGATGATATTGCCTTTGTATCTTTAGGCATCATATGATTGAAATAGTAGGCCAGCCCACGTAGTGCATGGGCTTTTTCATTATTATTCTTTGCTTGCCAAAGTAAATTGAGCAAGCCTTGCTGCAATTCTGTTGCAGGAAAATTATGATTGAACCGCTCAGAATTCCCCTCCCGTGGTTGGGGTAATTTCCAAGAGCTCATCTGCGTATATCTTTGCTGGGACATGATTCCCCTGTAATGTGACAAAGAAGCAACTAACTGGATTAGTTGATATTCATGAAATATAATTGCACACATTACCTTCTTTATACCTTTATTATTATGGATCATGTTTCTTTTGAACAATAATTTGGTAAAAATGCAACATGATATTACATTGGTAAGAATGTAACATGATATTACATAATATGACCAATTATGTATTCGATTTGGGCTGCATGTTTTCATGCATATAATATGCACCAAAACTATTTGATAGTGGTGTTTGAGCAACAACCAACTATTGCCAATTTGTGAATCATCATATAGGCAACTATGGCAAAGGTATGAATCATCATTTAGGCAACTATTGCAAATGTATGAGTCATTGCATGAGTCATCACATATGCAACTATTGCAAAGATATGAGTCATCACATGTGCCAAATTGCTGGTTAAAGAGGTGTCTTTGATCATACCCAAATAGGTTTTTATAAGCTACTTTATGGAGACAAGATATACTAGGTTTTGACATTCCATAAAGATTAGCATGAGAAGCATATGGCTGCATAGAATTTCATTTTTGGCTCTCATGGCTAAAGAGTAAGCTCATAAAATGATCATGACAACTTATATCATGCTTATAATAATTCCCTAGCAACTTGTTTTGGAGGAACACTTCCTTATGCATATTTTGCTCCTCTTTTCGAGGCCAAGACATGGAAAAAGGATGAGTGTTCTTCAGCTGCAAAATATTTATATAACTAACACTTTGAATGTTAGTCATAGTTGGCTCAATGGATATCTCATTGACAATATTTTCTTTTCCCGAAGCAATCTCTATAAATTGGTTTAATAACGCTTCTTCGGGTATGGAACAAAATTTTAATTCCAATTCTTGTTTCATGATTTCAAACTTGATACTATCATTTGTCACAAGAAAAGGACGTATCAAAGATAAGAATGGTGTGCCTAGAATGACTCCTTGTTTTAGATTTTTAATAAGCAAAAAGGAAGTCTTAATAGAAACACCACAGATGCAAATGAGAACTTCAGGAATTTTGTAATTGACTTTAAGTTGGTTCCCATCCGCCCCATGAATTTTATGAGTAGATTTTTGAAAATATTTGGAAGGAATAATTCCTTCACGAATACAATTCATATCAGCTCCTGAGTCAATTAAAGTTTTATAATTGAAGTGAAACCCATCAACAAACTTGTATGATATTTCTACATACCATTTTTGCTTGAAGTAGGTTTCTATGGAGCTAACTATTTCTTGATTGTTCTGAAGAATTTCTTCTTCAGATTCACTCTCAGATTCACTTTGAGTTTCATATTTTCTTTCTTCTTTTCTAGAAATTTCTAGAATTTGAATTCTTCCTTGAAGATCATTTAGTACTTCTTTTATATAATTTTGCTCTTGAAGCAAGTCATTTAGACTCAACTGCTTCTTAGCCTTCTTATGATCTTCTACTCTTTGGATGACTTCATCAATAGAGAAATATTTTTTATGTTGGATATCTTTTACTAATTTTTCTTTATTAGTTTTTATCCTTGATAAGAATCTTTCCAAGATAACTTCTTTTTCTCTTGGATCTTGCACCGTATCAAAGGTGTCTAATACAAATTGTTCTATGTCGGTGAGGACTAGAATATTTTCATCAGAGGTATCCTCAGAGACATCTTGCTCACAGCAAGAACATAAACTATTTTCACAATGATTAACTTCTGATTTTTCTTCATTTTCAGAACTAGACTCGTTGTCAATATGGTTTAGGATATCTCCTAGTTTTTCTTTAATGTCTTCTGACTCTGATTCTAGCAAAGTTTGGATTTCTTTTTTGATTTTGGATTTAAAGCAATTGCTTGCTATATGACCCTTCAAACCACATTTGAAGCATACAATCTCTTTATTATCCTTTTTAGGATTATCCTTTTTAAGAGGTTTTCGGCGACGCTTCCTCTTAATATAATATGCTTCTTTCTTATTATGAACATGAGTTTTTCTAAACCTTTTGACATACTTTGTCCTATTTCTATTTTCAAGTTGATCCTCAAATCCAAATTGATAGCAAAAATCTCCCAATTCCTTTTTCCCAATAATTTTTTGTTTTTTCAGTTGGTCCTTGATTTTAAGATCGTTACAAAGTTCAGCACCTACCAACTGTATCTTTTGGGTGATTTTGCCTATATCTAGGAATTGATAATTTATACTACCTTCTCCTTCCTTTCTTAAAGAGTTTCTAACTTTTTCAGCAAATAAAGGAGGTAGTCCTGATATATACTTTTCCTTCCAAAAATCTTGATTAGGCTCAGGAAGAGTATATAATTTTGATAAGAAAGTATCTTTATACCACCTAAAATCAGACATAGTCTTACATCTTAGGTTTATTAATTGTTCTCTATTTTTCTCATAGATATCTTGATAATTTCCAGCGAAATGATAGACGATGTTATAAACCAAAGTAGTCAGGGCATCTGAGATGTTACCGACAGGGTTTCCTTGCGCATCTACCCGGACTATAGGATTGCCATTTTCATCTATCTTTACTGCATCAATAATTGCTTGCTTCTGATTAGAATCCATGTAGTGATCCCACCAGCCTCTCAATTGACCAGAGAATCCAACAACGATCATTGAGGCTGCTTCTCTTTCTGGATTACCACTAGCTATGCAAGCATTAGCATACATAATCATTTGATGGCAAAGGGTAAATATTTGATATTCAGTGAATCCATCTAAGTTCCATTCCACAATTTCTTTGCCATTGAAATATGCCATATTACTAATTTGAGGCCTTTCTTCCAATTGAAGATCAGCATAAGTTGGTCTAGGATAGTAATTCCTTGTCCTAGCAGTATTAGTAATTGGTTTGAAGATCTTATTGATCATATCATTATTTTCTCCATCAGAGATTTGATTAATATTTTTGTTCACCTTTAAGTTGCTTAACTTATTGGCTAACTCACTAACCAAATCTGTAGAGACGGATGATCCTATTGCTTTTTGTTTCCCTAGTTTTATATTAGAACTTAATATTTGTGGGGTAAACAAAGGAACAATAGATCGAGAACTAGATGATTCAGACTGAGAATTAAATGGATAATTTATCTTTACCTCAGCCTTGCTGGTCTTGGATCCTTCCAGGAGAATATTTTCGATGCGATCTGTTTGTTGTCCAAGAGCATGTAAAGATATGTTTGCATAATTTTGTTGTTCCACTAGGTGTCCTATGTGTTCTACTTTTACAGGATCACCATAAGTGGTTTTAGAAATATTTTTTAATGGAGATGCTTTGGAGCTTTCTCCCTGAGTATTATTTGGAAGTTGGATAGATTCGAAGGGCGGATGAACCGACTCTTCAATCTTTCCACCAGAGGTTTTCCATTCTTTTGAGACCTTTTTGATAACATTTAAGTCATCAGACTTTGGTTTCTTTTGAACGGATTTTAGAGTATTTATTTCAGACCTTAGTTTGGCTAATTCAGACTTCAACTCATCTAGATCTGACTTAGGCTTTAACTTAGGCTCAGTTTTGGATTTGGTTTTTGATTTACTCTTTGATTTACTCTTTGGCTTGAAGAATTCTTCCGGATGTATAATCTGGCTATTCTCGTACCAGTCAAAGAAGTAAATATGTCTTTTTTGCTCTTTCATCTCTTTGTACCAAATCTCTCTTATTTTTTGAACATAAGGACTGTCTACATTTTTGTAGTACCTTTCACACTTAATCTTATTTTCAGGATGATCAAGATTTCTCTTAAGGAGATCCTTATCGATTTCAAACTCATGATCTTCTTTTACTTCCTCTATAACATTGAGCTCAAAATCTGAGATTGAGGGCTCATACTGATTATCCTTATCCTCATAAGTTGCATAGACAATATTATTTGGTTTTAACTGTGGTCTATTGTCTAGATGGAATGAGGGCCTTGATTGGATAAAGATTGTTCTTTTTGAGGAGAATGTTATCTCAACATCTCCATCTGGTGTTTCGGCCAGAGATTCTAATTCATTTTGTTGAGTGGCTTTTGGCTCAACCGCTTGTAGGAGAGTCCACTTCTCCGGAAGTGTTATCTCATCCCACTTCAAGGTTTTGGGAGTAATAATATGATTTCTAGGATTGGCTTGAAGAAGTGTGGTCAGACCTTTGGGTGTATTCTGTTTTGCACAAGGAGCTAACGTAGTCATGGCTTTGTAATAGATCCTATATGTCACTGAAATGTTTTCACTTCCAGGTTCAAGATCAAAGCCAGATGTTTGTAAGCTCAAGGTCAGAACCTTATGGAGATTTAAATCCGAAAGAGATACAGAAAAGTCTGGGAAGGTGTTGAAGAACACAGGACCATTACTAAGACTAGCTTCAACCATTCCTAGCAAAGAGTCCTTAAACTTTTTATTTCTGCAATCTCTTAGAAAAGCCAACACAGAAATATTTAAACCTCTTCTAGTTAATGATCTAATAGCCACTTGTACTAGACCAAAATGTATACAATGAAATTGAGGTTTTGCTCTGATATGATTGATTTCTTTTTCAGAAAGAAGATGCAGAGTTTCATGCAAAGAACTAATAGGAAGAGTTTTTGGCGGTACGCTGAGTCGCGTAGGTCCCGAAGCCCTGAGCAGGTGAGAGCGAAGTCGCGTGGCCCGATAAGTCGCCAAGAGAGCGCAGTAAGTGGTGGAAATCGTTGACTGCAGGATCCTGCAAGGGGTATAGGTCGATCAGAATTAAGGGTTCTACCCTGCCGTTGACTAGAAACCGTCCATCCAAAAGGTTGATCTTAATAGTGGGATTTTCCCTGCCGTAGACTAGAAAGACTACCTATCCTATCTCTTTTATCTCCGTATAAGATGTCTTGGTTAGCCAGGTCTCTTGGTGTAACTGACCGTCTAGAAGCCTCTGGCAGTAATGACAGGTCTATCAAAACGATGTCGGTTAAGAATGCTTCGTCTGTTTGCTTTGAGGATATAGAGCAAAGTATTGCAAATTGGAAAGTACCTAAGGTAAATGTTAAGGATATATATCATATAGGCACATTTTCTCTTCGTTCTGATTACTATATTAAAACTATAGAAAAAACTATTCCTATTAGTTCGTTGCATGAAACTCTGCATCTTCTTTCTGAAAAAGAAATCAATCATATCAGAGCAAAACCTCAATTTCATTGTATACATTTTGGTCTAGTACAAGTGGCTATTAGATCATTAACTAGAAGAGGTTTAAATATTTCTGTGTTGGCTTGTCTAAGAGATTGCAGAAATAAAAAGTTTAAGGACTCTTTGCTAGGAATGGTTGAAGCTAGTCTTAGTAATGGTCCTGTGTTCTTCAACACCTTCCCAGACTTTTCTGTATCTCTTTCGGATTTAAATCTCCATAAGGTTCTGACCTTGAGCTTACAAACATCTGGCTTTGATCTTGAACCTGGAAGTGAAAACATTTCAGTGACATATAGGATCTATTACAAAGCCATGACTACGTTAGCTCCTTGTGCAAAACAGAATACACCCAAAGGTCTGACCACACTTCTTCAAGCCAATCCTAGAAATCATATTATTACTCCCAAAACCTTGAAGTGGGATGAGATAACACTTCCGGAGAAGTGGACTCTCCTACAAGCGGTTGAGCCAAAAGCCACTCAACAAAATGAATTAGAATCTCTGGCCGAAACACCAGATGGAGATGTTGAGATAACATTCTCCTCAAAAAGAACAATCTTTATCCAATCAAGGCCCTCATTCCATCTAGACAATAGACCACAGTTAAAACCAAATAATATTGTCTATGCAACTTATGAGGATAAGGATAATCAGTATGAGCCCTCAATCTCAGATTTTGAGCTCAATGTTATAGAGGAAGTAAAAGAAGATCATGAGTTTGAAATCGATAAGGATCTCCTTAAGAGAAATCTTGATCATCCTGAAAATAAGATTAAGTGTGAAAGGTACTACAAAAATGTAGACAGTCCTTATGTTCAAAAAATAAGAGAGATTTGGTACAAAGAGATGAAAGAGCAAAAAAGACATATTTACTTCTTTGACTGGTACGAGAATAGCCAGATTATACATCCGGAAGAATTCTTCAAGCCAAAGAGTAAATCAAAGAGTAAATCAAAAACCAAATCCAAAACTGAGCCTAAGTTAAAGCCTAAGTCAGATCTAGATGAGTTGAAGTCTGAATTAGCCAAACTAAGGTCTGAAATAAATACTCTAAAATCCGTTCAAAAGAAACCAAAGTCTGATGACTTAAATGTTATCAAAAAGGTCTCAAAAGAATGGAAAACCTCTGGTGGAAAGATTGAAGAGTCGGTTCATCCGCCCTTCGAATCTATCCAACTTCCAAATAATACTCAGGGAGAAAGCTCCAAAGCATCTCCATTAAAAAATATTTCTAAAACCACTTATGGTGATCCTGTAAAAGTAGAACACATAGGACACCTAGTGGAACAACAAAATTATGCAAACATATCTTTACATGCTCTTGGACAACAAACAGATCGCATCGAAAATATTCTCCTGGAAGGATCCAAGACCAGCAAGGCTGAGGTAAAGATAAATTATCCATTTAATTCTCAGTCTGAATCATCTAGTTCTCGATCTATTGTTCCTTTGTTTACCCCACAAATATTAAGTTCTAATATAAAACTAGGGAAACAAAAAGCAATAGGATCATCCGTCTCTACAGATTTGGTTAGTGAGTTAGCCAATAAGTTAAGCAACTTAAAGGTGAACAAAAATATTAATCAAATCTCTGATGGAGAAAATAATGATATGATCAATAAGATCTTCAAACCAATTACTAATACTGCTAGGACAAGGAATTACTATCCTAGACCAACTTATGCTGATCTTCAATTGGAAGAAAGGCCTCAAATTAGTAATATGGCATATTTCAATGGCAAAGAAATTGTGGAATGGAACTTAGATGGATTCACTGAATATCAAATATTTACCCTTTGCCATCAAATGATTATGTATGCTAATGCTTGCATAGCTAGTGGTAATCCAGAAAGAGAAGCAGCCTCAATGATCGTTGTTGGATTCTCTGGTCAATTGAGAGGCTGGTGGGATCACTACATGGATTCTAATCAGAAGCAAGCAATTATTGATGCAGTAAAGATAGATGAAAATGGCAATCCTATAGTCCGGGTAGATGCGCAAGGAAACCCTGTCGGTAACATCTCAGATGCCCTGACTACTTTGGTTTATAACATCGTCTATCATTTCGCTGGAAATTATCAAGATATCTATGAGAAAAATAGAGAACAATTAATAAACCTAAGATGTAAGACTATGTCTGATTTTAGGTGGTATAAAGATACTTTCTTATCAAAATTATATACTCTTCCTGAGCCTAATCAAGATTTTTGGAAGGAAAAGTATATATCAGGACTACCTCCTTTATTTGCTGAAAAGGTTAGAAACTCTTTAAGAAAAGAAGGAGAGGGTAGTATAAATTATCAATTCCTAGATATAGGCAAAATCACCCAAAAGATACAGTTGGTAGGTGCTGAACTTTGTAATGATCTTAAAATCAAAGACCAACTGAAGAAACAAAAAATTATTGGGAAAAAGGAATTGGGAGATTTTTGCTATCAATTTGGATTTGAGGATCAACATGAAAGAAGAAATAGGACAAAGTATGTCAAAAGATTTAGAAAAAATCATGTTGATAATAAAAAAGAAGCTTATTATATTAAGAGGAAGCGTCGTCAAAACCCACTTAAAAAGGATAATCCTAAAAAGGATAATAAAGCAATTGTATGCTATAAATGTGGTTTGAAGGGTCATATGGCAAATAACTGCTTTAAGTCCAAAATTAAAAAAATAATCCAAACCTTGCTAGAATCAGAGTCTGAAGACATTAAAGAAAAATTAGGAGATATCCTAAATCATATTGACAATGAGTCTAGCTCTGAAAATGAAGAAAAATCAGAAGTTAATCATTGTGAAAATAGTTTATGTTCTTGCTGTGAGCAAGATGTCTCTGAGGATACCTCTGATGAAAATATTCTAGTCCTCACCGACTTAGAACAATTTGTATTAGACACCTTTGATACGGTGCAAGATCCAAGAGAAAAAGAAGTTATCTTGGAAAGATTCTTATCAAGGATAAAAACTAATAAAGAAAAATTAGTAAAAGATATCCAACATAAAAAATATTTCTCTATCGATGAAGTCATCCAAAGAGTAGAAGATCATAAGAAGGCTAAGAAGCAGTTGAGTCTAAATGACTTGCTTCAAGAGCAAAATTATATAAAAGAAGTACTAAATGATCTTCAAGGAAGAATTCAAATTCTAGAAATTTCTAGAAAAGAAGAAAGAAAATATGAAACTCAAAGTGAATCTGAGAGTGAATCTGAAGAAAAAATTCTTCAGAACAATCAAGAAATAGTTAGCTCCATAGAAACCTACTTCAAGCAAAAATGGTATGTAGAAATATCATACAAGTTTGTTGATGGGTTTCACTTCAATTATAAAACTTTAATTGACTCAGGAGCTGATATGAATTGTATTCGTGAAGGAATTATTCCTTCCAAATATTTTCAAAAATCTACTCATAAAATTCATGGGGCGGATGGGAACCAACTTAAAGTCAATTACAAAATTCCTGAAGTTCTCATTTGCATCTCTGGTGTTTCTATTAAGACTTCCTTTTTGCTTGTTAAAAATCTAAAACAAGGAGTCATTCTAGGCACACCATTCTTATCTTTGATACGTCCTTTTCTTGTGATAAATGATAGTATCAAGTTTGAAATCATGAACCAAGAATTGGAATTAAAATTTTGTTCTATACCCAAAGAAGCGTTATTAAATCAATTTATAGAGATTGCTTCGGGAAAAGAAAATATTGTCAATGAGATATCCATTGAGCCAACTCTGACTAACATTCAAAGTGTTAGTTATATAAATATTTTGCAGCTGAAGAACACTCATCCTTTTCACATGTCTTGGCCTCAAAAAGAGGAGCAAAATATGCATAAGGAAGTGTTCCTCCAAAACAAGTTGCTAGGGAATAATTATAAACATAATATAAGTTGTCATGATCATTTTATGAGCTTACTCTTTAGCCATGAGAGTCAAAAAAGAAATTCTATGCAGCCATATGCTTCTCATGCTAATCTTTATGGAATGTCAAAACCTAGTATATCTTGTCTCCATAGAGTAGCTTATAAAAACCTATTTGGGTATGATCAAAGACACCTCTTTAACCAGCAATTTGGCACATGTGATGACTCATATATTTTCAATAGTTGCCTAAATGATGATTCATACCTTTGCCATAGTTGCCTATATGATGATTCACAAATTAGCAATAGTTGGTTGTTGTTCAAACATCACTATCATATAGTTTTGGTTCATATTATATGCATGAAAGCATGCAACCCAAATCAAAGATATAATTGGTCATATTATGTAATATCATGTTACATTCTTACCAATGTAATATCATGTTACATTTTTACCAAATTATTGTTCAAAAGAAAAATGATCCATGATAATAAAGGTATAAAGAAGGTAATGTGTGCAATAATATTTCATGAATATCAACTAATCCAGTTAGTTGCTTCTTTGTCACATTACAGGGGAATCATGTCCCAGCAAAGATATACACAGATGAGCTCTTGGAAATTACCCCAACCACGGGAGGGGAATTCTGAGCGGTTCAATCATAATTTTCCTGCAACAGAATTGCAGCAAGACTTGCTCAATTTACTTTGGCAAGCAAAGAATAATAATGAAAAAGCTCATGCACTACGTGGGCTGGCCTACTATTTCAATCATATGATGCCTAAAGATACAAAGGCAATATCATCAGATTATATGCCCACAAAACAGGCTTCAAGAGATATTCTTCCCAGAAGGGAAGAAAGCCCATCAAAATTATCTGATCAAGGTGTTGGATCACCTAGCAATTCAAAATTATTGGGTCTGGGCATCAGACCAAAAGCATCAGATCTGAGTATCAGATCATCAAAAAATTCAAAGATGAGCCTTGATTTGAGACCATCTCAATATTCCAAAATATTATATCTGGGAGAATCCCCAAATGATCCTAAGATATCAGATCTCTGTAAGAGATCTCATGATGATGATTCAAAATTATTTGATCTAGATACTAGATCACCAAAAGTATTGAGCTTGAGTACAAGCTCACCGAATAATGGTTCTTTCCACCAACAAACATATGCATCCACCATAACTGCATCTCCAGACTGCATAAATATCAGAGAGCTTCTCATTGCATTTCCACAAATAAGAACCACGACATTATCAACATCAGATAGCATTCATACAATTACATGTAGCCACAAAAATAAAGTGAGAACAGAGAGTAGTTGTAGCCACGAAAATATAGTAAGAAGAGAGAGTATAGCCTTGAAAGAATCTTTCAGCCATACTTCTCAAGAAATCCTTATTTCCAGATTAAGTTTCAAAACTAAGCAAACACTGTCTTGCTTAGGTCCAGATATCCAAGAATTAATTTGGAAAAAATATCAAAAAAGACAAATGAAAGTATTCTCAGACCTCCAAAAATACTTCATTAATCTGTATGAGGGAAGAGAAATCAACCCTTGCATCCGAATTAATATCCATACATTCCCACTCCTCCACTTTGAAGATCAGATAATTTTCCAGCCATACCACAAATATATAATACTGAGAGCAGAAATAGATCTCAAACTCTTTCAGGGCCTACAAACACGAAACCACAAAAATATTTCTCTTCAAAGTATTATAGATCAAGGTCTAGTCTCTGCAATTTATGGTACACGAAACCAGATTCTTCAATTTGATCTTGGCATTGCAGTTAAAGAAGCTTGTAAGAGATTGGCATCTTCCAAAGGAAGATACAAACTTATTTTCTATTCTACTCCTCCAAGGTTCACGCCACCAATAAGACCAGCAATGCATGATATTTATATTTTCAAGGGATATTTCAATTTCCTTGATAAACCAAGAACTGGTGTCTTGACTGAAGAACAAAGGGAACTCTTCTCCCAAGACACAAATCATGATAAATGGCGATGGTTCAAAGAAGCCGTGGAAATTGAAGAAAGTATTCATCTTGACACTACGTACCAGATGATCTTTCAGAATCAAATAATAAACATATGGTGTGGAGGAAGTAATGGTTTCCTTCATAAAGGTGTTGGACGTTTGATAAAACCAAATTATGGCGAAGACACCTCAATCAGAAAAGAATATCGTCAACTGTTGGATTAGTCGGAGAAGATGGCTTGGGGAGCCTGGCGCCTCCAGATGGCTCTGATACCAGATGTATAACCCAGGCAGTGACTCAGGGACCTGGTCGCTACGATGTAAGGTAGAGAATAGATAATATGAATGCAATGAGAACCCAGGCAGCGACTCAGGGACCTGGTCGCTACGATGTAAGGTAGAGAATAGATAATATGAATGCAAGGAGAATAGAGTTAGATATGCAGGTTAGAAAGGTTGGAAGAAAATAATAATTAAAAACAAGAATAGTAAACCAGAACGTAAATAGGAAAGAAGAACATAAATAGTAAATAAGAACAAGAATAAGAACAGTAATAGTAAAGTACTGAATTTAAAGCACACAAATATAAAAGAACATATGCAGATGCAACACACAAAGAATTAAAAGATATGCTTATGTAAGAACTGAAAGTAAGAACATAAGACTGAAAGTAAAGACAGAATATAGAGTTAGAACGAAATAATATAGAACATAAAGAACTTAAGTATAGAACTTAAAGAACAGAATAAAAAGAACATCAGTAATATAACAGAACAACATAAGTAAGAACGAACTTAAGATAAAGAGAGTTTAGGGATAGAAATTGTTCTTCGTTCATTCATATACCTTGATAGACAGAAGGAGGAACCTTCTGTGTAGTACACCAGAACTTAGAACTACTACAAGTTTTAGTTGTACAAACCCTACTTAGATATTACACACTTACTCTCTTACAATCTTACACACTTACACACTTAGACTCAAAGATTGAGTCTTTATTTAGGCTACTACTTATTTTACACTAGCTTGTGGAGTGGAGGTGGAGTGATAGTGGTAGTGGTAGTGATCAAGCTTCTTCTCAGAGTTTTGCGGAGTGATTGAGCACTCTGAGGGGTGGTAGAAGTGATGCCCTTTGAAGCTTGCCTTCATGCCCTTTATATAGGGGTCGTCACCCCTGGGATAAGCATGGGTAGAGATGCCCTATGATGATGCCTTTTGACTAGCAATATTATTCTTCATGATGACGCTTTACACCTCAGGGAGTCATGATGAAACTTTAGACCTCCGTGAAGAATATTCGTCATAATGACACTTTTGACCAGACTGTATTCTGTCTGCAATAGTTCAGATTCCATCTGCAATAGTAGATAGTACCTATATAATTGTCTTGACAATTATCTTTGTTGTCGGAGAGTTTCTGTGAACAATTATTGTTATTCGCTGTCTTCATCTACTATCATTGGTGCAGAGGTCATGCCTTCAATTTCATCTGGTTGGAGTGTATCATACCAACTCAGCATTTTCTGATATTCTTTGCGAATCATCGTGTCTTCACCGTAATCAACTTTTATTAGGCGTCCAACCCCTTTGTGTACAATACCATTGCCACCACAGAATATTTTCATGATTCGGTTTTGGAAAACCATTTGACATGAGGTGTCTAAATAGATGCTATCTTCGATTTCCATAACTTCTTTAAACCACCGCCACTTGTCATGGTTGGTATTCTGAGAAAATAATTCTTTTTGTTCTTCAGTCAGAAAACCAATTGTTTTGACAGGGAAAGTGAAACATCCTTTGAGAATGTAAACATCATGCATTGCCGGCCTGACTGGTGGTGTAAATCTTGGTGGGGTAGAATAGAAGATAATTTTGTATCTTCCCCTGATGAATTCCATTCTTTTACAAGCTTCCTTTATAGCAATTCCAAGATCAGATTGAAGAATCTGATCAAGTGTGCCATAGATGATATAGACTAATCCTTGGTCTATAATACTCTGGAGAGAGAGATTGTTATGGGCTTGTGTTTGTAGGCTTTTGAAAAGTTTAAGGTCTATCTCTGCTCTCAATATAATATATTTGAGATATGGCTGAATACTTATTCTCTCATCAAAATGGAGGAGTGGAAATCTATGGACATTGATTCTGAGGCTTGGGTTAATTTCTCTCCCCTCATATAGGTTGATAAAATATTTTTGGAGCTCTGAAAATATTTTCATTTGTCGCTCATAGTATTTTTTCCAGATGAGTTCTAGAATATCTGGCCCTAGGCAGGAAAGTGTTTGTTTGGTTTTAAAACTCAATCTAGAAATGAGAATTTCGTGAGAACTGGGGTCAAAGAGCTCTCTAGAGGCCATATTTTTTCTAATTTTGTGGCTGCAATAATTCTCTCTTCTCACTTTATTTTGGTGGCTACATGCAGTTGTATGAATGCTTTCTGATGTTGATAATGCCATAGTTTTTATTTGTGGAAATGTTGTGAGAAGCTCTCTGATATTTATGCAGTCTGGAGATGCAGTTATGGTGGATGCATACGTTTGTTTGTGGAAAGAACCAATATTTGGTGAGCTTGTACTCAAGCTCAATACTTTTGAACATTGAGATGGTCTCATTTCGAGGCTCATCTTTGAATTTTTTGATGGTCTCATTTCGAGGCTCATCTTTGAATTTTTTGATGATCTGATACTCAGATCTGATGCTTTTGGTCTGATGCCCAGACCCAATAATTTTGAATTGCTAGGTGATCCAACACCTTGATCAGATAATTTTGATGGGCTTTCTTCCCTTCTGGGAAGAATATCTCTTGAAGCCTGTTTTGTGGGCATATAATCTGATGATATTGCCTTTGTATCTTTAGGCATCATATGATTGAAATAGTAGGCCAACCCACGTAGTGCATGAGCTTTTTCATTATTATTCTTTGCTTGCCAAAGTAAATTGAGCAAGCCTTGCTGCAATTCTGTTGCAGGAAAATTATGATTGAACCGCTCAGAATTCCCCTCCCGTGGTTGGGGTAATTTCCAAGAGCTCATCTGCGTATATCTTTGCTGGGACATGATTCCCCTGTAATGTGACAAAGAAGCAACTAACTGGATTAGTTGATATTCATGAAATATAATTGCACACATTACCTTCTTTATACCTTTATTATTATGGATCATGTTTCTTTTGAACAATAATTTGGTAAAAATGCAACATGATATTACATTGGTAAGAATGTAACATGATATTACATAATATGACCAATTATGTATTCGGTTTGGGCTGCATGTTTTCATGCATATAATATGCACCAAAACTATTTGATAGTGGTGTTTGAGCAACAACCAACTATTGCCAATTTGTGAATCATCATATAGGCAACTATGGCAAAGGTATGAATCATAATTTAGGCAACTATTGCAAATGTATGAGTCATTGCATGAGTCATCACATATGCAACTATTGCAAAGATATGAGTCATCACATGTGCCAAATTGCTGGTTAAAGAGGTGTCTTTGATCATACCCAAATAGGTTTTTATAAGCTACTTTATGGAGACAAGATATACTAGGTTTTGACATTCCATAAAGATTAGCATGAGAAGCATATGGCTGCATAGAATTTCGTTTTTGTCTCTCATGGCTAAAGAGTAAGCTCATAAAATGATCATGACAACTTATATCATGCTTATAATAATTCCCTAGCAACTTGTTTTGGAGGAACACTTCCTTATGCATATTTTGCTCCTCTTTTCGAGGCCAAGACATGGAAAAAAGATGAGTGTTCTTCAGCTGCAAAATATTTATATAACTAACACTTTGAATGTTAGTCATAGTTGGCTCAATGGATATCTCATTGACAATATTTTCTTTTCCCGAAGCAATCTCTATAAATTGGTTTAATAACGCTTCTTCGGGTATGGAACAAAATTTTAATTCCAATTCTTGTTTCATGATTTCAAACTTGATACTATCATTTGTCACAAGAAAAGGACGTATCAAAGATAAGAATGGTGTGCCTAGAATGACTCCTTGTTTTAGATTTTTAACAAGCAGAAAGGAAGTCTTAATAGAAACACCGGAGATGCATATGAGAACTTCAGGGATTTTGTAATTGACTTTAAGTTGGTTCCCATCCGCCCCATGAATTTTATGAGTATATTTTTGAAAATATTTGGAAGGAATAATTCCTTCACGAATACAATTCATATCAGCTCCTGAGTCAATTAAAGTTTTATATTTGAAGTGAAACCCATCAACAAACTTGTATGATATTTCTACATACCATTTTTGCTTGAAGTAGGTTTCTATGGAGCTAACTATTTCTTGATTGTTCTGAAGAATTTCTTCTTCAGATTCACTCTCAGATTCATTTTGAGTTTCATATTTTCTTTCTTCTTTTCTAGAAATTTCTAGAATTTGAATTCTTCCTTGAAGATCATTTAGTACTTCTTTTATATAATTTTGCTCTTGAAGCAAGTCATTTAGACTCAACTGCTTCTTAGCCTTCTTATGATCTTCTACTCTTTGGATGACTTCATCAATAGAGAAATATTTTTTATGTTGGATATCTTTTACTAATTTTTCTTTATTAGTTTTTATCCTTGATAAGAATCTTTCCAAGATAACTTCTTTTTCTCTTGGATCTTGCACCGTATCAAAGGTGTCTAATACAAATTGTTCTAAGTTGGTGAGGACTAGAATATTTTCATCAGAGGTATCCTCAGAGACATCTTGCTCACAGCAAGAACATAAACTATTTTCACAATGATTAACTTCTGATTTTTCTTCATTTTCAGAACTAGACTCGTTGTCAATATGGTTTAGGATATCTCCTAGTTTTTCTTTAATGTCTTCTGACTCTGATTCTAGCAAAGTTTGGATTTCTTTTTTGATTTTGGATTTAAAGCAATTGCTTGCTATATGACCCTTCAAACCACATTTGAAGCATACAATCTCTTTATTATCCTTTTTAGGATTATCCTTTTTAAGAGGTTTTCGGCGACGCTTCCTCTTAATATAATATGCTTCTTTCTTATTATGAACATGAGTTTTTCTAAACCTTTTGACATACTTTGTCCTATTTCTATTTTCAAGTTGATCCTCAAATCCAAATTGATAGCAAAAATCTCCCAATCTCTTTGTACCAAATCTCTCTTATTTTTTGAACATAAGGACTGTCTACATTTTTGTAGTACCTTTCACACTTAATCTTATTTTCAGGAAGATCAAGATTTCTCTTAAGGAGATCCTTATCGATTTCAAACTCATGATCTTCTTTTACTTCCTCTATAACATTGAGCTCAAAATCTGAGATTGAGGGCTCATACTGATTATCCTTATCCTCATAAGTTGCATAGACAATATTATTTGGTTTTAACTGTGGTCTATTGTCTAGATGGAATGAGGGCCTTGATTGGATAAAGATTGTTCTTTTTGAGGAGAATGTTATCTCAACATCTCCATCTGGTGTTTCGGCCAGAGATTCTAATTCATTTTGTTGAGTGGCTTTTGGCTCAACCGCTTGTAGGAGAGTCCACTTCTCCGGAAGTGTTATCTCATCCCACTTCAAGGTTTTGGGAGTAATAATATGATTTCTAGGATTGGCTTGAAGAAGTGTGGTCAGACCTTTGGGTGTATTCTGTTTTGCACAAGGAGCTAACGTAGTCATGGCTTTGTAATAGATCCTATATGTCACTGAAATGTTTTCACTTCCAGGTTCAAGATCAAAGCCAGATGTTTGTAAGCTCAAGGTCAGAACCTTATGGAGATTTAAATCCGAAAGAGATACAGAAAAGTCTGGGAAGGTGTTGAAGAACACAGGACCATTACTAAGACTAGCTTCAACCATTCCTAGCAAAGAGTCCTTAAACTTTTTATTTCTCCAATCTCTTAGACAAGCCAACACAGAAATATTTAAACCTCTTCTGGTTAATGATCTAATAGCCACTTGTACTAGACCAAAATGTATATAATGAAATTGAGGTTTTGCTCTGATATGATTGATTTCTTTTTCAGAAAGAAGATGCAGAGTTTCATGCAAAGAACTAATAGGAAGAGTTTTTTCTATAGTTTTAATATAGTAATCAGAACGAAGAGAAAACGTGCCTATATGATATATATCCTTAACATTTACCTTAGGTACTTTCCAATTTGCAATACTTTGCTCTATATCCTCAAAGCAAACAGACGAAGCATTCTTAACCGACATCGTTTTGATAGACCTGTCATTATTGCCAGAGGCTTCTAGACGGTCAGTTACACCAAGAGACCTGGCTAACCAAGACATCTTATACGGAGATAAAAGAGATAGGATAGGTAGTCTTTCTAGTCTACGGCAGGGAAAATCCCACTATTAAGATCAACCTTTTGGATGGACGGTTTCTAATCAACGGCAGGGTAGAACCCTTAATTCTGATCGACCTATACCCCTTGCAGGATCCTGCAGTCAACGATTTCCACCACTTACTGCGCTCTCTTGGCGACTTATCGGGCCACGCGACTTCGCTCTCACCTGCTCAGGGCTTCGGGACCTACGCGACTCAGCGTACCGCCACACCAACCGGGACCTCCGCGACTACTGCCCACTACCGCACCCCTCTCCCCCCCTTCGGAGAAGATGGCTTGGGGAGCCTGGCGCCTCCAGATGGCTCTATATATATATCTTGAGTGAGGCACCGAGGAACATTAGTCAACCAAAATCTAAGGAACTAACATTCCGTAAAGAACAAGTAGATAATTATGAAGTTAACTAATTAAGGGCTGGACAGTAGCATAATCAACGAACAATCCCGTATGTTTAGGAAGAAAAATACAAGCTAACCTTAACTTCAAACAGACAGTGGGACATTACCTTGTTAATAGGACATAAACCAACGTAATTACTGTTTTCATCTTCATAGTGGATATGTTCCATGAGGTTGCTCAGAGCGCTTTCTCTTATCTTGTTAATTGGCCACCGATTTAACATTGGTTCCACAAAATTATTCAAACACGCCATAGCAATATTTTGCACCCGCGAAGGGGGGGTAGATAAGGTCTTCCTATAGGGACAAAAGAAAAAATAATCAAGCTTTCAGTAGTAAAGATATTTCTTATAAAAATAGAGAGAACCTTTTCCCCCAATGAACTAATCTCAAGATAAAAAACAGCAAACAAAATCTTACCCTTGTCTCTGTACATCATATATTATATCACTAAAATATTTTTTTATGGTAGATCACAACGACGTTGGGGCCTCTGACGTACTGATGGCAATATACCAAACCATATTCCTAAAAGCTGGAACATTTTGGACGCTTAACATCACTGTCTTATCTGTTCATTTAAACAAACACACATGCGCTTAACCTGAATTATATAGAACAACATAAATGGCCGTGGTTGGGTGGGTTATATCTTTATTTTCGGGTATTTGATCCCGTGACTATTGTATAAGTTTTCAAAATAAATGGCTACACAATGCAACTCCAAATTAAGGGTATTTTGGTCATTATTGATATACATGTCACGAATGGTCAATGGTAGTATATAACAACACCTCCTGAAGTTTTATTTGCTCTATACAAAAATAACTAAAGAGTACTGAAGGTAGATTCAAAACTACACAACATTGCGCAATGGTAGATACAAAATACTTCCTGATAGCCTCATTCAACAATAATTGTACATATGCATATTTTAAACAGGATTATACCTAGAATCAGTACAGTTTTAGAGCTTACAAGGATAGTAACAAACCTTGGCACAAGAACTACGAGCATTGTTCCAATCGATCTCACTGTATGGTATATTGTAGAGCTCATCTCTCATTGCCAATATAGTCGGAGTGATGGGCCCAACAAATTTTTTCGCATAAATATAAGCCATTGGCATGTAAACCATCCGGCAAAAGCACCAAAATCTCCCTAAAAACAATAATTTTTTTTACTTCAATGTGTAGGCATAAAGTACATCCATGCATTAATTTCGACATATTTGCGAGACATAAAAATGTAACGATATAATAATAGGAAGAAATATATGGCTTGCGCATATGTTCTATCAAATGTCAAATTGTTCTCCTAGCTAGTGCGAGATTTGGAGCAAATACCTGGATGAATTGGAAGAAAATGTGGAACCATCCATAACTCAGGAATAATAGGATTATTCCCTGACCAATCATACACACCGATTACCTTTGGTTAAAAGCAAGATTAGCTTGAGTTAATTTCACTCAAATGGAGAACGAAATATGGTAAAACTACTGTTCTGTTGGATTAATCATTAGCGCTTCCATGATATTGAAGATAATATGAGTAATTAATATGGTAAAACAAAAACAAGAAGCATTGCCAATCTACTCAAAGAATCTCATGTAATTTGTATTAGCTTCAAATTTTCATTCACTTTTCTTTGATAGCTTAAAATTTAGTCCTTGTCGTTTATTTTGCCTCGATTCATACCGAGAGATATATCTTTGCCCACTGTGGAGCTGCAGTTGCACTTCCATGAGATAAAATCCAAGCACGCCCTTTGGATAATGCATCATTGTCTCCATCAAGCACCTCACCAAGGAGCCTTAAGGTAGCATAGTTTACACATGAGCCAAACATGGAGCTCGGACCTAGAGTATGTGTGCCCCAACCACCATCTTCATTCTACATGCATTACATTTTTTTGTATAAAATTTTATTATAGTTTGATTATACATAGAACTGTTTATTACAATGAAATTATAAGAAAGCATTGTCATGCATGCCTGGATATTGTAGATGTAACGACATATCTCACGTATATGCTTCGATGACAAGACATCATTAAGTGATCCAGTGACATGTAAACCAAATATCTGAAGGATAAACAAAAAAATGTGTGTATTAATGTGTGTTAGAGTACATATTTGGTAAGATTATAAGAGATAGAATGTAATTAATTAGGATATTTGTATCCGATAAAGTTCATTCTATATCTCTAATAACATTCCTTATCTGTATTAATTGACTTGATCTCCAAGTCACATTGTACTCTATATATATATGCCGTCTGAGGCTCAAGCATAGATCTATCAACTATTCTAGCTATTCTATCCTCTAACATGGTATCAGAGCGGGTTCACATCTGGGCATATTTCTAGTCACCACCAAATTCCACAGCGCATCGTCCCCTAGGAGAGATGATTCAATCTGCCTGATCTAATCTCCTAGGGGCTATTATCAATTACGTGATCCAGTGACATGTAAACCAAATATCTGAGGATATACATAAAAAATGTGTGTATTAATGTGAAAGTAACATTTTTATGCCCCCAAATCAAAGCATAGTTTTGAGGATCACGATAACAAATCACAGATGGAACCAGTGAATTGAAATACCAGAAATTGAAATGAAACAAGTAATACTATATATTTTCTGAAACTAATAGTCACTTGGGGAAATACCATATGAAAAGCCCTGAACAATCCGAATCATGTTAAAACATGAGACAGACTTCAATGATATGGTGCATTGAAATGTTTTGAAGACCTTAAAAGATAATAACCTTTTATCTTCTCATTATTTTACCTAGATTATTTTTAAATGTAGGGGACATATCTAATACACTAGTTACAAGCAATGCCTTAAATCGCAGGATGATAGTCTCTTAGTGTATAAGTTTCCAACCACTCTTAGAACATTATTTATTTATTTACGTGATTAATTTCTCTTCTACTGACAAGTTAATGATGATTATATATATATATATATATATATATATATATATATGGTATTTCGTGGTTGTTCTGCAGGAAACAATCAAATCACACGAAACAGGAACATATTTGGAAAGGTCTCTGGCCTATCGCGTATTAATGTTCCAGAGCGCAAATTGACAAAGTGTAGAGTCCACTGGGCTCATCCCTAGGGGTTATAATTCCTCTGTGGGAGGTGGGGCGTGGGGAATATCCTCATGAGGTGGAGGTGATCTCTCTCCCCCACACTACTATAGAAAGGTTTGTATTAGACGTCTCATTACAAATGGTTCATCAAAACTGTCAGTGTTAGATGTAATCATAGACGGTTTAAGTTTAGAGACCATCTGTATCGCTGCCAGAGATTAAAACCGTCTGTGAAGAGATAATATCACAGACAGTTTATGGTGAGCACCGTCTGTTAAGTATCATAGACGGTTTTTTTATTTAAACCGCATGTGATAATAAAGTTATCACAGATGGTTTATATTAAAAATCGTATATGATATATTTCCCGCCTTGCAATCCTCTAAAATTGCATAATCTCCCGCTTGATTCCGAATAGCATTCTGTTCCGAGATATCTTTAGCAAACGGGTATAACTTTTGCATACTATGTCCATTTTTGTCGTTCTTATACTCATTGGAAAGCTAACGGCGAGCCCGATAAAAAATGACCGCTTGCACTAGTTATCCTCTAAGACCATCAAAATCGGCCATCTTTAGCCTCAAATTTGTGTTGCACATTTCGGTTTCTATTTTTGTGAAAATTTTTCTATCTTCTGTTTGGAATTTGGGGTTTGCCTTAACTGCAAAGTTGTAGATCTCATCGAAACCTTTCAAATGGGCATATATAAGCTGTATGGAACTTTGCTATTTTATCTTTTATGACTAGCTACTTACATTGCACTGGTATATACAAATATTGTCTTCGATAATTGTGTATCATAAACAGTTTATGGCTCAAACCGTCTATAACAATCACGTATCACAAACAGTTTGTGGTTCAAACTGTCTGTGATAATTATGTATCCCTGATCGCTAGGCCTGTCGATCCTCCCTAACCCAATCCCAGCCAATAGAAATACACCAACCCCCACCCCACGAATTATAGCTCCACCACTTCGTCCCTGCGCCTATTCCGCTAAAAATTTTCCCAATTCCGCCTCTCTCTCTCCCCTATACATACTCACCCAAACACATTCTCTACCACGCTCAAAATCTCTTCAGCCTCCTCACCATCCTCTTCAACGCTAACCCTAATGGCCCTTACAAAGTAGACGACACGTAAGTCTATGGGTAGCAAGACGCCGTGGAAGTATGACGCGAGACGGTTAGGGCAAAAAGTATGATGCGATGCAGCGATGGGGATTGATCCCGAGCCAGGCTACCAAGGGGGGTGTCACTCTTGTGGCTTGGTGGGCTTTCGGCAGCTGGGCCATTAGACTTATTGGCTATTTGTCTATTGGGTTCATAGGCTGTAGGTTGCTGAGACAATTTGAGGAAGGAGCGTGTATACCTTTTGTATTAGGGGTGTATATAATAGGTATTTTGGCAAATGTTTTGGGAGTATAGCTGTAGCCCATGCATCTTTGTTAGCTCTGCCACTGGCATATGATCTTCTTAGCTTTTTATAGCTAGTGAAGTGAAGAAACCTTTTTCATTCAAAGGGAGTTGATTTTATTGAAAGTGAGAATGTGGCAAAGATCATCGGTCCTACAGTTTCCCTTAGGGCTAGGGGTATGTAGGCGATCTGGGCAAGTATGGCATACCATAGGTCTTCCCAAGGTGGATTCAAAGGGAAGATTACTGGCAGGCATAACCTACATGTAACACCAAACAAAATCGCAAGAATACAATTATTTATTTATTTGCTGTCCCTGCATTTTTATAGTCAGTCTCCTATAGCTATAATATCCCAAAAGTCTTTCGGGAAATAATTGTTTAATTGGAGAGGGGGGACCTTAAAGGAAAGAATGAAATAATGTTTCGAAGGGTTTTCTGAATTTTCCGGGCAACCTGGGCCTGGGCCAAGGTCCAAGGGGGAAACCAGCCAAAGAGGGGGGGGGGGGAGGCGCCCACCCCCCTCCAACCCTAGCCGCCCCTCCCCTGCCCCCATTGCGCCGCCCCTCCCTGCCCCTTGTGCGCCCCAGCAGTTCCTCCCCCTCTCCCTCCCCCATTGAAGCTCTTCTACCGGTGGGAAAAATCTTCCTTTGGCTGCCGATTGGACCTTTGTAGCAGAAGTTATGATTTTTCTTGTAGGACTGTTCTGCAAATCGGGAGATTTCTGTCAGGTTTTGGTAGATTGGTTTGGGCGATTATAAAATGGGAGAATCAGAGGATCTCCATATTATGAAAGTTGTAGATAATTATCTTAACTTTCCAGGAAGGTCAAGAAATCATGATTCGGACACTTGGGATGAAAGTTATGGCAATTTTAGTGCGCTGTCCAGAGAACACGACGTGAAATTGATGTTTTAGAAAATTGGATGGTACGGATAGAAGATGGCCGAATCAGGGAGGCTCACCAACTAGGTTTAGTTATATAATTTAATTATCTTTCCAGAAAGTCTAAGAACACCCTATTCGGACTCGTGTAACAATAGATATGAATTTTTGAAGTTGACTGTTCACAGAGGAGGCAGGATGACCTGTAGGATTTGGGGATTGGAACCAAGTTAAACGAATTTACTAGTTCGTAATTGTTTTTATTTGGGCAAAGGTCCGCTACTATTATCTTAGCAAATATTATAATTATTATTCAGGTGGAGGACGGATCCCAGGGGCAGCACCTTCTGCACATCCCCCGTTTTCTCGCGGTTAAGGCAAGTATAATGATGGTTTAAAAATTGATAGTGTGGATTGTTGATGTTTGATGACTTGTTGATGTTTGATCTATATTATGAGTATATGTGTTCATAGTTATGGTAAGGATGTATTGGTGCTGTTTATGGTCGATTGCAATTTTAAGTGTTAATGAGTATTTCTGATGCATAGATATTGTGGATGCAAATTTTATTTATTGAGACATTCACGCATATGCATCATGCTGATTTATTGAAGTCTTGGTCACGAGATGACCAAGCGCCGAGGTCCCCGTCATGTTGATGACATGACGGCTAAAGGTCCCCATACTTGCGGAGTATGGGCAATTGGTCCCTGTACCAGATGGTACAGGCATGGGTGTGTATCAACGGATGCACACTTTGCATTACCGGTAAAATGCAAAAGAGAAAGAGATTTTTGTTCATCTTGCATAGCATGGCTTGTTTATATGGTTGATGGATAGATTTGTGAAGTGATGTTCTTAAATGTACTTGTTACTATCTATTATATTTGCTGAGTCGTTGGACTCACTCTTGCTATTGTTGTGTTTGTTTTAGGTACCTTTATGTGACCGGCATGCATGGGGAAAATGACAGATTAGTATTATTGCACTTTGCATGATCTATCCACAATGGAAGAGGAGAGAAAATAAAATGCTATTTGCTTGAACTACTTAAGTAGAAGATGACTATTGATCATTGGTTTTAAATTGTAATAAAGGATTAGAATTCTTTTATGATGCTTCCGTTCATTGTTTTCTAAATATTATAACTATGGATGCTCTAGTATACTTAAGCCAATTGTGCTTAGTCTTGATTATATTACTTGATGTTACTCATCTCTTTTGAATTATGCTTATTGAAACCCCTGATTTAGACAGTAAACAAAGGAGGTTCTGCCGAAATTTTGTGTAGCATATTTAGTTCAATGTTGTTATACTACTAGTTTGGTATCATTCCGGGTTATTGTTTGACTGGGGTGTTACAATAGCATTTTTGTTTGACCGTTATATTGCTGCAGGTCGAAAGACTAAATGGCTCACCTACACTCGTTGCGGATATGGTACTCTTCCTCATTAGAAAAGGCTTACACTCATCACGGGCTATAGTGGAGCTATGACGGTTTCACCCTTACAATGCTAATCTATAGCACAGGTGCACACTACTGCAACGGATAATTATTTGGTATGTGAACTGTAAATTTTGTGGGTGGGTGGGTAACACTTATGGTATCCGGAAATCTGGAAACCTTGAATTTGGAGTAGAAGCAACGCCTTTTCACAGCAGTACTGTTTCGGGCATATTATACGGCTGATCATAGTTCGATTATTTTTTGTCGGTATCAAAAAAGTTTTTAGTTATGAAATGTTGTCGGTACTGGAAAGCGGGGCAACATCTTTACTGACATAAAAAGCTGTATTGACGTATTGTGTTCTAACATTCACTAGGTCACTGTGAAACAAGAGAAAATTACTTCAGTTAGATTGCAAAAAAGTGAAACCAGAGAAATAGCATCACAAAAAGAAAGAATCACATCGCAATCACCATTCATTATAGAAAATAACACTATTACAGAATATCCCATGGATCCGTTGCGACCTGCAAAAAACCAGGACGGAAAAAATCATTTTACCCACGGGATTGTTATTTCCCATGATAAATAGTTATTATGATGTCATTTCTTAAAACTTCTTTGTGATGTTGTTTTCCAAATTTTTACTTCTTTACGATGTTATTGATCTAATTTCACCTTAAATTAATAAAACACATACCATGAGAGGCAGAATGAACAAAATCCCGCTATAACCACCAGGCCAATGCCCATCATGTGCTTGCAAAGAAGAATATTCATTAAGAGCGTGCCTCAACGCAGTTAATATAATTTCTTCCGTGACTTCCGAATTCTCCTTAAGCTTGATGGCTGGAGGGTTTGTTTGGAGATGGTTTTGTCTTGCAAACTGCAAGAGGGATACAGTACACTATAAGACTTTTTGTAATAGTTGAAATAATTCTAAGAAAATTCATCAGTGTGGGGCCAGCATACAACAAATAATACAAAGCAAGTACGAAAAATATCCATTACTTTTCTACTAGTACCTGTACACGTAGAATCTACTACTACAGAAAGCCTAATACTAGACGGCCAATCACAGACGGTTTGACAAAACCGTCTGTGATCGACACTAGCACAAACGGTTTTAATTTGGACACCGTCTGTGTTGGTGGTGTCGGAGAAAAAGAGTATCACAGACGGTTCTTACCGATGAACCGTCTGTGATACTTTAGTATCACAGACGGTTTGTGTTAAAAACCGTCTGTGATAATCTGGAATTATCACAGATGATTTTTTATTAAAAATCGTCTGTGATAAGCTGATTATCACAGACGCTTTGTATTAAAACCCGTCTGTGATAATCCCAGGATTATCATATACGGTTTTTTATTACAAACCGTCTGTGATAATGACGCTAGCCATTTATTGCGCTGCTCAGAACCGCATGTGTCTTCATTTCGATCCAGATCTAACCGGTGCTTCACTCTTTCGCTCAGGAGGTAAGCTAGGCGATTTCAGGCTAACTAATTAGGTGGGAGGAGGCAGGGATTGGGCTTTGAAGATTCATACTTTCCTGGTTGCTCTAGATATGGTTAGTAATAAAATTTATTTTTCTTTGCATTACAATTTAGATGTAAGTAATTGGTCAGTATTATTGAAGATGGTTTGCAAAATTGTTGATTATATAATAGCTGTTGTGTTTATAATATGAATTAAGCTAGCAAAGCTTGAATGCATGTGATATATATATATATGTAGAATAATTAATTAATTTAATTTTTAATACTAAATTGTTATATATATACATAATGTAGGACCGAAGTTGGATGTATGCCGCAAGCCATATGAGTGAAGAGTACATTAATGGCGTGTCTGCTTTTACAAGAGCTGCCGAGGAGGATATGTTGAATAAGGGGGTGGAATATATGTACTGTCCATGCACTGACTGCGAGAATTTAAAGATGTTTAAATACCGAGGGCAAATTGAAGCGCACTTGATTTGGAGGGGTTTCAAAAAGGATTATACGTGTTGGACCAGTCATGGCGAAGTGAATGATCATATGCCGCCAGATGACATCGCCGGTGAAGTGAATGATATGCCACCGGATGACATCGCCGGTGAAGTGAATGATATGCCGCCGGATGACATCGCCGGTGAAGTAAATGACATGCCGCCGGATGATGTCGATTGTGGTTCGGATTCGGATAGGTTGCACGATGACAATCTGGATCAGATGCTTTGCGATGTAGAAGAGAACTATGATGAGAGAGAGTATGTTAAATTCCGGGGCTTAATGGAGGACTCGGAGAAACCTTTGTTCACGTGCTGCAGGTCAAAGTACACGAGGTTGTCGGCCATGCTTGAACTGTTGAAATTGAAGGCAAGCAACGGTTGGTCCGACAAGAGTTTCACGGCGCTGCTAGGTCTTTTAGCGGACATGCTTCCGAAGGGAAATAAGTTGCCTAAAACAACGTATAAAGCCAAGAAGGTTCTTTGTCCATTGGGAATGGAAGTAGAAAGAATACATGCATGTCCGAACGACTGTATCCTCTACCGTAAAGAGTATGCAAACATGCATGTATGTCCGGTGTGCAACGCATCCCGATACAAACGTAACAATCAATCAGATGATGGCGAGGGAACAGAGGCGAAGAAAGAACCTCCTACTAAGGTGGCATGGTATTTTCCTATAATTCCCCGTTTGAAAAGGTTTTTGTAAATCCAAATGAGGCAAAATTGCTGCGTTGGCACTCGGAGGAGCGCAAGAAGGATGGAATGCTAAGACACCTTGTTGATTCCGCCTAGTGGAGAAACATTGATAGGAGTTTTGCAAACTTCGGTGCAGAACTAAGGAATATAAGGTTTGGACTAAGTACAGATGGAATGAATCCTTTCAGTAGCATGAGCAGCCGACATAGCACATGGCCCGTGACTCTCTGCATCTATAACCTTTCTCCTTGGTTGTGTATGAAGCGAAAGTATATTTTGCTGTCGATACTTATCCAAGGGCCAAAGCAACCTGGGAATGATATTGTTGTGTTCCTAGCACTGTTGGTGGAAGATCTAAAAGTACTATGGAATGAAGGGGTACATGTATGGGATGCATACAAATGAGAGAACTTCATTTTGCGCTCCTTATTGTTCTGCACCATAAATGATTATCCTGCCCTTGGTAACCTATTGGGCCATAGTACAAAAAGTACCAAAGCTTGTACTCACTGTTTAGATGGTACCGAGAGTGTGTGGCTGAAACACTCACGCAAACCGTCTACATGCGTCACCGCCGGTTCCTTCGGAGGGCTCACCCATACCGCAAGATGAAGAAACAATTTGACGGAGAGAAGGAAGACGGTTCAGCTCCAAAGCATTTAAGGGGAAAAGAGATTTACAATATGGTTAAGGATTTAGATGTTGTTCTTGGAAAGGGACGTAAGTTGATGGCTCATGAGAAGAACACCTGGAAGAAGAGATCAATATTTTGGGACTTACCTTATTGGGAGTACCTAGATGTTCGACACTGCATCGACGTCATGCACGTAGAAAAGAATGTATGCGACAGCTTGATTAGTCTCTTATTGAACATTCGTGATAAAACAAAGGACGGCGTCAACGCACGGCTTGACTTGGCTGATATGGACATCAGGCCTGAGTTAGCACTGACATGCACTGATAATGGACGAACGTACCTTCCCCCTGCGTGTTACACTCTGTCCAAGACTGAGAAAACAGAACAATGCCAGTGCTTGCGTGGTGTCAAAGTTCCGTCTGATTACTCTGGCAACGTGAAGAAACTTGTTTCGATGCAAGATTTGAAGTTAAATGGCATGAAGTCTCATGATTGTCATGTGCTGATGACACAGATGCTCCCTATTGCAATTAGAAATATTTTGATGATCAAAGTCCGAAGACAATCATGAGGCTATGTTATTTCTTTAATACAATTGCACAAACATGTGGCTCGACGACAGGGGCCAAGCCCTTGAAACATGTTCGCAATTTTCGGGTATTCGCTAGCTACACATTAATTAATCCTATACAACACTTAGTAGTAATGCCTTTTGATTTAACACATTCTATTTTTTGCAGTGCCACTAGCAGCAGCCGGGCAACACATGTGGATTCTACGTTTGCTACCATATGAGACTACTCCTCGATTCCTCGAAGATCACCAATTCTAAGGTTTGTCAATCTTCCCATATTTGTTTCATACTTGTCAGGTTATATATGTACGCGCATTGATATTCCTATCGACAGGCTACGCCCATCTCTACAACTGCATTGAAACAGCCGGACCTTGCAAAAATTCTTGGAGAGTGCGCTTGGTTTTTGTAGTCTAAAGTCAAAAGATTAGATGGAGAGTTCCACTACGCACAATGATTTTTTATTGCTCTTATCACTCCAGAATCGAGCTCTCGCGAAAGGAACAGATCCATAATCAACGAACTTGTAAGCTGCACAAGCAATACTTGAATGGCAATCATGCACCATCCAAGTATAGCTTGTGCAGCCTCACAAGTTCGTTGATTATGGATCAGTTCCTTTTGCGAGATCTCGATTCCGGAGTGATAGAGCAATAAAAAAATGCAATGTTACCATCTAAGTGCAAATGCAATGTAGATCTTTTGTAATTGTGTATTTGTTAATGGATATTTTATTTCATTTCAATTAATTGATTTGCGAAATGGATGCTTTATGTTTGTGAAATGAAGTGCGATGTGAATTGGATGTTTTATGTTTGTGAAATGAATTGAGATGTGAATTGTATGTATACATGTACATGTTGATCTGCTTGTTTCAGAGGGCATGGCTAGCATTTCCTGAGGCTAGCCAATAAACAGGAATAGATTTAGGGGTAGAAAAGAATATCACAGACGGTTTTTAACTAAAAATCGTCTGTGATATATCAATATCACAGACGGTTTTTAAGTGATATTGATATATCACAGACGGTTTTTAGTTATGAACCGTCTGAGATATTTACACCACAGACGGTTCGAAAACCATCTATGATAACCATCGATTATCTCTGACCCATAAATTCAGATGGTTCAGAAAATCGTCTGTGATGACGTTTTTGAACCATCTGTAATACGGTTTTCTGTAGTAGTGTACGTTACGCAAGACAATATATACAAGACTATATTTCATATTTCCTAATATTTGTATTAAAAAACAGTTCCATAGTGTAACATCGAAACCATAATGTAACACCGAATAATCAATCATGTCCTATATACTTTTAATTCTTTATTGGTTTAGTTCATTTTAGTTTATGACTTATGACTTCCCTCGAACAACAAACGGGACGATTTCGCTGTTGCAATTTCGAAACAGTTTACCAGGATAGCCTTTTTGAAACAGCTTACCAGGTTATCGGCATTCAGTTCGTTCACACAAGCGCTCTAGTGGTAAAAACCATTGTAATACCCCTGGAAAAGAAAAAGGAAGGAAAGCGAAGAAATTGCCGTTAGAACCCTAAAGGTTAATTTCGGGTAGGGTAGTCCGTTCACAGAGATACCTAACTGTCCGGGGGCTAGTCGGCACCTCTCACAACCATAGGATCATCACTCAGCATAAACAAACTTGAAATATTCAAAGGACATTGGAAACCAGCCAACTGTTCCAGATATCCATAAACAGCCCGCAGCTACAGTAAAATGACAGCGTAGCAATGTGTGAAGCTCAGGCAGAAGCTAGCCAAGCAAAAGAGACAAAGTTCTATTTGATTACCAACATAATATCAACCGGCCACCCATATAGAATAGTGAAGTCAGGACAGCACCCTCCAAAAACACAGTGCATCACCTCTGGATAGCACGGCCACAAGAAAGAGAGGCATACCCAGCCAGCGGAATAAGAAGAGAAGAGAAGCCAGAGGAAACACTGAGCACGGCATCAGTGAAAACCCAGCTCTTCTTCTCTTCCCCATTCCAAACTAGGAACAACATAGTTAAGCCTCATCGGCGACCACAAGAACCGAACCAAGGCCGTTGACCAGGAGCCAGGAAGCAAGCCCCAGGGCATCAGACCATAGGAGAAGGGCAATACTACACAACCGACCAAGGAAGCTTGATGATCTACCAACAAAGGTAGCTTCCGTCTATGCTCAGCAATAGTATCCAATTCTTAGAAGTAAATCATGTAGACCCATAGCCAACTAGCAATCAACAGAATGGCATAGCATCGCTAGGGCACCAGGGGACCAGCACAGAGAGCACCAACCGGAGGTAGAGGAAGGTTTACCATAGATGAAGACCGGCGGCGATGCACTACCATCGGCATAGCCACGCACCCAACCACCACCACGCATTCCCCTAGTGTGCGAGCGGCTTCTAGCTCGGATGTGACTAGCCAAGGTAGCACACCTCCATGCCTATCACATCATGAGCAAACCAAATCGACCCAAATCAAAATAGCAAACAAATCAACCACAAACCCAGGATGCATCCGAGGGAGGAGGCGCCAGATATAGGCCGTAGGCCACTGATCTGATAGCAGCAAACCCGGCAAGAGATGTGCGGCAGCCATGGCTGGTGGTGCCAAGGCGGCGTGGCATAGTGGGACTAACGGTGCGAGGGGAGAGACGAGTAGGGGAGGTGAGGCGCACGGAGGGGACCGCAGCGGAGGTGCCAGGATTGGGGAGGCCGAGGCGGCATGGCGCTGGTCCCAATCTGAATCCTGGAGAGGAGGAGACCGCCGAGAGAGAGAGAGAGAGAGAGTGAGAGACCATGTGGTTATGACCCCATGTTTGTGATGAGTAAAAGTCGAGTTTGGTTTGTGTGGTTCGGACCATGTCGTTGCGTGGTGCAATCAGTCTCGGTCGGACTTGATCAAACCTGGTCAAAGTGATTAGGATGCATATTCTCTTGATTTGACAGGTTTGGGCTCTTTCATGCGTAAGTTGGTTCATTAATGCTATTTATTCTTACATGTGTCGAGCGGTGCTATTTGATGTGTTTCTTGTCTGTGATGGCTGCAGGATGTTGAGGCGGAGTCGTGGCGAGACACGAGATGACCGGACTAGATACAAGCGGTGTCGAGGTCAGAACGGTCGGATGTGTCGAAGACGGCGGAGACTCGAGGTGGTTGCGAGGCTTGGACGACAAGGAACGCGGAAGTTTCCCGGAAGGTGCAGGAGGGGCGTTTCGGTAAAAGCGCAAAGCTCCACAGGTGGAAGCGGTTCCGTTCGGGATTTAGCGGGCATAACGGGTTGGAGACCCGTTAGCCAAAGGGCTATAAATAGGAGAGGGATTCTCAAGTACATGCATATCTTGTGAGAGGGAGTGCATGGCTTTAGGGTTTTACTTTAGTCAAAATGGCCTTTGGAGAGGTTGTTTGGCTTTAGGCTTTAGTTGTTGAGAGCTGTTGGAGAGTAGTTGAGGGCAGCAGTTCATGTCTCCTTCGTGGTCTTCTCTGTGTGTGTGCATGTGAGTTTTTGGTATTCTTGAGATTGGGAGAGTGGGAAGGAGTTGATTCCTCATGTAATCATTCCTCTATATTCAATAGCGTACCGGGACTCCTTTGTGATCCTTGTGCTTATGGGAATGAATTTATTTCAGTTGAGATGCTCCTGCCTCCCGTGTTTTCCTTCGATGCTCTCTATGCTTGATTTTTGAGTTTTTGTGTTTTGGCTCGATTCTTGATGGGGAGTGGCAAAATGGATTGCTCTGTGATGGAATTGCATTTCTAGACCCTTTGGTCATCTAGTTCCAAGAGCAATTTGATCGATTTGCAAGAATCTCATTTTTAGCCTTCCTGTGTTCATGTTCTCATTTCTAGGGTTTTGGTGTGAATCTTGTTTTCCTTCATGAGATGGCATGAAACTCGGTATCTTAAGTCCTGAGGCTATTACTTAGATATTATCAAAGTTTCATAAGCAAAGGATCAAAGATTGGAAAGGAATTTGGATTTTGGTTCAGCTCTTGCAATAATTTCATATTTTTGTCATAATATGGAATTCTTTCTTTTGAGTTTGTTTCCTTTGTTTCCCAAAGCCCTCTTGCTTTTTAGGTTGTTGTAGTGAGGCTCTGGGCCAAAAGGATTGGAAGCAAACCCCTGTTCTCTCAGGTTTTCAAAGATCTGCAGTATTTCTCGAGTTTCAGGTTTTTCAGTCTGCCCTCGGTTTGCTCTGGGATTAGGGGACCGGTCAGACCGGCCCTCCCTTGGCGGTCAGATCGCTTCTCCTATGACGGTCAGACCGGCATTGAGCGAACGGTCAGACCGAACCCGGCCGATCAGACCGGCCCATACATGGCGGTCAGACCGGCGGTGTACAGGCGGTCTGACCGGCCCATGTACACCGGTATGACTGGCCCTGACAGGCTGTTCTGGTTTGTGTTTTGCTTAGGTAGTTTGTTTATCGTTTTGTCTTGTTCTTGTGTCTTTTCAGTGTTTCTTCTAGAGAACTTGTTTCAATCACTTCATAGCTTTTCTTTATAGCTATTGAAGGAGAATTCATCATGGGTATTTGTGGGGGACGAATTTTTAGTGAGCAACATTCACCCCCCCTGTCGCCATTTCGGTCCAACAATTGGTATCAGAGCCGGTTAGCTCTTCCTCATAGATCCATATATATATATATATATATATATATATATATATATATATATATATATATATATATATATACATAGATATATATATATACATACATACATGTGTGTGTATTATATATATATATATATATATATATATATATATATATATATATATATATATATATATATATATATAGGACGCTGAAATAGGGCACCAAGCCTCTCTACCTTTGAAATTGCTTTTAGATGCGTGCTAGTGCAATGATATATAATATATCAGGTAAACCCGTTAACATTAATTAATTTGAAAAGGCATCGATTTGAAAGTAAAGTCATTGATTTAGCATGCTAAATTAATCATGGAGTCTAGACACCATAGTGCCCATGTTATTTAAACTCAATCATGGAGTCTAGACACCAAGTTAAATTTGTTGTGCACTGAGAGTAACAAAAAATGAGAATATTTTGACAAATGATAAATTAAAAAGAAAGGAAAAATGGAAAATAAAAATGTTACTATTCACAGCAAAATTTTCTTTTTCATTTCTTCTAACATACTTTGAGTTTCAATCCAAATTTTAAAGAGAGGTACAACACACCATAGGTTTCATCTGCAACTGTTTTGAGATATTTTTTTATGATAATTTAGTGCCTAAACCGTTTTTGTACTTGTGCACAAAATTATGCTTTTACACTAGACATCTCCCCTGCATCTTTATATATGGACATGGCCTAGCTGTATCTTTCAACCGCGCTCATTTCAGCAGAACAATGATATATAGTTCAATAAATCAGCAAAGTTTGAGCATCTTAGCGAAGGGAACACAAATAATTAATAACATGGAAAAGGAAGCGTTTAATATGAGAACGGCCATGTATTACTACGAATAAAAAATTATTTTGTTTTAGTGCGTCAAGTTGATATTATTGATATTAGCCTGTCGTCCCATGCCCTTGGCTCCTTCTCCGTTCTCAACCGTGTCATGCCTTCGCACCCTCGGTGTCGGGACCCCGGATTTCCGAACCCGGACCCTCTGTGTATTACTGCACTAGTCCCAGATCAAAGCTAGTGCACACAGTTAAACAGAAATGAATACATAACCAGCAACGCTTTATTACAATATTAAAGAGTACAGACCGAAAGGTCTCATTATTACAATTGAGGTTTCAAGACCTCGCACACACGAAACACAGCGGAAGCAAAAGATAAACTCGGTGAAGACCCATCAATACGCCACAGGCAGTTGACTGGGGAAGCGCGACCTAGAACTCCTGGAATCCTTCGTCGAATCCACCCGCGAAGAAGTCGTAGTCGCCTTCTTGAGCTTCATACTCTTCTGAATATTATTTTTGAGTGTAGCATGTGAGTACATAAAGTACTCCGCAAGTCTTGGGAAAAATGCATAGATGCAAGGCTTGACAAAGGAAGGCTGTATGGTTCTTTTGCACAAAGCAATATTTTAAAATTTCAATTACTACTAATTATTTTCGAAGGCAACATTTTAACCAATTAATTGTTTTAACAAAACTATCATTAATTCTCTAGTGAAGGTTCCGTCTACCAACACTAGCTAGCAACTTGAAGAAGTTTAATACTGCGGGTTACATCCACCCTCTCTGGCTCCATCCGCCAGGATACCCTTCCGAGAGTTCCCTCCACTCTCGGAATACAAACTTTTTGATTTTTAAAACCAAAACCAGAAATCTACCATGTGAATGCATTCCTTGCCCGCCCTTGACCGTGGGCACGGCTATTCGAATAGTTTTACACTCTGCAGAGGTTGTACAACTTTACCCACAAGAGATAAATTATCCTAAAAGTCAACACGCTTCCTTTGGCATGAGACCCAGATAAAATATCACAAAGCCTTTACCTTACTCTAATCTAGCTAGATACCACCCGCTGAGGTTTCACCGCAGGTAGGCTAACTGCCCGAACCGAAGCCCCCTCTTGCGCCGTATGAGTACAGTAAATCCCTGTCCCTCACTGTGGATAACCAGTCCATCCCTGGCACTCACTTTCCACTGGTGGCACCTAAACTAGACTATCACAAGTTAGTGAGCTAGGTCGTACCCATATAGACTTGTGGTTGTACGGTTAATGCTCAGTCTGGACAAACACAAGCGTCGGTCCTTAATTGACTAGGGTGGAACATACGCTTAACAAGATCTCGTGCTAACTGCACCAAGCCAAACCAACCATCCACCCTAATCTAAACCATCTTTCACATTTTTATTTTATTTTAAAGGAAACAGTGGTAACTTCAATCACCACAACTTTGTAAACACAAGGGTTCCAACAGTAAATCATAATTTCCCAGTTTCAAAGTTCCAAGGGTATATATTTAGCATGACTAAGCATTATACTACCATACTATCATTGTCAAAGAATAAATAATAATCTCATTAATGAGACAAAGGAAGTTCTAGGGTGACAAGGGTACATGACAATCAATTCCAATGGAGGGCATAACAAGGTTGGATTAACTACTACCTTAAGATTTGAATTATCATTTTATGTAAATAGCAATGCATAACATTTAAAATAATTAAAACATTTCAAAATCATAGGTTCAAGATGATCAAAGGAGACTTACCTTCTTGGACGCTGGTTGGGTCTTCTTGCTGCGACTCGACGAGTTCCTCGGCGACGGCGGAATCTACGCGCGTAAAGACGGACAAACAAAACAAATAAATTCAACCAAAATTTAAATAAAATTCAAAAATTCAAAAAGAGTGCATATTTGGATAGTTTATGATTTTAGAAAAATTTAGAAATTTGAACGGCTCAAATCGGAGTTAAAATGAGAAAGTTATGGCTTCCGAAAGATTAAATAGGAGGGAAAAAGGAAAAACCGGATTTCGGGAATAATTTTTGTACTGGAAAATGCCATTTATGACGTCATCAAATTTCGAATTTGCTGAGCGGGAAAATTGTTTGAATGACGGGTGGGTCCGGTCTACCGTGGACCGGATCCACGGACCATGGGTTTTGCCAACGTGGCGCACCGGCCACATGGCGCCACGCGGGCGCGGGGTGGCGGCCACGTGGGCGGCCACGCGGACAAGGCCGGCCGACGTGGCGGCCACGCGGGCGCGCGCGCATGGCCGGCTCGGGAGATGGCCGGCCGGTGGCCTTGCCGTGGCCGGCGGCCGGCAGGAGGGCGGCGGACGGCGGCGGCGGGTGAGGGGAGGCGGCGGCGCTTACCGGCGGCGGCGGCGGCGGAGGTGTGGGCGGCCGGCGGCGGCGCTAGGAGGCGGCGGCGGTGAGGGTGGCCGGCGGCTTTTGCTGGGGCGGCGGCGAGGTGGTGCTCGGGCGGCGGTGCTCAGGCGGGCGGGGCGTCGGCCGAGATGAGGAGAAGGGGCAGCGGAGAGAGGCGGTGCGAAAGAGCTCCCCCGAGGGGGCTTTTATAGGAGGGGAGAGGAGGGGAGGCCGGCCGGTTTTGGAGCTCCCCGGCGTGATTGCGGCCGCGATTAGGGGAAGTAAAAGGGATGAAACGGCCGGCAATTAGTGGAGGGGTGATTAGGGCTTTTATTGCGTAATCAATCGGGGATTTATAGCGAAGGAAACGGCCGAAATTGAAGCTTTGGTTTCGGCATCAATGGAGGAGAGAGAGAAGGGCTAGAGGAGGAAGAAAGGAAGGTAGAAGAAAGAGTTGACGGGTGGGGCCCACCCGTTGGTGAGAAAAAGAGAGTGAAGGGGTATGGGGCCGTTAGATTGATGACATGTGGCAAGTGGATGGATCTCGGCCGTTCGGATTTAAGTGAAGGGGTAAGTTGTGGTGGAGGGCTGAGATTAGATCGGGAAGGAGATGGATTTAATCCGGGCGTGCCACGTGGCGGCCTAGAATTAATTGGATTTTTATTTTCGGATTAAATTTCAGAAATTACTAGAAACTTCATAAATACTTCGAAAATTAATATTTAATGTCTAAAAATTCCAGAAAAATCACAGAATATTACTGGAAGTATTTTAGACTTACTAAAAATATTTTTAATTTCAGATTTGAATTTTATAATTTTATAAAATTCTTTTTAACTTTGAAAATTGATTTTAAATTTCAGAAAATTCTCAAATAATATTTAAAAATTTAGGAAAGGCTAGGAAAAATATAATTTTCCCTTTTTGGCTTTAATAAAATATTTAAAATACATTTTCTTGCTTTAAATTTTGAAATAAAATCCAGAAAAACAAATAAAAGCCAAGTAAAATCCAATTACTTTAAAATAGTTAATTTGAATTTAAATTTTTCCAGAAAGCCAAATTTTGGGATGTTACACTCGGCTCCACCGCATGCCCGATAGAGCTCTGTTGTTTCTCTATTGTTTTGTGTTTTTATTAGAGATTTTTTAAGATGTAATGAGGAGTTGAGAGGGATGAATCAGCATTATCACCAACACTTTCTTTTAAATAAATAGTAGAAATATACATTCCTGCAAGCGCATGAGTAGATCGCCGCACTCCCTGTGCGTGAAGCGGCGGTCGGTGTACTCGCGGCGCAGCCTCCACATGGTGCCGATGATCTGTGTTGTTAGTTACTTGCGTGGACAGAAGGTGCCTTTTATAGAAGCAGAGGAGGGCAGGCTATGTTTAGATTCACCGCGCGCCACCTAACTGAATTCATTGCTTCAGTCAATTGCCCTTCATGCCTATCAGCCTCACTACCGAGGTAGTTAGTACGATGTGGTTCGTTGTTGGAGGCTTTTATTGTATGCATAATAATTTGTGATTAAGATTCTCCTATTTTGGCTACACACGATACATGTGATGGAGTCTAACTGAATTCATTGCTTCAGTCAATTGCCCTTCATGCCTATCAGCCTCACTACCGAGGTAGTTAGTACGATGTAGTTCGTTGTTGGAGGCTTTTATTGTATGTATAATAATTTGTGATTAAGATTCTCCTATTTTGGCTACACACGATACATGTGATGGAGTGGTGTCACTAGAGTTCGTGGGTAGTTCGTTGTTGAGGACTTTTATTGTAGGTATTACTATTACATAGAAGGTTATTACGAACAGTTCGTAACTGTCTTCAGAGACGATTTTTAAACCGTTTGATTTATTACGTTAGTGATAACAAATAGTTATCATAGATGGCTTCCAAACTGTCTATGATAAGTCATAACACAGGCAATTTTATTTTAAAATCGTCTGTGATATCTAATATATCATAGATGGTTTAGATTTAGCCAAGAACCATTTGAGGGTATTTCGGAGACCTGATCATCATGTGCCTAATTTATACATAATTATTTCCAGTGCTTATTTCATTTATTTTTATAATTTTATCTTTAATCACTCAACTAATCCTCTAATTAATTGTAGATTGTGCATTGTTGTAGGGGTAGCTCCCTCCTAAGCCCAGTCGGCCTGTTAGAAGGTTGTAAAGCCCGAGATGGGACATGTATAATGACATAACTGCCCTTGAGAGAGATACTTGGGTGTAAGGTCATAACTGTAAAATGCTCCTCATGTGAATATATATATGCCATCCAGGCCATGGGGAAGGCCCCAAGCATTGCTCATCTAACTATCCACTACCATACCACTCTCTCTCTTTCTCTCTCTCTGTTTGGTCTGTAACCACAACAGTTGGCGCCGTCCGTGGGGACGACAAGAGCAAGCTCCAAGATCTGAAGAAGGATGGCACCTAACAAAGCTTCATCATCGGCGGCGGAGAAGAAGAAGAGGGTCGCGACAGAGACGCGCGTCAACACCAGGGCCTCGACATCGACGGCTGTGGGCACGGATGTCGACGCCAGTGCCGCAGCTGCTAACGTTGACGCGCGTGGCGCGGCGATCGCCCCCTCCGCTGGCACGACGCTCGGCACCGCCAGCATCGATCAGGTTGTTGGGAGTGATGACGCCGACGCCCGCGCCGCTATGACCGCCGCCCCCACGCCTGACGAGGGAACGGCAGGTAGCTCCGGCGGCAGCGCCAACCTTGTCACCGACCCCGGAGCCCATCGCACCGACGCGTCGTGCAGCTCTGGAGCGCACGTCGTGGTTGCGGCCAACCCGACGGCGCAACCGACCGCGCTGGCTGCTGCAACCACGGTAGCGGTGCAGAACGCTCTACTGACGGCCATCGGCACGCTCCAACAGGAGCTGGCGGACCTTCGCTGAGCCGTTCGGGATATACGAGAGGCTCGGAGCCAACAAGTCCCGTCGGTGGCCACGTTGGAGCCCACGCCAGAGCGGGCGCATAGCCGCGATGCGCCTACCTCCAGTCGCATCCCGCTGCGGCGCATAGATCCGGAATCACCCCTCTTCGCGGGCCTGCAATAGACGGCGTGGCCGGAGGGTTTCAAGTTCCCCAACTCCATCGAGCCGTACAAGGGGGACACGGAAGCTGCAGGCGGAGACAACACAACCAAGGCAAAGGGGCTCCCCCTCGCGCTACAGGGAGTGGCGCTCTCTTGGTTTTTCACCATAGAGCCGAACTCCATCTACGCGTGGGAGAAGATCCGTGACTGCCTCTGCAACAACTTACAAGGGAACTACGTCAAGCGCGTCGACGTGGATCAGCTCTTCGCCGTCAAGGAAAAACCCTTGGAGAAACCGCGGAAATACTTCAAGCACTTTGCTAAGGTACGCTGCTGTGTTAAGGATGTCAACAAGACAACCATTATTAATGCAGCAATACAAGGCCTCTGCCTAGGGCCGTTGGCCGGCTACAACGTGCGCAAGCCAATCAAGATGGTCACGAAGCTCTTTGACAAGATGGAAGAGTATGCGCGGGTGGAGGAGGACGCACGGCGGCACAAGGGCGACGACTCCGACACCATTCAGGCGGAGCACTTGTCGCAAAAAGGAGACCCGCTGGCAGGGGTCGACTCCCCCGAAAGGCATGCGCAAGCAAGAGTCTTTGAGGGACGCCCCCGAGCGCAAGGATGCCAAGCATAGCTAGGGCTCGTCGAGTGGCAAGCCCAAGCCTAAGCACAACCAGCGTAGACCCCAGAAGGCCCGATATGTCGTGTGGTGCGAGGCACAGCGGTAGACAATTTCTCGCGGACATGCATCGCAATCGCGGCACTGCGGTAGACAATCGCCAGGGCTAGAGCCCTGGAAGCGGCGTCCCCTGTCATGGCCCACGTGCCGAGTGTGAGGCACTACTCTTCGGCCTCGCAAAGCTTAAAGCTCTTGGCGCGCGATGGGTCTTTGTCCGCACCGACTCACGATTGGTGGCGGGCCATGTGGACAAATCTTACCAAGCTAAGGACCCTAAGCTGGCCAAGTACCTGGCAGCCGTAAGAGCGAAGGATCGATACTTCCTAGGCGTCACGGTCAAGGCCATCCCTCGTGCTGATAACAATCAAGCGGACACCCTTGCAAAGGCCGCCAGCCAGCAGCTTCCCCTCCCCGATGGAGCATTCTACGAGGTCCTGCCCGCGGCAGCCATCGCGCAAGACAACCGCGACGCGGCTCTTGTCCACCAAATAACCTAGCAGAGTGACTGGCGGGAGCCCATTTACGGTTTCTTGCAGGGCATCGCGGAGCCAGACGACCCTCTAGAGCTCTGGCGCCTGCAGCATCACGCCAGGTCCTTCCAGGTGCTCGACGGTGTACTCTACAAAAAGGGAGTCTGCGCCCCACTCCTACGATGCCTTTCATGCGAAGAAGGAAAGCAACTTCTCACGGAGATCCATGCGGGGCTCTGTGGCTCGCATATTGCTCCGAGGTCGCTAGTCGGCAAGGCATTTAGGCACGGGTTCTACTGGCCAATCGCTGTTGTCGACGCGCAAGACCTCGTGCGCCGGTGCCAAGGCTGCCAATGGATGGGACATGTCATCCACAGACCCCTGACGAGCTTGCAGCCTATTCCCCTAGTATGGCCGCTGGCACGGTGGGGCATCGACGTCGTTGGGCCACTTCCTCGGGTCCCGAGGGATCTTCAGTTTGTGGTAGTCGCCCTGGAGTATTTCTCCAGGTGGCCAGAGGCTGTCGCTCTGGCTAGGATAACCTCCGCGGCCATGCAATGCTTTCTTTGGCAGAACATCATATGCCGCTTCGGAGTGCCTAGGGAGCTCACCATAGACAATGGTCTGCAATTCGACTCCGCCCCATTCAAAGAGTTCTGTGACAGCATGGGCATCACACTCAGATTTGCTTCGGTTGGGCACCCACAGTCCAATGGAGCAGTCGAGCGGGCGAATGGCGCCATCTCCGCCGGAGTCAAGAAGCGTCTCGTCGGGCTACCAAAGGGCAAGTGGCTAGACGAGCTCCATAGCATGCTCTAGTCCCTCCGCACAATGGTGACATGTCCAACGGGATTCACACCGTTCAAGCTCCTCTTCGGTGATGAGGCAATGACACCCGAAGAAATTAAGGCTGGCTCGAGAAGGGTTCTCGTCCAGGCGCCGGTGGAGGAGCGCCAATTGTCCTTGGATCTTCTTGATGGAGATTGAGTGAGCGCCACCCATCACGTCACGAAGTACGCGCATTAAATGGTGCGTGCACGTGACCGCACTGCATACTCGCGGGAGTTCCAGCCGAGAGACGTCGTCCTCATGATGGCGCTCCATGCGGAGACTGTTGGCAAGTTGGAGTCCAAGTGGGAGGGCCCATACATCGTCGTTGCAACTTTGTAGTGTAGATCTTACCGCCTTGCCACTTTGGAAGGGCAGACACTTCGTCACACATGGAATGCAGATAGGATGTGGCGATACTATGTTTAGGGCCGAAGGGAAGCCTGTAGCAAAGTCAGCACCCTGCCTGTTGTAAGATACTCGCCCGCGCAAACGGGAGATTAATAAAGCCAACCATATGCAAATCTGTCTCATTCCGTGCAAAGACGCGCGGAGGCACGCCTCCGTGCACGCTCTCCAGAGTATAAAAAAGACGCGTGGATGTTGTCCCTACGCGCACTCTCCAGAGTATAAAAAAGACGCGTGGATGTTGTCCCTATGCATACTCTCCGAAGTATAAAAAAACGTGTGGATGTTGTCCCTACGCGCACTCTCCGGAGTATAAAAAAGACATCTGGATGTTGTCCCTGCGCGTACTCTCCGGAGTATAAAAAAGACGTGCGGATGTTGTCCCTACGCGCACTCTCCGGAGCATAAATAAGACGCGAATGTTGTCCCTGCACGCACTCCACGGAGTATAAATAAGGCGCGGATGTTGTCCCTGCGTACTCTACGGAGTATAAATAAGATGTGCAGATGTTGTCCCTGCACTCTCTCCACGGAGTATAAATAAGACGCGGATGTTGTCCCTGC
Source organism: Dendrocalamus latiflorus (assembly GCA_017311315.1). NCBI lineage: Eukaryota > Viridiplantae > Streptophyta > Magnoliopsida > Poales > Poaceae > Dendrocalamus > Dendrocalamus latiflorus. Next base: position 2,290,711 of record CM029620.1, on the reverse strand, counting down.
ACTCTATGGAGTATAAATAAGATGCGGATGTTGTCCCTACGCACTCTACGAAGTATAAATAAGATGTGCAGATGTTGTCCCTGCACGCACTCCACGGAGTATAAATAGGACGCGGATGTTGTCCCTGTGCACTTTACGGAGTATAAATAAGACGCAGATGTTGTCCCTGCGCACTCTACGGAGTATAAATAAGACGTGCGGATGTTGTCCCTGCACGCACTCCACGGAGTATAAATACGACGTGCGGATGTTGTCCTTACGCGAACTCTATGGAGTATAAATAAAGCACGCGGAGGCTTGCCTCCGCGCTCGCGCGCCCGCGCACTCTACGGGTCACAAATAAGGCGCTCGAGTGTCTACTTCAACTAGGCGCCAGCTCCGCTGCCACCACTTCGAAGGGTAGGGGACGGAGCGCACGAGCATCTTCTTCGACGAGGTGCCATCTCTGCTACCACCACTTCGAAGGGTACGGGACGGAGCGTTCGAGCATCTACTTCTACTAGGCGCCAGCTCTATTGCAACCACTTCGAAGGGTAGGGGACAGAGAGCTCGAGCATCTACTTCGACGAGGCGCCATCTCCGCTACCATCACTTCGAAGGGTAGGAGACGGAGCGCTCGAGCATCTACTTTAACTAGGCGCCAGCTCCGTTGCCACCACTTCGAAGGGTAGGGGACGGAGCGCTCGACCGTCTACATTGATCAGGCGCCAGCTCTGCTGCCACCATTTCAAAGGGTAGTGTAATATCCCGGAAGAGTTTCGACCGTTAATCAATTAATCGGGGAGAAGGACCTTAAAGGGAAAAGTAAAATATCAGTTTTAGGGGGGAATTTCTGAATTTTTATTGCAACCTGGGTCTGGGCTTTGGCCCAGGTGGATTTCGGCCTAAGGGGGGGAGGCGCCACCTCCCCTCTAACCCTAGCCGCCACCCCCCCTCTCCCCTTGTGCGCCCCCTCCCTCCCTTGTGCGCCCCCTCCCTCCCTTGTGCCGCCCCCTCTGTGGTGCGCCCCCCCCCCTCTGCCTCGCGCCGTCCAGCAGCGACTCCTCCTTCCCTCTCCTCCATTGCCGGTGATAAAGACCTCCAATTGTTGCCGAATGATCGGGGGAAAGGATTAAGGCGCAGCTAGGCGATTGGGTTCGGAGGAAGGGAAGAAGAAGAAGGGGAAAGAGGAAAAGAAGGAGAGGAATTCGTGGAGTGTACGTGGTATTTCTACAGCGATTCGCCAAGGGTAACCCCTGTTCTTCCCCTAATAGATGTATATTCTATTGCGTAATCAATGTCGGTATTCTGGACTGCTAGAACAGATCGGGTTAGTCGGCTGTTTTGGGGAAGATTCGTGGGGATTTAGGTCTGGACTTTGCCTAGAGAGTTGTAGAGGATGTCATTATCTTTCCATGAAGTGCTAGAACGCGTCATTTGGATCTCTGTAGCAGAAGTTATGATTTTATTAGCGGAACTGTTCTGCGGATCGGTGGGTTTTCCGTCAGGTTTTGGGAGATCGAGTTTTGCGATTAGAAATTGGGAGAATTAGAGAACCTCAGTATAATGAAAGTTGTAGGTAATTGTCTTATATTTCCAGGAAGTCCAAGAAATCGTGATTCGAACACTCGTACAGAAAGTTATGGTATTTTTAGTGCTCGGTCCAGAGAGCCTGACGAGAATTTGACGTTTTAAGAAAACCAGTTGGTGCGGGTAGAATATGGCCAAATCAGAAAGGCTGACCAACTAGGTTTAGTTAGATAATTTAATTATCTTTCCAGAAAGTCTGAGAACGCCCCATTCGGATTTCTGTACCAATATATATGAATTGTTGAAGTTGGCTGTCCGTGGAGGGGGACAGGATGCCGAAAGGATTTGGGGTTTTGGTTCAAGCTAAACACGTTGGGTTAGTTTGGGGGTGCTTTTATTTAATCTAAAAACTTGCTGCTGTTGTCTTAGCAATCATTATAATTATTATTCAGGAGGAGGAAGGATTCCAGGGGCCGCGCCTTCTGATCATTCCCCATTTTCTCGTGGTTAAGGCAAGTATAATGATGGTTTAAATTTTATAGTGTGGATTGTTGATGATTGTTGCTATGAAGATGGTTGTTCCATGCTTTGAGAATATGTGATCTTGATCATGATAATGATATGTTGATATTGTTTATGGTAGATTGCAATTGAAAGAGTTCTTGAGAATTTATGATGCATAGTTGTTGTGAATGCAAGTTTTATTTGTTGAGACATTCACCTTTGTGCATCATGCTGATTTATTGATGTCTTGGTCACGAGATGACCAAGCGCCGAGGTCCCCGACATGTTGTTGTCATGACGGGCTAAAGGTCCCCATACTTGTGGAGTATGGGCAATTGGTCCCTGTACCAGAGGGTACAGGCATGGGTGTGTATTGACGGATGCACACTCCGCATTACCGGTAAAATGCGCAAGAGAAGAGATAAAGAGATTTTTGATCATATTGCATAGCATGTTTATTCATATGATTGATGGATGAATTTATGAAGTGATGTTCACTTTTACTCTCGTTGCCACTATTTATATTTGCTGAGTCGTTGGACTCACACTTGTTTGTTGTTGTGGTTGTTGTTTGTTTTTTTAGGTACCTACATGAGACCGGCATGCATGGGATAGAGATGGACTAGCTTTGTTGCACTTGCACGGTCCATTCACCTTGGAAGAAATAAAGAACCTTAATCATTATTGGTTGAATAGCTTAAGTGGTAACTGATTAAAGATCACCATGTTTAGAATGTAATAAAGGTTTAGAACTATTACATTGTTTACGTTCTTATTTAAGTATTGTGGTTGAGATTGTGATGGCAAACATAATTCAGTTTGTTTAGAATTGGATATTTAATGTTTTCTATTATTCAGATCATTTGTTTATGCATGTTGAAACCTTTGATTTACTCATTAAACAAAGGAGGTTCTGCTGAAATTTTGTAAGGTGAATATAGGTTCTTCTTTAATATGTTGTTAGTTTAGTAGCATTCCAGGTCATTGTTTGGCTGGGGTGTTACAGGTAGGGGACGGAGCACTCGAGCGTCTACTTCGACTAGGCACCAGCTCCGCTGCCACCATTTTGAAGGTTTGGGGACAGAGCGCTCAGAGCTTCTACCTAACATTTGGGCGTTTGTGGAGCACCTAGTCCTACGAGTTGATCGGAGGTAGGCACGATCGTGAGAAGCGATAAGGACGTGTACTTCAACAAGTGTTTGTTGCACCCACAAGAAAGTGGCCAGAGATTTGGCGGTTACATTCGCGAAGACCTAAGGTCTACAAGCGGCTTCGAGGGCCTAAGGTCGCTACTCAGCCGGCTCCACCTTAATGTGCCTCTGCGTTGAAGTATCACCCGCTGAAGTTCAGGTCGCCCAAAAGCTCTGGCCTCTTCCGCCCATGCCCAACGCCGAAGATACCGTTGAATCATGCGGTGCAAAAGTAGTAATCGACCCCTATCAAACATCTGCTTGGAGCAAAAATAGCACGCATCATCAGAATGCCTTGGGGCAATCCCACTTTACTCATGTCAAGGGGCGGGGGCCATAAGGCGTCAGTTTACAAAAACAGATACATAATAACGCACGTCTACACACCAGACCCCGACATCACACCTGTGGGTCTGCGCGGTGCCCAGGGACGACAGCGCTGTCTTCATTGCGCCGTGGAACCTCGTCGAGCCACTGGCCGAAGTTCCCCTCCCGGTACAGCGTCCGCTGCAGTGCAACCTTTGTCGCGTCCTCCCCAATGTAGCCCATATCCAATCATAGAAGGCCCGGACGGCGGGCCGGGCGTCGTGAACGGCACCCGACATCACCCCGGCCCTGGCCGGCATCTCCAGCTGGGGGTCGGCCAGCCCGTCGATGTGCTGGCACCCTCGGCTACGGAGCATGGCGAGGGCAATGCAAATGGTCGCCGAAGGTTTTGGCGGCGCGGAGGGCAAGGCCCGAACCCTCTCCAATTCGCTGAAGCGTCCGCTCCAGGTCCTCGGGGTCGAATGTTAAGGCCGGCACGTCGACACAAAGGTCCTTGAGGGCATGCTCCAGAGACTCCATCGCCCCCATGCCGCCACCGAGGCGTCACCCAAAGTCCGGTTCCTCTCTTCAAGGGACGTGGCGAACTGAGCCTTCTCCTCCTCCTCCAACGCCGCAATCTGCTAGAGTAAACCGCCGCGCTCTTCTGCCGCGGCACGTTGGGCCTCCGCCGCGGCACGTTGCACCTCCGCCGCCTCACACTGCGCCTCCGTAGCGAGTGTCTGCGCATCAGAGATCGCCCTCGCGCTCTCCATCTCCAGCAGACGGATGCGCTCATCCTTGGCGGCATGAGCCTCTTCAGCAGCTCGTAGCCAGCCCTCTAGCACCTTCGATGTAATATCCCAAATTTTTGCTAAAACAAAAAAAATAATAAACAAATAAAATTTAAATTAAAATAAGTATTTTTGTGCCTAAGTTTAAATTTGGATTTGCCCCGAATTTCTGTTTTTGAAAAATCTAGATTTGAAAAGCATTTTCAGAAAAATCTAAAATTATTACTAAATAAAATGATATTTTGATTTTCTATAAAAATCTTATGTCAAATTAATTATTTGGAGTTATTTGGCTTTTATTTGGTTTCCTGGATTTTCCTGAGTTTAAAAATGTATTTGTGAAATTAAAAAGTATTTTAAAGTATGAAAATTAAATACCAAAATTAGTTGTAAATATTTTTATTGAGCCCAAAATGTCTCCAGAAGGTTCTAGGAATTTTGCTAGAATTTTTGGAGGTCATTTGGTATTTTTCTGAGGCTTAATGGAATTTCTAGGCATTTCTGAAAATCCAAAATCCAAAATCCAAAAAAATAAAACCCCAGCCCCTCCCACCGGCCGCCACGTGGACGGCCGGATGCCGGCCATGTCGCCCCGCTCCATCCCGCCTCCCCCTCCTCCCGGGCCGACAAGTGACCGGCCCGGATTGCGCCACGTCGCCCATCCGCCCCCCCTATCGGCCGCCCGATCGCCATCCGGCCATCCCACCGTCCGCTTGCCCTCCCCTTTTGGCCGTCGGATCTTCATCCGCCCGCGCCCGAGCCGCTCCTCTCTCTCCTCCTCCTCGGCCCCATCCGTCAGCCCGCGCCCCTCTCGCCTCCCTCTCTCTGCCACCGGGGCCCACCCGTCAGCCACCCCGCCTCCGTCTTCCCCGCGCCGCCTTCGTCCTCCTCGCGGGAGGGCGGCGAGAGGTGGAGTGGGGATTAGGGGAGCTCGGGGTGGGGCTTTATAGGGGCGGAGGGCAACGGGCCAGCTGGGATTTCTCGCCGGAGGCGCGGGATTGTGGCGGCGATTTCGGGTGAATAGGGGGAAAGCGCGGCCGAAGAAGGAAAGGAATCGGGGAGGGAGAAGAAGGAAATGGCGCGGGTCACACGGGCGGCGAAAAGGAAAGAAATCGACGGGGCGAGGGGCGGCGGAGATGGCGGCGGGGATGGCGCGGCCGAGCAGGAGGAAGGGGACGACGCGGGGAAGGAGACGACCCCGACAGGCGGGCCCGGGCGGCAGTGAGAGAGGGAGGCGGGGCGGCTGACGGGTGGGGTCCAGCGGCAGAGAGAGAGAGCGGGCGGCGCGGGCGCTGCTGAGATGGCGGTGGGTGGCGGGGCACGGATCGAGCGGCCGAGAGAGATGCGAGGCGCGGACGGTGGATGGGCCGAGCGCGAGGAGGCGGGAGGATCCCGGCCACCCACGTGGCGAGCGGGGAGGCGGGGTAGGCGGGATCCGGGCGGCGACGTGGGTGGAATCCAGCCGTCCACGTGGCGGCCGGGGGAGGAGGGAGGGGATTTTAAATTTTGATTTTGATTTAGGATTTTCAGAAAAGCCCAGAAAATTCAAAAAGGCTCAGAAAAATATGAAAATTCTTCCAAAAATTCCAGGAAAATTCACAGAAGCTCCTGGTGACATTTTGGACTTAATAAAAATATTTCCAACTAATGTTGGTATTTAATTTTCATACTTGAAATACTTTTTATTTTCAATAATAGGTTTTAAACTCCAGAAAATCCAGGAAACCAAATAAAAGCCAATTAACTCCAAATAATTAATTTGAATTAGGATTTTTATAGAAATTCAAAATATCTTTTTATTTAATAATAATTTTAGGTTTTTCTTAAAATACTTTTCAAATCTAGCTTTTCAAAAACAGAAATTCAGGGCAAATCCAAATAAAACTCAAATACTTTAAAATAATTAATTTGAATTAAATTTTTCAGAAAGGGAATTTTTGGGATGTTACAAATCTACCCCCCTTAGAAAGAATCTCGTCCCCGAGATTCGGACGGACTAGGAAAAAGAAAGAAGAGGAAAACTCGGCTCTTAGGTCCTCTTCACGCTCCCAAGTTGCTTGACTTCGAATAGTTGCTCTTCTGCTATTTGTGGAACTTTATAGTCAGGCTTCTTGCATGGCGTTCTGCTTTCTTCATGATTCTATCTTGTTGTTCGATGCTCTGAAGTATTCCTTTAATTGAGAAATATGGAAGACAACAACAAATCGGACTGGTACATCTTTAGTCGCCTACAAGCTCTGGGTTAACTTCAATTGCCCTTATCATATCGATTATTTCAGGATTCCACCAAAAAGGGTTTAACTTCCGCAAGTGTTCATCCGAGAAAGACATAATTATTTCAACTCTTCAAAATTTCTTGATTCCAAAATCATCTACCACAAATGCACCTTATTGATTTCAACAAATAATCCCATAAACTTTTATCCTCTGCTCTAATTCGAATCGACGACCAACCATAGAATTTTTCTAACAAGAATCCAATAACATTGTAATTTGTGATTTCCACCAATTGTTTTATGATCATTATCTAATCCAACAGATCCATGACTCTAATCAAATAATATAAAATTAATCCAACCTTTTAGTAATCATCAATCAATTTTAAGATCATCTAAGCCATAATTTAATATTCATTAATCCACCAACATCAATATCTGATAATCATCATTTTGGTTCCACCAAATTTGAGTGAACTCAATTAATCGTTATCGGACAATCTCTCAATTACTTCTTATCGGACAATCTATCTTCAATAATTAATTTAAATCCTCTAGGTTATCCATTTTAACATCCTTAAATGATCTAGTTAATCCCATTAGTTAAAATCCAATTATCTAGCAATGATCTATTAAATCCACCAAATTCAACTTGACATATCAAAGTCCACTCTACAATGATAAAATTAATTCACCAAGATATCTAAGTGTATTATCTTCTAGAATTCTAGTAGTATCCACTCATCATCAATAGGTCCACCAAACTCTGATAATCAAGTAACTCCACAAAATTTATCTTCTCTCCATGATTCAACCAAATCACCCAAAATTGATATCAAGAATTGTTTATGATAATTCAACATCTTAATCTTATAATCTCTCCCTTTACTGGATCAATCTCTTAATACTAATTCTCCAATGATCACAAATAATCCCTTCAACAAAATCTTGTTTTACATCCAGTTGCTCTTTTCAATCCTAAATAATAAATCCAAGGCAAAGTTTAGACTCTTCCCATGATCTAATTAGCTCCTCAAGTTCAACTTTGTATTTATTCTCTAGTCAATCAACAAAGATGACACTCTTTAGATTTATTTATAATCAATTGGTATCCACAAATATACCTTTTATCTCAATCCTCTCAAATATTATTCAATCTTGTCAATTATAAATCCAAGATATATCACTCTAGCAACAATTCTCCAAATTACCTAACTTGACATGCACTAATTATGACGGCTTTTTCCGACAAGAGTACTTTCCAATAATTTGTTGTCTTCCATATACTCTAGGTATCCAAGGATTCTCCAAGCTTGGACTACGGTGAAAGAATTGGAGCTTGTACTATTGCGGTAACTTGGGTTAGCAAAAGATAAGAGGGAAGTAGCACAGATAAGAGATCAGGGGAACAACTAAACAACATCCCGAACAAACACACAAGAAAGAAGCAAGCAACAACTTAGAAGAAACTTAACTTGAAATCAAAATAGTTTTTTTAAGGACGACTGTACTACAAGTATACAAAGACTTGGTACAGTCCACCTAACACACAAGCAAGTAATATATAAGCGTTCTAAAATCGTAGAACTTTACTTGAGTACTACAACTAAAGAACTAGTCCTTGCTCCTTCATGATGACGCGCTTCTCCAAGTGCTTCTTAGACGCAACCTTACTGAGCCGTCTATAGAAATTACAAAGGGAAGGGAGTACAATTACCATTCCAAAAGGAAACAAGCAGATAGATAAGAGAGAATGCCATGACGAAGGTAAGGATAGAAAGACAAGAAAAGACAAGGATAGCACATTATTAAAATTTTATTTTATAAAAATAAAATTTGAAGTTCTTCTTTTAACGACCATTCTAACTAGGTCACGTCCTACAGTCAAATTGGCTCTGATACCATCTCTGTCGGGACCCCGGATTTCCGAACCCGGACCCTCTGTGTATTACTGCACTAGTCCCAGATCAAAGCTAGTGCACATAGTTAAACAGAAATGAATACATAACCAACAATGCTTTATTACAATATTAAAGAGTACAGACCGAAAGGTCTCATTATTACAATTGAGGTTTCAAGACCTTGCACACACGAAACACAGCGGAAGCAAAAGATAAACTCGGTGAAGACCCATCAATACGCCACAGGCAATTGACTGGGGAAGCGCGACCTAGAACTCCTGGAATCCTTCGTCGAATCCACCCGCGAAGAAGTCGTGGTCGCCTTCTTGAGCTTCATACTCTTCTGAATATTATTTTTGAGTGTAGCATGTGAGTACATAAAGTACTCCGCAAGTCTTGGGAAAAATGCAATAGATGCAAGGCTTGACAAAGGAAGGCTATATGGTTCTTTTGCACAAAGCAACATTTTCATTCAATTACTTCTAATTATTTTCTAAGGCATCAGTTTAATAAAGTAAATTATTTTAACAGAACTAACAATTATTCTCTAGTGAAGGCTCTATCTACCAACATTAGCTTAATCATTTCCAACTGAACAAGTTAATATTGCGGGTTACATCCACCCTTTCTGGCTCCAACCACCAGGATTCCCTTCCGAGAGTTCCCTCCACTCTCGGAATACAAAAACTTTGATTTTAAAACCAAAAACCAGAAAGCTACCATGTGAATGCATTCCTTGCCCGCCCTTGACCGTGGGCACGGCTATTCGAATAGTTTTACACTCTGCAGAGGTTGTACACCTTTACCCACAAGAGATAAATTATCCTAAAAGTCAACACGCTTCCTTTGACATGAGACCCAGATAAAATATCACAAAGCCTTTACCTTACTCTAATCTAGCTAGATACCACCCGCTGAGGTTTCACCGCAGGTAGGCTAACTGCCCGAACCGAAGCCCCCTCTTGCGCCATATGAGTACAGTAAATCCCTATACCTCACTGTGAATAACCAGTCCATCCCTGGCACCCACTTTCCACTGGTGGCACCTAAACTAGACTATCATAAGTTAGTCAGCTAGGTCGTACCCATATAGACTTGTGGTTGTACGGTTAATGCTCAGTCTGGACAAACACAAGCGTCGGTCCTTAATTGACTAGGGTGGAACATACACTTTACAAGATCTCGTGCTAACTGCACCAAGCCAAACTAACCATCCACCCTAATCTAAACCAACTTTCACATTTTATTTTATTTTAAAAGATCAGTGGCAACTCCAATTACCACCACATTTATAAACACAAGGGTATTTCTAGAAATCATCATTTCCCATTTTCAAGATTTTTCTAAAGGTATTAGATAGCATAAATAAGCCTTATACTACCAGACTATTGTTCACAAATGATTATAATATTCTCAATATTGAGACAAGGGAAATTTCTAGGGTTACAATGGTACATGGCATTCAAATTCAATGGAGGGTATAACAAGGTTGGTTTAACTAACACCTTAAGATTGAACTAAAGTTTTATGTAAATAGCAATGCACATAATTTGAAATAATTAAAACATTTCGAAATCATAGGTTGCAAGATGATCAAAGGAGACTTGCCTTCTTGCAGGGTCTCTAGGTCTTTTTGCTGGGGAGTGGAGAGATCGTCGACAACGTTGGAATCTACACGGGAAAAGACGAAGCAACAAAACAAATAAATACAAACAAAAATTCAACTAAACTCAAAAACTCAAATAGAGGCCATATTTGGATAGATTATGATTTTAGACGAATTTAGGAGAAAGATTCAGCGGATTTGGGGTTCACGCGAGGGAGAACGAATATCTCGAAGATTGGTTGGGAAAAGAAATTACTGAGACAATATTTGGACCAAGAAAAACAGAATGGGTTTTATGGAGATTTGGCAAGATTTGATTTTGAATTTTGAAAGTGCACAAGAAATTTGGAATTGAACTGAGGCTTTGAATTTAAACTAGGCATTGGAATTTGAAATTTAAATATTTGAACTATCAATAAATTTCAAATATTTGAAAGGATGGAAGAAATGGATAGTTTGAAATTTTTGATGAATTTAGAAATTTGAATGGGCTCAAACGGAGTTACGATGAAGGAGAACGGGCTCCGGGAAGATTAAATTCAGAGAAAATGAAAAAGATTGATTTTCTGGAATTATTTTTCTAAAGGAAATTGGAATTATTGCGTCAGCACTGAATTTAATTTCGGCCGAATTAAATTCCTACGGGAAATTCGGGTTAATGACGCCAGCATGACGTCGGCCCGAGGGGAGTCAAGCTGACGTGTGGGCCCCTGGTCCATGGACTAGGTCCACGGGCTCCGGAGGAGGCTGAGGTGGCGGGGTGGGGTTGATTGCGCGCACGTGGCGCTGACGGGGGCAAGGGTTGCCGAGGTAGCGCTGAGATGGCGCCGTCTCATTTGCCACGCAAGCGCGGAGTGCTGACGTGGCGAGCGCCGGCGGGGAGGGGCTCGGGCCTGGCAGCGGCGACGGCGCTCCGGTGGCCGGCGGCCAACGGCGAGGGTGGCAACGGGGAGAGGGGCCGACGTTGGTCTCAGGGGAGGGCGCGGGCTCACCGACGGTGGCTGGAGATGGGCCGGCGACGAGGAAGGAGGCGGCGGCGTTCGGGTCCAAGCGGCGGTGGCGGTTCCGGTGGCGGGGAGGCGCGGCCGAGGGGCGCAGGATCTTCACACGGGCGCGGCGAAGGCGATGGTAGCGTCGGCCGGGCGCAGGGGTGAACGGAGCGGCCGGAATTCCTCACTGGAGGAAGGGGCGGCGGCGACAGCAAGGGCGCACGGTGCCAAGGCGAGGGGAAGCTCGGGAGAGGCGCGGGAGGGCGGCGAGAGGTGGAGTGGGGATTGGGGGAGCTCGGGGTGGGGCTTTATAGGGGCGGAGGGCAACGGGCCAGCTGGGATTTCTCGCCGGAGGTGCGGGATTGTGGCGGCGATTTCGGGTGAATAGGGGGAAAGCGCGGCCGAAGAAGGAAAGGAATCGGGGAGGGAGAAGAAGGAAATGGCGCGGGTCGCACGGGCGGCGAAAGGGAAAGAAATCGACGGGGCGAGGGGCGGCGGAGATGGCGGCGGGGATGGCGCGGCCGAGCGGGAGGAAGGGGACGGCGCGGGGAAGGAGACGACCCCGACAGGCGGGCCCGGGCGGCAGTGAGAGAGGGAGGCGGGGCGGCTGACAGGTGGGGTCCAGCGGCAGAGAGAGAGAGCGGGCGGCGCGGGCGCTACTGAGATGGCGGCGGGTGGCGGGGCACGGATCGAGCGGCCGACAGATGCGAGGCACGGACGGTGGATGGGCCGAGCGCGAGGAGGCGGGAGGATCCCGGCCACCCACGTGGCGAGCGGGGAGGCGGGGTAGGCGGGATCCGGGCTGCGACGTGGGTGGAATCCGGCCGTCCACGTGGCGGCCGGGGGAGGAGGGAGGGGATTTTAAATTTTGATTTTGATTTAGGATTTTCAGAAAAGCCCAGAAAATTCAAAAAGGCTCAGAAAAATATGAAAATACTTCCAAAAATTCCAGGAAAATTCACAGAAGCTTCTGGTGACATTTTGGACTTAATAAAAATATTTCCAACTAATGTTGGTATTTAATTTTCATATTTGAAATACTTTTTATTTTCAATAATAGGTTTTAAACTCCAGAAAATCCAAGAAACCAAATAAAAGCCAATTAACTCCAAATAATTAATTTGAATTAGGATTTTTATAGAAATTCAAAATATCTTTTTATTTAATAATAATTTTAGGTTTTTCTTAAAATACTTTTCAAATCTAGCTTTTCAAAAACAGAAATTCAGGGCAAATCCAAATAAAACTCAAATACTTTAAAATAATTAATTTGAATTAAATTTTTCAAAAAGGGAATTTTTGGGATGTTACATCCAGCTCCGCCGCGCCACCGCCGACGTCCGCCGCCCCTCGGCCTTGACCCAAACCCGCCGGAGCTCCCTCGCCGTCGCCGACCGAACGCCGCCGCCGCCTTGCGCTCGCCGCCGGTAAGGCTCGCGCCCTCCCCGAGACCCCCGCGTCCTCCTCTCCCTCCTCCGGCCATCCCCGCCGGCCATCTCACCGCCAATCGCCGGCAAGCCCGCCGCACCCGAGCTTCTCCCCGGCCGGCCGGCCACGCCCGTGCCCCGTGCCACGTGGCCGCCACGTGGCTGCTTGGTGGCCACTGCGTCGGCTCCATCCCGCCCCGTCAGTGCCACATGCGCGAGCCCCTCCACCCCTGCCACCTCGGATCCGCCCCGGTCCATGGACATGGTCCACGATGACCAGGCCCCACCTGTCAGCCCCTCCCCACTCATTTCCTGTGCAAAAATAATTCGACCGAAAAAGAAATTCCCAGGGTGACACAAGGCTGACGTCATAAATCTCTTTTTCAGTAGAAAAATAATTCCAGTAATTCCCCTTTTCCATTTTCTCTCTTTTTTAAACTTCCCGGAGCCCGTTCTCCTTCGTTTTAACTCCAATTGAGTCCATTCAAATTTCTAAATTCATCAAAAATTCCCCTCTATCCATTTCTGGCCTCAATTCAAATATTTGAAGTTAATTGGAATTTAATTTGAATTTATTTGAATTTGGTGGGTTATTTTCACGTGTAGACTTCGACGATTCGGGAGATTTCGACAACGAAGGTTTGAACCAATTTGAAGAGCAAGGCAAGTCACCCTCCTTGATCATGTTGATCCCAGTTTTCAAAATAAAATTATGTTGATTTAAACTATATTGCATGCATATTTTTAGTCAACGTATTTCAATTCAGTTTTAAATTTAGTTAATGCCTACTTGTTAATCCCTCCTTTGAATTTGAAATCCTCAATACCTTGTCACCTTAGAATCAAACTCTAGTTAATACATTAGTGTTGGCTAGAGAGTTTATTCGTGCTTAGCCCTGCGAAGTTATATTATTTGTTTTTGGGATACCTTTTCGCATGAAATGACGAACCTGTTTACATAAAATGATATGAACTCTTGACTTTGGTGAGTCAAGGAGTGTTATGAAATATTTTGAAAGCAAATATAAATCTGGTTTAGACTTGGGCATTTGGTTAGAGTGGTGGGTGCAGGCATGCCCTGTTGGTTGGAGCCGCAGTGGTTGATTGTCGTGCACAGGGGTATGTGGTTGGGCCTGAGTCAATTAAGGACCGGTCTGTGAGCTACTGTTGCAAAGCCCTAATCGTACTACCACATGGCTAGTATGGGACAGCCCTGGCTGAATAATTTGTGAAGTTCCAACCTGAGTCAAGTTGTAGGTTGAAAGTGAGCGTGGTTGGTGCCATGTGAAGTCTCACTTGGGCGAGCGTGGTTAAGCCATGAGAAGTCTCGTCTAGGCTCAAGAGGGGATCCCGGTCTGGTGGATTCCTTACTGGGGTGAAACCTTAGAGTTGGCTCGACCAGCTTGAAGGCTTTGCATTGTAAAGGCCTTGTCATGACTCCTTGCCGCACACCTAAGGAAGTGTGTAATCGCGTGGCACAAAAGGATGATCATGTCTTGTGGGTAAAGCTGTACAACCTCTGCAGAGTGTATAATCTATCCTGGATAGCCGTGCCCATGGTCATGGGCATGCTGAGTAAAAGTTTTTCATGGATTAGACTTTGTTTTTCAAAAACGTTTTCGAAAACCTTGTGGATGGATGGAATCTACGAGAGATGAAAACCTTGCGGATGGATGGAATCCGTGAGAGATTGAAATCTGGTGAATGGATGGAATTCATCAGAGTTGCGCAGTGAAAGCGTGTGGATGGATGGAATCCATACGTGAGCTTTTGGAAAAGATGGTCCGGGTGGGATGCCCGTGGATAGGTTGGTGTATGGTCGGAGCCTGCACTGACGGTATTATTTTCTATTACAAGTATTGTTTTTACTTATCGTATTAAATTCAGCAATTTCAATCTACTTATTGTATTTCTTAAATGCTGTTTTATGCAAACTAACCCTATAAGCCCTCCTTTCAAGCCTTTATCATTACGGTGCATTTTCCCAGGTGACTTGCGGAGTACAAGTTTGTACTCACGTTGCTTTTTCCACACAGAGAAGGAAGACGTCAACTACGGTGAAGATCTGGACGAATAGGCTGCGTCTTACTGTCGTTTGCCTGTGGGCAGGCTCAGTGGGCTTCTTCCGCTTTGGTTTTTCTTCCGCTGCTTATTACTTAATTTTGGTTGATGTGCCGTTGATATAAACTTTGGCATTCATGCCCATATTCAGTTAATAAATGTCATTATGGTTGATATTTATCTTTGTTGTACGCTGTGTGCACTAGCTGATCCTGGACTAGTGCGATTTACACAGAGGATCCAGGAGTCGTTACTCCGGGTTCCGACATTCCACTCGCGGATGCGTGCCTCCTCCAGAGCTCGGCCGAGAGCGAGGGTCTGCAAAGGGCATTTCTTAGCGAAGTCTCAGATGATGGCATAAGTTGTGAACCCAAGCACTTACCCTCATCTCTGAGGCCTCTAGCGCATTCGCCAGGAGCTTCGTCCTGCACAACGACAGCGCCCATCGATCTATGTTGGAGTCGGCGCACTCCGCGACCTCGTGGAGAACCCGAAGCACCTGTGGCCGAGAAATGAAGTCGGAGACTGCCGGCCACCGGGGAAGAACCTCGTACAGTGCGACCTCAGTATGAAGTTGACACTGCCGAAGTTTGTCAGCGCCCCCCCCTTCGACCCTCTTTGACTGGCAGTGCGCGTCGTGAAGAAATGCAAATAGGTTCGTGCTGGGAAGGACACCCTCTGTCCGCGCCACCCAGACATAAACAACCAGGTGAACTATCGCATTCGGGGTCAGCTGCGCCAACTCCAATCCATAAGCCTGCAGGACCTCGCCGACGAAGAGCATTGCTGGTATCCAGAGCCCAGCTTCGAAGTACACGACAAACACGATCACCTCCAATTCCTCCGGATGCAGCTCCATCTCGCATGCCGGTGGCAAGGCTTTATAAAGCCCCCTCACCTCCCCCACGATCGGGAGGCAACCGAAGAGAGCCCAGCGGTTTGGCTCCCCACAATCGGGAAGCGCAACCGCTGGTAGCCAGAGGCGCGTAGTCGCAAGCTACCTGACAGCACACGATGTTCCAATAGCGTCCCGCCAAGCATCTCGCCTCTCTCGGGAAGGAACGCGCGACCGCGATCGTGCAACCACTGACAGCACACGACGAGACAATCACGTCCTATCGCATGTACCTTTCCATCGGGACGGTGCGTATGACTATAGTCGCCCGACCCTGACACCTTAGGGGTCGCAGCGATTCTCGCCACCAATAAGACATCGACTCCGGATGGCGAGCTGTCGGGCCATATGCCAACTCCGCGTCTGTAGAGCGACCTCGGAAAACACCTCTATGGTGTGTTCACTTTGGACCCGTCTCTGAGGGAAGACCTCGCCCTCGGCTCCGGCATCGTGCACGAGAGGCGGGCCTGCCCGCGCCTTGGCGCGTCCGCAGAATGAACCCGTCTTCGCCTTGACTTCGATTCCACGACCGATTGACTCCATGGTCAAGGACGGCTTCGGCAACCAGATCATCTCTGTATCCTCGGCGCGAGGTCGGACTGCGCCGGCAAATGAGACTCCATCCAACAATACAGAAGGTCACAGGCCGCAGGGACAAAGGGGGCCAAATGGCTCGGACACATGCACTACAACAGAACATGGCTATGGTAACACTTGACTGCAACATAATACAAATTGTGTTACAGGCAAAAAACTCAGCAACACATACTTTGTGTCCCCAGGAGACCCTATAACACATACTCAGTATGATCAATAAACGTGTTACAAGCATATAGTACCGCAACATAAACATGTGTTACAAAGCCATCTGGTAACATACAATATATGTGTTACGGACATGTGTTACTCTCTACTGTAGGGATAATCTTGTTCAACATCGATAGATTTGTACAAACAACACCACTACTAGATTGAAGATATTGATCTTTTTTTAAAGAAATTCGAAGGGCAAAGGTAGAAGTCCTCAAATTTACACTAACTGTCCCTTATAACAGAAAATTGCAGTTTTTGGTTTGGAACCTTAAAATTGCAGTTTAAGGTAAATATGTGGAACCTCGCTGCTATTTTTCATGTTAGAAAATCTGCTTTCGGGTCGTGGAACCGCAAGGCAGATTTGTAAAGTTGAAAATTTAATTATGACGAAAAGTGCTAACATGTTCTTCATACAAAATAATCCAGATTTGTATAGTCCAAAATAATTAGACATTATATGTAACAACCCACGTCATTAATTAACCATAAGTGATGAATTATGACGTTAGCAGGATTAATTATACATAACTAATGAACTAAAATACGGGGGAATTTAAACTTTTATATGTCAATATAGATTGAAACCAACGAACGATGAATAACTACGTTAATACCGCAACTCCATCGACGAGGGCGAAGACCAATTGGTGTAGACTAGAGTGAGATAAAATGTGATTGCACGAAAGGTAAAAACTTGCAACTCAATTAAATTATATATAACAATCCGTAGTACATTAGTCATTAAATTACAATCCGTGTGGGATAAAATCAATAACATCCATAGATCAACGATTAGAACACATATCAAGTCTAATAAAAATATTACCAATTGTATTACATAATAGCCACCTTACGAATTACAACAAATATACAATTTTGTGTCTTAACCAAATAACTATCTCAAAAATGAAGCAATTGTAATTAAGTATCTCAATTAAGTATTTGGTTAGGAAGTTCGGGAATTAATTTACACCAAGTCCATCTCATACATATTCAATTACATCCGAATCAATGGAGAATATAAATTACATTTAGAAAACCTATAGTATCATCTATACATCAATATTAAAAGAAAGCCCGATTACAATTATAGACTATTGCATACATTAGCGTCGGTTATCAAATTGTCACCACGTCGATGTTTCCTTGTGAGCGAATCAGTGAGTATAATGCCGAAAAAGACCGAACAAAAGAACGAATCAAAATAAGCGAAGCAGAGAAGAGCGTTGCCGTCAGAGCCCTAGGAGTTAACTTCGGGCGGGGTAATCCGTTCACGGAGATACCTGACCGTCCGGGGGCCAGTCGGCACCTCTCACAACCGTAGGCTCATCACTCGACACAAACAAACCTGATTTGATATAGAGAACATCCAATATAAAACCAGTTGCCAAAATATCAATTTTCATGTCCACACCGCAACCAAAAGGTCAGCACGGCCCCATACATTGCAGCACAGCCACTCCCGAAAATATATCAGCCAGACCGACGGCATAGCCAACCAGAGAAAAAGAGAGAAGTCAGTCCTGAGCACAGCACCGCATTCTTTTCCCCTTTCCCCATCCATTCCAAGCCACAAAGAAACCCCACCAACCGAGTAGACCCAGACTGCAAGACGAAGGCCAGGCGAGCCGATCAGGATCAAGGCGACGGTGATGGCGACAGCGACGGCAAGAGGAGGAGACCACCAGACCAGCATCGGGACGAGTCAACCAGGAAAAAAACTGCAAGCCGAACCTGTCAACCCTAGGAGGGAAGCATCACCAAGCGACCACCCCCCACCACAAGAAGGCGACAGCCACAAGCCAACCTTAATCCCTTCTCACAACCAGCCATCAACCACTAGTGAAGGTAAACCACACAAGACTCCCGGCAGTATATTACGTTTAGCCATTATAGTCAATACTGAACTAGAGACAATAAGTAATCAAGCCTCAGTAGAGCACCATGGACCAACCCAAAGCATACCACCAGATATAGAAGAAGAGAAAAGGGGCTTACCGAAGAGGGCGGCAACTGCGTGCTACCACCGGCCAAGCCACACCTCTAGCTACCACCGGGTACTCCCCCGGCGTACGGGCAGCGGCTAGCCGGCTGTGGCTAGCCGGGGCAACTCGCCTCCCAGCCTAGCACCTCGAGCAAACCAAAAATAACAAGCCGAAACCAGTAGATCGGGGTTGGATTTGGAGAAAAGACACCAGATCCGGGCCCTAGGCCATGAATCTGGCCACAGCTTACCGTGCGGCGGCGGATGGCGAGGAGAGCAGTAGAAGAGAGAGAGGGAGAGCCAGAGGTAGGAAGCTGAGATCCGGGGACGGGAAGCCGAATCGGGAGGCGCGGCGGCGCGGCACCGACGGGACAGACGGCGTGAGGGGAGGAGAAGCCGAGCGGTGCGGTAGGTAGGGGCAGGCGCGACGGCACGTTGCCGCTGGGACCAGTAGCGCGAGGGGAAGACACGTGAGGGGGAGCCGAGATGATGCAGCACGGAGGAGCCGAGAAGAGGCACCGGGGTGAAGGGAAATCGGGAGGAGGAGAGCCGAGAGAACTAGAGCTTAATTAGAGGCAGGGAGGAGGAATGGAGGCGTCGGCAGAGCGGGCGAGGAAATAAGAGAAGGGAGGCGGGGAGACAGGAGCCGAGGCGTCGGCAGAGCGGCGAAGAGATAAAGGTCGGGGCAGAGGGGAGTTGAGGCGTCGGTGGAGCGGCGAGAAATAAAGGCCGGGCGGAAGAGGAAGGGTCGGCCGGCGGTTCCAGAAAGAGCAGAGCAGGGGCGGAAGGGGAAAATAGGAAGGTTAAGTAGAATTGTGAAAAAGTAGAGTTGCTAAATAGAACACTCATGAGTATGCATTGTAATAATCTTGCTTTAGCGAATTGCCAAAAATAAATAAATTAACTGCAAGTGTTTAGGAACTCTGCAACTGAATATTAGCTACCCCAACGTTATAGACATCCGTTAGAGCAATGGTTCGAGGGCCACGCAAATAATTAGAGACGGTTTTTGACTTAAGGATGTTGTCCTTGCTATATGGCAAATATGTATTCTTTAATACTTCTCACCTTTACATAATTTTGTATTTAGTTAGCTCTAGGCTCGGCATCGTTACTTTTAGACCACCACCTAATTTTAGAGCTGGAATGGGTAGCGAGGATGGGAACAGTGATAATAATAGTTATGACGATCTAAATTATGGTACTAGTTCTTTTCATCGGTAACAGTGTTAGTCTACAAAACTCTAATGGTAGTTGGTAAGCAATATAAATTTTAATTATGAGCTTAACATTTAATTTTGCTGCAATTAGATATTCTACATTTAAATTATTGCATTTCAGCCAAATACATGATTGCTGTTCTACTGTCTCAACCGTAGCGACATAGGGCAAACTAAGGTAAATATGAGTAGTTATAATGGTTTAGAAGTGAACTAAAACTCTGAGACCCTTATCTTTTCGCTCTTGCAACTAAATGAACGCATCCACCATCACAAAATTTAGTAGAGACCATCAAAGAAAGGAAATATTATGACTATTCATGATGGCAGATGAACCAAAATAAAATTTACTTTTCTCACTTCTGCATATGAGATTTCCAGGACGAGTGGTCCGTGGCGCTCCCGAACGCGTAAGTTTCGGGCGTACTCAGGAACGAAGTCCTGGGCGTAGTCAGGGATGAGCCCTGAGCGTGGTCCCAAACGCGAAAGATTTCGGCGGTCTCGAGAGCGAGTTCTCGAGCGTCGCTGGGCACGTAGTCCCAGAGTAGTGTAGGAGTGATTCTTTTTGCATCTCTATATTTCTTGGACTTTATTTGCCTAATGGGTATGCTGCGATGAAAACATTAGAGGGGAAGTCATGCTGTTTTCTACTAAATAAATCCTCATCTACTTGCATGCCGAACACAAATAAGAAAACCTGGGTCTACAACATGAATAAAATTTTGTTCGTACCTCTTGTAACAACTTGCTGCAGGAAATTTGATTACAATTACAATTTAATTACATGATAAGAAGGTATCTTCAAAAATATAGTTTCCTAAATTTAATTACAATTTAAAGTGATGTGACTAAGTGTATAATGAACAATCGAATTAAAACAAGTGAAAATCTAGAGCCGAGTCCGTAATTATATTTTTTTTCCACGGAGCGATCAAATATTAAAAACATTTAAAAAGAATTAGAGTTTTGGAAAATATGTACGCTCTATTTTCGCTAAATATACTTTAAAAAAGCCTTATATTTTTTCCATGGAGCGATCAAATATAAAAATCATTTAAAAATGATGCTGTTTTATGCATGGCCTGAAATTTTTCACACACAAATCTCCCTCCACATACTTCCCGCTAATGTAAAATCTTCCCTCCAATAATCTCAGGCAAATCTCTCAGTTCAACTTTCCATGCTCCATAACTCATTGGTGGCTCCTCGTATACATCACCTGGTCACAATTCCTAATATCCAAAAGGTCAGCACGGCCCCATACATTGCAGCACAGCCACTCCCGAAAATATCTCAACCAGACCGATGGCACAGCCAACCAGAGAAAAAGAGAGAAGTCAATCTTGAGCATAGCACTGCATTCTTTTCCCCTTTCCCCATCCATTCCAAGCCACAGAGAAACCCCACCAGCCGAGTAGAGCCAGACCGCAAGACGAAGGGCAGGCGAGCCGATCAGGATCAAGGTGACGGCGACGGTGACATCGACGGCAAGAGGAGGAGACCACCATACCAGCATCGGGACGAGTCGACGGCAAGTGGATCTAACTCGCAATGAACTCTTGCATACTTTGCTCGTAGCTGCCGAGCAGCTCATTTCAGAAACTTCACAACAATTTCTAGGTGAAATGGCAAGAAAGAAAAAGTTGAATGTAGTAAAAAGCAGTGCTCATTATACAACGGAGATGGTGATATCAGTGAGCATTTCATGGACCAAGTTGAAGAAGTTCTTGAGTCACAGGAATTGGAAGGTAATGAGGTACATGTCGAGCAGCAAGATAATGGTTCTCTGAATATGTTAGGTACATCTTCAATTAAGATAGTTAAAGCTAGCTAGTCAGATGGACTAATTAAATGATTGATATATGGAAATCCTTGGATCAACTATTACTGTTCTTCTTTAATTTACAGGTGAGAATGCAATAGAGAAATAGCGTGGAAGAACTACTTTAACACATATTTGGGACCTACCAGTAGGAAATCGAATAGTAGTTAAATGCAATAAGCTTGGACAACCCATTGGAGCAGAAGGTGGACTTTTAGGGAAATTTTTGGGCACGGTAACAAGAAATGGGGGTTATTGTCCACTTAACTTGAAGGATTGGAGAATGGTCAAAAAGGATGGTGGAGCTGAAACAATACTTCAATTTGTAGAGGTACATATGTATGGCTGAGAAACTGTAGACAGAATATATACTCTAATTTGATTTCTACTGATCTTTTCCTTCAAAGAAAAAGACACCTATTGATCTTGCTTTTCCTACTGGCGTTATGAATCTAATTTGCATACAACTATATATGTGATAACTTAGAAAATAGCACATTGATTCAATAAATCTTAATGATTTCAGACAAAGTTTTTGTACCCTTATTTGTGCGAGAAATGGATACTGAAGTCAACAGGGAGAGATTGGAGGCGATACAAAGCATCACTAAAGAAAACATACTTTAATGCAAAGAAGAAAAGATCTGCTCTGTATAAGCTGTGTCCGGAAGATGTAGATTATGATCAATGGGTTGCACTTGTGAAAGTTTGGAAGTCAAAAGAAGGAAAGGTCATAGCAATGCAACCATATTACATTGCCGTTTTATTTTGAATTTCATACATTTACATGCATTAATAGTAGACATTTTGCTAGCAGGCTCTTAGTGAGAAGAACAAAAATAGTCGTACCTTGATGAAAACTACACATACAGCAGGAACAAAGAGCTATGCTCGTTGGGTTGCGGATATGGTGAGTAGTCTTGTTTTGTTCAATGCTATATATCCTCTATGTTTTGCATCATATTTTCTGGACATTCTAATTTTGTGCAGAAACAAGATGATCCCCAAAAGAAGCAGCCACATAGAGCCATGGTTTACTTAGCAACTCACAAAAGAAGGGCTAAAGATAGAAGTGAACACGTGGTATGCCATATACACAATGTTTCTACTGTACTATACTAAGTTATCATTTGATCTAACTAAAAGAACATGGATTTATCTTCACTGTTAGGCTGAGTTAGAGAACCTCATGGATGAACAACCAGAATTAGCTCAAGATGATGAGGGAAGAGTTGCATGGAAAGGTGACGCCTTACATCAAATTTTGGGTGATGAGAAATCTGGACAAGTGCATGGGATGGGACTGCTTCCGGTCCCAAGCCATGTTTATGGACAAACAACACAACGTCTCAAGAACATCAATATCACTACTATAGAGGGATCGCCATCGGAAGTAGGGGTGCATGTTATTGACGAAGTGCAGAAGTTAAAGGAGCATGTGCAGAATCAAGATCTACTCATTCAAGAATTGCTTAAAACTAAGTCATGCCGTGGGAACAATAAACCTGCAAAAATGCTCTCAAAAAAAGACAAACCAACAAAGGTAAAGATTTTTCTTTAACCTTCATATAAAAATTCATTCCAAACTGATATCCTTTTCCAGGTGAATCAAATAAAAGGATATCATAGCAATTCTCAACACAAGCAGTACATTATAAAAGAAAGGTATTTGTGTTATTATTTCTAAATAATGTTATTTCTCTTCAAGTTTTATATTTATCTGTATTTAAATCTACAGAGAGTTCAGTGTGATGTAGCTGATTTGGAAGACTCCATGAGTGAACAAGAATATATATCAATGGTAATTCTATTACTGCATTAATACTTTTTTCTATACTTCATATGAATATATACTAAATGTTGGTTGTGCACTTAACTGTAGAACAATGGAAGAGTGTTGGACCAACAGAACAGATATGAGGACGATGACATGTCTTTTTCTACTGAAAAGGTTAGCAGAACTGTTTATGCATTTTTTTAGGAACACTACATTTTTAAGCAATATAAATACTACAATGATTTGATAGATGATTTTGTGACTGAACTAGCACGACAACTATGCAAATCAACAACTATTACAATGTCATGAAGCACCGTCATCGCAATGGTCTGAACGTTCTTTTCCACAGCAAGAGGTAAATGTTTTGATAAATGATTTGATGTGATGCACTTACAAGAAAATAGTAAGATATATCACTTTCTACAGTACTAGTAAGATATATCATTTTAACTAGGTTGTTTGAGGATTAAGGAATTAAAGAACCAACAATAAAATTTATGGCACACCTCGTATATAATGAGTTGCATGCATCCAAATTTAATAAATCAATTTTCTTTAATTCAATTATAATTATTTCTACTGTATTATAGCTATATAATGGAAGGTTTGGAATCTTTTAGAATACAAGCTTACCTTTATGAATAAATAAGGATATTTCATAGTCTAAAAAATGCTTCCTTCAAACCTGCTCTTTTTTCAGTAACTAATTAACATATTCCCTACTTTTCAGTTCGATGTGTATAAAGAAATTGTTTTAAGATAGCCAAATAATGGCATCTTATATACATATTTTTAGTAGAAAAATTGTTGTGTGATTTTTGAGTATCTATACTGATAGCATGCAATACATGTTACTGTATTTCACTGTAAGTAACTGAACAATAGCAGGAAAAGTTCCAAAATTGCATGAACAACATACAAGATCAAGTGATTCGAAACAAGACTCCACATCGTGTGCCTTCAAAGAAGACACGACCTTCACCAATGGAGGTAAAAAACACTACGTTTGGATTCATGTTGCAGCTAATTTGCTTATATGCTAGTTATTGATGAAGTGATAAATATAGGTTGGTTCAACAGTATTACTCTTGAGTGCAAAATATCCAAACAAAGACCAGGTGTCCTATGCTAGTTTGTTGAGCTGCAATCCATCTACAAAAGTAGGTGGTGTTGAGCTAGGCAACCAATTTTGGAAAGTAAGAATCAATCACTCTGCGCGTAAAACTGAGGCGCTTGTACGACCACTGGACTGCTGCAAGTCAATTGATGATGCCCATGCTCCTTCAATATGTGTATGATATTTCAACCTTGGTCCATATAATACTACATATATACTTTTTCATGTATCCTTAAAGCTTAGTAATGTTTGCCACATGCAGGTTCGAAAGATTACTGGTTGAAATCTCATACTTGTTTTACCTCATGGATAGATCATCGGGCAAAGATTTTGAGAAGAATAGATAGATATCATTATGTCATTCTATGATGAAAAGTTTGTGTTGTTATTCCCAAGACTTGTTTTCTCAAATGGATTGTCATGTATGTTATAAAATTATGTGAACTATATTTTATATATTTCCCTGTGGAATGCAATGTTGGTGATGGTTATAATTTTGTGCAATATGTGATTCTTGTGAAAGAAAATAATTCTGCAATTAATTAATTGTCATTTCGAGAAAATCATTACCTTTTCCTCTCTCTAGATCTCTGTGTATATATATTTATATGTATTAAAATAAGTTTCCACAAAATGTTTTGGTGTAAGTGTGTTGCTACTCATATTACAATGGTGTTACTATTGCTCCAAAAATGTGTTACTGGGGTAGCTTGTTGTAGCACATATTTGTGTTACCAGGGTAGTTTGTTGTAGCACATAATATGTGTTCTTATAGATAAGATATGTGTTGCAAGGTAGTAACATGTTTTCAGACATGTAGTAGCACTTATCACGTGTTACTTCAAACCTAGCTAGTAACATGGGCTATAAGAACACTTAAAAATTGTGTTACTGCAAAGACTAGTAACACCTTTATTGACATGTAGTAGCACATAGACGTGTTACTATAGCTCCTTCCTGGTGTAGTGATGGCTTCGGCCCGTGAAGTCCTTCACCATGAGAGGCTCCTGTTGTAGGGTGGCCCCACCTAAGACCAGCTGGCTTGTTAGAAGGTTGTAAAGCCCGATATGGGACATGTATAAAGACATAACTGCCCTTGAGAGGGATACTTGGGTGTAAGGTCATAACTGTAAAATGCTCCCCATGTGAATATATATATGCCATCCAGGTCATGGGGAAGGCCCCAAGCATTACTCACCTAACTCTTCACTACCATACCACTCTCTCTCTGTTTGGTCTGTAACCACAACATGCATGATATGTGCATTATGTCTATTGCCATAGGTAATAGAAGAATATCGCAATTCTAGGAGCACAAATGGAAAGATAGCACCGAGAAAAGGGAGACTATCTTTGGATCGTCGCAAACAAAGTCTCCAGCAAGCAATACGGTTTAGGGCCTGTTTGGCAGAGCTCCACCACTAAAAAAATGAATCTGGAGCAGCAGATCCACCAAAAATAGCTCCACCGTGAATCTGGGATCCCACCATGGAGCTAGACAAAACTGTTTGGCTTGCACAGCAGCTCCAGATCCACGAAACTGAGTTTTTGGTGGGAATGGCCTGTTTTGCCCATGGGTTTTATGGTGGTATAGGATGGGGTGTGTAACCAGTGGCAAAAGGTGGGTAATTACCACCCAACTCCACGAGTAGGTACGAAACAAGGTTTCGTGGAGCACCCCTCCATGGATTTCATGAATCTGGAGCTAGATTCAGTATTTTGGTGGATCCAGATTTCGTAGAGCTGGAGCGTTTGGGTAAAAAATCGTGGAGTGGAGCTGTTTTTGGTGGATCTGGAGTTGGTGAAGCTCTGCCAAACAGGCCCTTAGGGTACTGCCAAACAGTTTCTGTTGCCCGCACGTCGGCAATGTCAATGTAACTTCTCTGAAGGGATGAGTGTGGAATTCCACTTCCTGGCGGCGCAAAACCCTTCGCGAGTAGAAACCCTATGGGACCAGTATTAAAATGAGCAAGATTTCATCTATAAAGGAGGGAGAGAGAGAGAGAGAGAGATGGAGCATGGTGCCACCACTACCATCGCGTCTGGAATCCCTACTCCACAATATTCCACGTGTTTTCCTTCAATTTTCATCCATTTTTGTATCAACATCTTATAATCATTCATCAACAAGTGATCTGGTCATTCGACAAACATTATAGAACATCATATCCTTGGTATTCATATCATTGTCACTATGATCTCTTATTTTATTACTTGTTTTGATCACTTGGATGATGCGTGAGCAATTCCTGAAGAGCCAGGGGTCATAAGTGATCTTGTGGAGGTAGAGATGTAAGGGGATTTATGCTTTAATGTTTGCTATTTGTTGAAATATTGTAACTAGTGTTCTTCAGTCTTCTGGCACAACACTAGCACCTTGAAGGGTCCTGGGGTATCATAGGTCGGGTACATCATGCAGGTTGTGGTGGATGAGGAGCTGAAGATGATTGTCTATATGATGGTCGAATGACCTAGCAGTTTTGTGAATAAGGGTATGGTATCCGTGAGGAGTGATATGTCTTGAATTGCAGGTATCTAATAATATCATAAAAACAATAAATACATAATAATAAATTGTATGCAACGCTGCTGATTTTAGAGTAAATTTTGTGCATAGCTGAGTCTAAGGCAATCGTTTGACAGGATTTTCACTACAGTTGCATCCATTTTTATTTTGCATAATCATCCAAACATTTGCCATATTTGCAACCCACCTCAAAATTTTCAGGTAGCACCCAACAACCAAATACAAATCACAACCTAACCCCTACCATCTCTCTCCTGCAATCACTGATTTTTCTAAAGCCCAAAATAAAATAAATATGCAGGAGACAAATAGCACCCTTCATGCCTCCTTCCCGATTCACTCCCCACTGCTAGGCCATTCACTCCCCACTGCCACTTCTTCCCAAACCAAGAGCAAGCTCCAAAGCCTCCTTCTCTCCTCACAATCTCAGCGGCTCAGCCAAAAATGAAAAATCAGGACATGCATGTTATACCAATGCATTCCTCATCATCTAAGCATTCCATTCATCCAAGAATTTTTTTTGCATGCACGGACGTTTGAGTGAGTTTGAGGAAGGGGAGAGAAGTGGCGGTGACAGAGCATCAGGTGTGGTGAACACATAGCGCGGCACCGTACGTAGGGTGTGCCAAGGTGCAACGACATGGCAGGAGGAACCAATGGAGCGAGTGCACACTGCACGAGCATGGCGTGGGCCATGGTTGGTCGACGATGCACCGGCAACGATGAGCGGCAAGGGCGACGACCATGCTCGGGCATGGCAACGTGCGAAACAGCACCGGTGATGGAGCTTGGTGGTGGGACTCACGGCCAGGCTAGCACAACGCGAGGTTGGCAGTAGCCCAACTCGGGGTAGCAGCGATGTACACCAACAGCAAGCGAACAGCAGTGCCGACGTCGGTGGCCTGCATCAAAGCAGTAAGGCGCCGGGCGACGGCCATGGTAGGAACGCACTGGAATTGGGCAGTGGCTGCCATGGAAGACATGTCAGCCTGCCATGGTGCAGCTCAACTGTGATTACCCATGTCATTATTGAGGGGTAATAACACTGGTCAATGGATTATTTTTTGTTTGCCCAGTAGAACACCACTCCAATGAATAATAAACCCATCAATGTGTTGCAGCGGAATAATAATTAGAGACAGTCCTTTTTTATTACAATACTTTTGCCACGCAGGGTAAAATGCAAAGGGGTTCTAACCAGTATAGTTGTAGTCATCCATGTGGACTTCTCCTGATCCTAGTAGGTCTCTGGGCTGAGCTATTTCTAAACAAGGGAAGATAATAGTAAAGGTGAGTACAGAAGTACTCAGCAAGCGGTACTAGCAAAATACACTAGTGCTCATAACCTAATATTTCTCGAAAATCTTCCATCTCATTCTCTTGCTCATTCTCTATCTCATTCTCTTTCTTTTTCTAATTCTCTTCCCTTTTCTTTTTCTCATTTTCAAAATATATAGAAAATAAAGTTTTTATGTTTTGAAAAGTTTTAGTTTATAAATTTAGAAATCTACTAAACACTCGTATAGTGGATAAAAACATCTACCGGTTTCGTAGCCTCCAGTGTAAGAGATAGGCATGAATTTATGATTTATATAGCACTACGCAGGCTTGTACCACTTTACCCATAGTCACCTTGATTCTTGTTGTGGGTAGATCTTCGCATTTCCTTAGATGCAGTGCCTGAATCAGAGCATACAAAACTTTTACTACTATCACAATATATTATGCCTCCACCCGACTACTTATAATTGTTGGCCTAAGGTTTCTCTTACCCCTAGCACCCTTAATTATAAGATACCATTGGTCAGACTTACCCTTTATGGCCCACCGTCCAATTGAGGCCTCACCCAACACTCCACATCACTAAACATATGCACCAGGCGTATCCTTTATGACCCAAAGTCCAATTGAGGCCTTGCCTAGTTCCTCACTTGATAACTCTACTTAACCGTTTGTAGAGTGTATAATAACTTTGATAGAGTTACTGGTTTTGCCCCCTTTGGACATAACGGTGGTTGATACGATTTATACGGTCCATTACACAAGTGAAGTCTGATTAATCTTATATTTTATCCCTATGTAGAAGGCCCCATACCTGCCTTTTTTTCTACCCTAGGGGACCCTCCACCCACTTATTTAATGGTTTGACAGTGGCTTCTCCAGCTGTCTACCCATATCTATTTCCTTTCTTCCTCATAGCACTCATCCGATTTAAATACGTTTTTATTTTATGCAGGGTGATAATTAATTTAATAGATAAATACTTGTTTTACTAAAAATACTCTAATCATATGTTCAAAAGGATGCTTGCCTGAGTTTAGATCAAAATTCTGGGTCCCAAGGTTATTCTGGTAAAGCTCGCCCTCACTTCTTGATTCCTTTCCTCAGTTAGTACGCGTGCTACGGTTCAATGTACTGACGCCGAAGAAAATAACATGTAGCAAATAATTGAATAAATTGCACTAAAATGTCCCCATGTGATCTTGAAATTTTATTTTTGCCATTGGAAGAATTTTATGACGCGGCTGCTATTTTAATTGTCGCGTTAAAGTTTAATCGCTACGCGTGATTTTATTTAATCACATATAGTCTCTAATTCTACGGATGGCTATTAATATATTCTAAAGTCTTAAATAATTCTAATGGGTTTCTGCCATTTACATGTAACTACAAATTAGTTGAATACTTAAATTTGCATAAGAATGGTTTAAATAATAATACATCAATTTAGTCAATGCACTCAAAATTTTAATCTACTGATGACACTAAATTTATTCTTAAGAATCATAAATACTGATTAGTAATGTTTTGCTGTTTAATATTATTAGAAAATTTTTATTTAATAACTTAGCATTCAACGGGAGACTCAGGGTTAAATATTTGTGAATACGGTTTTCTTGCATGCGCTTATTCTCTCTCTTCCCCTACCTCTCTATTTTCCTTCCTTTCGTTTTTTCTTCCATTTTCCTTTTCCACTCGGCTGAATGGCTACTGGCCACTAACTGCTTGCTCCTCTTCTTCCTTATCTCCTCTCTCTCCACTTCCTTGGTCCTCCCTAGGCGCCTTTGGCCTTTGGCTCCTGTGCTCGGCCTCCGGCTCCCACCTGCGCTCGGCCCCCGGGGCACTTGCACGCTGCCACCCAACTCAGCTACGATGCCCCTGGCTCGGCCTCCCTACTCGCCGGCCTCCTCTCCCCCATCCCGGCTTCTCTCGGTGTCAGTCGACTCCCCTACGCCATGTTCCCCTAGCGCCTCCTACCCCCCTACGCCGCCCATCAGTTCGGCCCCTAGGCTGCCACTCATGCAGCCCAGCTCTGGCTCCTATCCCTTCGGCCATTACGCCCACGCCTCTAGCCCGACCGATCATCGCTCGGTGATGTCCTCTCGACTCTAGCCCTCGCCAGCACCATTAGGCTCGGCCCTTGCCAAGTTGGCCTTGAGCTTGGGCCCCAACCAGCTCGGCATCCCGACGCCGCCTCACTTAGCCTCCAGTGCCCTTTTTCCCTGCCCTTCTTCCCCTTTATTCATTTATTTCATTATGCTCTTTGTATGATTTTAGTTATTTTTTATTTGTGGGTTTGATTTGTTGCTTGCTTTGTGATTTGAAGGATAGCGGTGGTGGTGTGCAACAAGGTTTGCTACGGCCGGGCATGAGGTCTTCCCATGCACCGAGGAGCACAAGACAGTTGTCGAGTGCACGCGGATTGCCGCTGACAGCACACTGTGGTCTCACCTTGGTATACTCCTTCCCCTCTCCCTATTGCTCTGTGGTGTGGATAAGTGGCTTGCTATGGATGCATAGTGGGTGTAAAAAGGGATTTGGGAATGGATGCTCGTGCTCCTAAGTGATGTGCCGAGATGAACTATGGGGATGGGGTGTGGGGACCTTACTTGGCTCGATTCAATTGGGGATGGAAAGGCGATGATGATGGTTGTGATGGTGATGCTCTGCACGTGTTTCCGTTGGTCCTTCTCGTCCCCTCCTTGTCCTGATCCGGTTCAGCATGGTCCCGGTGGTCCTTGTCGGTTCTTGTCATCCTGGCTTCCATCTTCATGTCATCGGTCTTCGCCAACTACATTTTGGCTCCTCTCCTCCTGGCTTCATCTCCCTCACTACCTCTCTGTCCCTCTCTATGTGTGGCTATGAAAGTGTAGAATGGCTCTTGGGTTGGCTTTGCCTTTGGCTTGTTGTGGCTTTGGTGAGGGCAGGGGGAAGCTTAGGACTTGGCCTTTTGCTTGGTCTTGGTTCTCTAGTTTCTTTGGCTCTTGCTGATTCCTTCCCTTTGGTGGCTTGCTCAGTGGAAATGGGAGTGTTGGCTTTGCCCCTTGCTCTTCGGTTTGCTTTAAGAGGACAAGGGAGGGCTGGCTCTTAGCTAGCGTTGGGCTTGGTCTTTATCCCAAGCGCTCTCTGTTGGCACTGTGTAATTGGTAATTTTGGGGTGGCTTCTAAGGACCCTTAGTTCATGGCATGACTTTGGCATGTTCTTTTGGTTTTCTACTATGAGGTAAGTGATGAGGACATCACTCCTTCAGATGCAACCGCTGATCCTCCAACCGTTATGCAAGGTCCAATGACCCGAGCTCGCATGCGACAATTAAATCTAGAGGTGAGCTCGTTCTTAAGCGATCCTTTTCATAGTTTTGAGAATAGATTGCTACCTAATGATGTTATCTTGCTTAGGAACATTGGAGAGGGTCATGAAGTACATGGAGAGAGGTGTGGAGGCGGAGAAGACCAGCAAGGACGTCCAAGTCAAGCCGGAGGCCCAGTCCAACTCGAGTTCGAGTCTGCCTCGGCCTTCAGGACCAGCCTGCAGTAAAACGGACGCCCAGGACGCATACGGACTCCGTTTTCGACGACCCACATATGCATGGAAAGATAATTTCATAGGCTAACCAATGGCTTTGGTTTGAGGTCCAAATTCCACCGGAGTTAACGGGAATCGTCGAAACAAGTCAGCATCCAGAATCTGCCAGGGTGTTGCATCACCGTCTTTTGGTCCGTTGGGCCGTGTATCGTCTTAGAGCCCATTAGGGGGCGCGTCCAGGGGGTGTGACGACCCTTAGACCTTATATTAAGTCGTCACCACACATGATAGGATTGGGGTTTTTCTTTAGATCAATCTGTCATCGAACAGTCACCGTCTTCGGTCGTGAAACCCCACTTTCATGATCTTAATCATACATCTGCAGATTGTCACTTCTTTGAGCTGCATTCTTTCGAGTTCTTGCTTGTGTTCTTCATTTCGCAGGCAGGGATTAGCCTTCTTGGCGAGGTCAACCGGATTAGTGACACGGTTGATAACCAGAGGAGTCGTGGTGCTAAGGTTGCAGGGTTTGGGTCTTTTGGATCTGAAGCCGGATCGGTGTGTCGCGTTCCACCAAAACGAGAGTTATCATCACCTGACGGAAGATCGGGAACCCCGTCCCCATCAGTAAGTCAGTAAAAATAAAATGGGCTATGGGATTTGTTTTTCACTAGATGATGAGGCCTATTTTAAGTGAAAAGCACCGACCAGCCCCAGATAGTCTAGGATCCTCGATGAGCGCTCGTTCGATTCGGCCTTCTAAAGCCGGATGGGTTTGACGGTAAAATTTTTTATCCCTTTTATTCTCCCGTGGATTGTTTTTACTCTCCACATTTAGATCGCAAAATAAAAGGCTAGATTTTGGTTTTGTTTCAGAAGGCTACACTTTGCCAAGCATGCATCGGAAAATGCAATGTCCTAAAATGATGCAATTGTAATTTTTTATTATTTTTTATTTTAATGCAACACATGTAATTCATTTATGCTAAATGTGCTGAGTCTAATTTTGTTTTTCTCAAAGGACAAAGTTTAATTTCTTGCAATTTATTTTGTTATAATTAACTTGATTACTCTTTTAATTACTATTTAGATTAATTAAATTTCACTGTTTACGTAAATTAAAAGTTTGGGTTCCTTCATCAATCGAGCGGCCGCCGAGCCAGCCGAGCATGCAGGAGGCCGGCTAAGGGGCAGCCATGCTGAGCAGCGAGGTAGGTGGTGGCAGCCATGGGGGAGCACTGGGGCCAGCGAGACCCATGGTAGCAGTGGTGGAGGCTGGGTGGTGCGACAATGGCCACGATCGACAGAGGCAGCAAGGGTCGGCTAGGGAGGAGCAAATAGTGAGGCGATGGTCGGCTCTAACTAGTGTCAAAAGCGAGCGGCTGATGGTGGGATACTGGGATCAAGTGACTGGTGGCTGGATTTGGTGCGTCTTGGCCAGATCAAGAAGAGCATAGGTGATAGGAAGAAGGGAGAGGGAGGAGGGAAGAAAGAGAGGGAGCTAGCAGCATGTGCTGTCAATGGGAAGAAAAGAAAGGTAAGAAGAGGAGAGAGGAGCAAGTGTTGTTGGGTGGGAAAAAGAGAAGAAAGGAAAGAGAGAAGGAAAAAGGAAAGAAGAGAAAAGAGAAAGAAGAGAAAATAAAAAGAAAAGAAAAAAGGGGAGGAAAAGGAGAGGGTGAACAGTTGGATTTTTCATGGGAAATATGACTTTGCAATCATGTGGTCAAGGAAATTTTCTATGGTATATTTATATGCGACAAACATTCATGGTAAAAATTTTAGTGTGTTCAGCATTTTCACATAAATGATAATTAGTTGTGCAACCCTTACTTGCATTGCAATACTCAGACTTTCTATATTTGGCGAGTTTCGCGTGTCTCTCTGGACAACTCATGCAGCATCTAATGAAGTTGCCATAACTTTGTGTAGGAAGCTCCAATCAAGAGCCATTTTATTCGTTAGAATGTAGACTTCATTGGCT
Organism: Dendrocalamus latiflorus; assembly: GCA_017311315.1. Lineage (NCBI taxonomy): Eukaryota > Viridiplantae > Streptophyta > Magnoliopsida > Poales > Poaceae > Dendrocalamus > Dendrocalamus latiflorus. Next base: position 2,257,265 of record CM029620.1, on the reverse strand, counting down.
TTCGAAATATATGTTTTGTGTGCATTATAAACCTCAGAACTGGTATTGAAAACTTCATAAACATTGTGGACAGAACTACAATAACAAAAACTTGATTGATCTTGTGTCTTCCTCTTTAGCCATACTAGCTTTCTTTCTTCTCCATCCACACCTCTAATTCTATGCATTGTTGTCTTGTTTGCATTATGCAAAGGAGGAATCACATAAGCATCCGCATAAACTAGGATATTCTTTCTCCTTACGCAATTCAGCACTACTAAGCGTTGTAACTTCAGATTGCATGGATGAAGCACAAATCAATGTAGCATTCACACTCTTGGCCACATCATCCCCTTCCCCTTCAAGTGAAACCGTCCTTGGTTTTGTGGTAATCTTCACAAGCTCCTTGCTCTTAATGGCAATGTTAGAAATAATCTCCTCGTCTCTCTTAGGCAGCAAAGATTGAAATACATCTTTATGCATAAGAGTGAAGCGATTGGCTTTCCCTTGGTGTGTAACATTCTAATCAAACTATCATGGACACCCCAACATGATGTGACATATGTGCATAGTCACGACGTCACACTCCACCTTGTCTTCATAACCATGAATTGAAAACAACACTTTATGAGTAACTTTCAGCTTAACAACATTGTGAAGCCATTGAATATAGTATGGCTTAGGATGACGCCATGTGGTTAATGAGAGTGTATCAACCACATCCTTTCTGATCACATTGTTGTAGTTTCCACCATCGATCATGTCAGACCCCAGATTTTTACCATCCGGAATCCACTATGATTTTACTGCACTATTCCCTGGATCAGTAGATAGTGCTCACATATTACAGTTCTGAATATCAAAGTAAATATCATGCAGAAGCGTAAATATAATATTAGACTTACTCATGGGTCGATTAGGCCGAAATCAATAAATTGCAGCAGCGGAAGAACGGAGCACACAGGTGGGACCTTCAGGACATGCCCACAGGCAGCCAACTGGAGGTGCGCGACCTAGCCCTTGACATCTTCATCTTCTCTGCCAGTTTGTCCAAGCTTGTTGCTGAGGTGAGGTGATTTGATTCCTGATGCTGAATTTTGTCGCAAAAGCGAGTGTGAGCACTCCAACCTCGTGCTCGCAAGCCAACACACAGAATGCAAATATTTATAACATGCATGGCTCGACAAAGGAAAGGCATAGGGTTATTTTGTTTTGCCAAAGAGTGCTTTTGAATACAATTACTTAAAATCCCCTATGACCTAGCAGGTTTGAAATCACATTTTTAAACCATTCGTTGTAATAATCCATGTAATCATTGTTTTCCATATTTATGGCATCCCACCATATCCCATTCTTGGCATCACACCAAGTGTTGCATATGACATCGCACCATATGCTTATCGTTGGCATCACACCAACTAAGCTTATGGCATCGCACCATAAGTTACCTTTTGGCATCACACCAAGGGTTGCGTATGACATCGCACCATACGCTCGTTGTCGGCATCGCACCAACTATCCTTATGGCATCGCACCATAAGTTACCCCTTGGCATCACACCAAGGGTTGCGTATGACATCGCACCATACGCTATTTGTCGGCATCGCACCAACATTACATATGGCATCGCACCATATGTTGCTTATGGCATCACACCATAAGTTACCCATTGTGTTCATAATAGTTTGAAGAATATTCCTTGGGGCATTAGTGTCACCCCAAGTATCTAGCATTCCTAAGCATGCCGTATAAGTAAGGACTTATTTTGTGAAATCATATGTTAATTCTTACTATGGCGACAAGGTTCACATTTCCAAGTTTGGCAAGGAGAATAATATACACAACAGCAACAACAGGATTTAACTAACTTGCTGAAATCAACATAACATATTTCATGAAATAATAACATGCAAGTTGCTAGTTTAAAAGGAAATAGCTTTGAAATACTGGGTTCAATATGATCAAAGTGTTGACTCGCCTGGTGCGGTTTACCGCGGTTTTGAGCTCACGCAATGCTTTCTCTTGAGCTTCTAGTCTTTTTCTTCACTTCGCTCTTGATCTTGCGTGATCCTTTGATTCTTCAGGACTCCAATATCTAATTACGTGCTAAACGACTGAATACAAATAAAGGAAAATAACTCAAAAGATCCAAATAAATCTGAATAAACTCATTTTAGTTTTATTTTGAGCTCATGGGTGATTCGGGTGATTTGAGGCAAAATCGGTGGTAGAACATGATAACTTGATCCCTTTTTATTATTAATCTCTTTTTATTATTTTTGTATTTATCAAGGAAGTTCCATGAGTTAGGTTAGACTATGAATTGGTGTGTGAGTTTACTGAGCATTATTTTGTTGAGTGCGATCGTTTCAGGCACATATGTTTATGTTGTGGTTACAGACCAAACAGAGAGAGATGTGGTAGTGGAGAGTTGGGAGGAAGTGATGACCTCTGGCCCTCCCCTTGATATATATATATTCATATGGGCTGTACTTTTACAATGGTGCCCTTACATCGGTACATCCCTGTCAGGGGTATTTAAGCCATTACATATGTCCCATTTTGGGCTCTATAACCTTCTAGCAGGCCTGCTGGGTTTAAGTGGGGGCCACCCCTACAACAGGAGCCTCTCATGGTGAAGGGCTTCACAGGGCCGAAGCCATGTTGCCGCGTCCCTGCGGCCTGTGAACTTTTCCGAACTTGCGGAGCCTTGGTGTACAGCGGGTCCCGGGGTCTGAGGCCATAGCCGAAGCTGATGCCTGGATTGGCAGCTGAGGTAGACGCGTGAGCGCTCCGTCTTCCCTTCGAATGGGTGGCAGCGGAGCTGGCGTCTGGTCGAAGTAGGCGCGTGCGCGCTCTGTCCCCTCGAGTGGGTGGCAACGGAACCGGCGCCTGGTCGAAGTAGGCGCGCGCGCTCCATCCCCTACCCTTCGAACGGGCGGCAGCGGAGCTGGCGCCTGGTCGACGTAGGCACGCGCGCGCTCCGTCCCCTTCCCTTTGAATGGGTGGCAGCGGAGCTGGCGCCTAGTCGAAGTAGGCGCGCGCGCTCCATCCCCAAGCCTTCGAACGGGTTGCAGCGGAGCTGGCGCCTGGTCGACGTAGGCACGCGCGCGCTCCGTCCCCCTCCCTTTGAATGGGTGGCAGCGGAGCTAGCGCCTGGTCGAAGTAGGCGCGCACGCGCTCCGTCCTCTACCCTTCGAACGGGTGGCAGCGGAGCTGGCGGCTGGTTGACGTAGACGCGCGCGCTTCGTCCCCTTCCCTTTGAGTGGGTGGCAGCGGAGCTGGCGCCTGGTCAAAGTAGGCGCGCGCGCTCCGTCCCCTACCCTTCGAATGGGTGGCAGCGGAGCTAGCGCCTGGTCGACGTAGTCGCGCGCGCGCTCCGTCCCCTTCCCTTTCAACGGGTGGCAGCGGAGCTGGCGCCTGATCGAAGTAGGCGCGCCCGCTCTCCGTCTCCTACCCTTCGAACGGGTGGCAGCGGAGCTGGCGCCTGGTCGACGTAAGCGCGCGCACTCCGTCCCCTTCCCTTTGAATGGGTGGCAGCGGAGCTGGCGCCTGGCCGAAGTAGGCGCGCGATCCTCGAAGCCGAAGCCGGGACTGGAGCCTGTCGCGGTACAGACTCAACGGTGTAGTCTGAGTTGAAACTTCGCACAGCGGACACCGCTGCGCCTGCGGTGATTGCAACCTCACGATCCGGTAATGCGCTGTAATGGTTCCTGGAATCGCGCCGGCCCCTGGCTTGCCAGGGCTAGGTTGTCATACCGTGCGACTCGTCCTGGCGTGCGGGGCACGCGGCGGCTTGTAACTGGTGCGCGGTGGGATGTGAGCGGTTGCGTGATCGCGGCTGCTCGCCTCTTCCCTAGGGAAGGGGGACACAAGGCGGGCGAGGAATGGCGCGGCATGCGGCGTTTAGCCATATTCCGCCGCCCCATCACTGCCGGCTGTCCTGCTATGCTTCGAAGCTGTTGTGATCCCACGGTCTGGTAGTGCACTTTTAATGGCAGCTGGAATCGTGCCGACGCCTGGCCTGTCAGAGGGCAGGCTGTCACGTCATGCAGCCTGCCTTCCCGTGGGTGGGGCACGCAGCGGAACGTATTCCTGCCACAGGCTTTGACCCCTCGGCCAAGGCTGTGACCCGCTAGCTGGCCTTTGCGTGAAGGGGCCATCTTCCGGGTGCGGTCCTGGCCCGAGTACTGGAAGCTACCTTACTGCGTGCGAAGGCCGGGCCAAAGACCGGGGGTATTCCTGCTAGGGCGGAGGCTCCGTCTTAAAGGCGCGTCGGGTTGTGTGCCCCAGTTATTTTGTGCGGGGGTTGCCACGCGGCGGGAGGCCACTGGAGTGTCGTGCGCCGATGGTCCTCACTGCTGTGGCCACGTCTGGCGCGTACCGTCGCGACGCTTCGTGCTCGGTTATGGGCAATCGTGCGGGACGGGCCTCTGTACGACTGCAGTCGCGTCCGGCGCGCGGACCGTCGCGACGCTTCGGTTGCCGACTTCGGGGCGAGGTGGCTTGAAATAGCCCTCATAACCGCGCCCCCGCAGTTCTACGCCCCCTTCTCGCTTGCATCACCTTGTACACTCTCGTGGTATTCTCACCGCTGCACTCTTCCTTCTGTGAGAAGCGATGGCATCCGGTGACAAGCGTGGCTAGGCGGCTGATGCTCGCTCAGCGAACGTGACCCGACAGCGTTGGACAAGTGGTGGCTGGCGGCGAAGAAGGAAGGCTCGTTTTCCGGCGAGTTGGGCCCCTCGCTCATGACCGAGAAGACAATCCAAGCGCTGCTACACGCGGGGAAGTTGTTCGAGCGCCAGGCGGTACGATTGCCCGCCGCCGACGAGGCGGAACCGCGCCCCGAGAATTCAAAGGCGCTTGTGTTCGTCGCCTTTTTTGACGCAGGGCTCCGCATCCCGGCGGCGGCGATCGTGGGCGACGTGCTGCAAACCTTCGGGCTGGAGCTAGCACAACTGACTTCGAACGTCGTGGCCCGGCTCGCCGTGTACAGTTGGGCCTTGCGCTCGGGAGCGTGCTGGCCCAATGCTTCGTTATTTGCCTACCTGCATGAAGCATGGTGCCAGCCCAAGGAGCGGAAGGACGGGACGCTGTCGAACTTCGGCAGCGTCACCTTTATTCTTCGGCCATCTTGTAGCAAGCTCTTCCCCGCGAATTCGACTCGCGGGAAGTGGGAGTCTCACTGGATGAAACGGTGGTTCTACCACCGCGTGGCGAGCGGGAGCGGCCTTGAATGCACGGGCCGGCCGATCGTGTTCAAGACTTCGCCCGGCCAGACGCTCGACGACGAGGACAGGCGGAGGGCTCGACGGCTCGCGGGCGTGGCCGCCCGCTTTAACATGCGCGACCTCGCCGAAGAGTACGCGATGTACGGCGTGGTGCCGCTCGCCCATGACTGGCGCCTCGCCGCCGAGAAGCCTCGAGAAGATAATGTTCTGCCGTGGGTCTGCTCGCTGCCGGCACCCTCCGGTCCTCGTAAGCTTCGACTGTATCCCCCCTTTGTTTACGCGGAGTTCGTTACATGTTAATCTTGTCTCCTGCTGTGCTTTAGAGATTCACTTGGAGAATGCGGAGCGGGCCGCGCGCGTATTCCTCGGGTTGTATACCGGCAGGGAGCACGAGCAGCACGCGTCCGCTACTGCTGAGGCGGGGCTGGGGCGGATAAACCGTGTGTACGAGGACGAAGGCGTCGTCTCACAAGAGGGCCCGGGGCGGAGCGTCTGCCGTGCTTGGAATAGCAGCTGCCACTACTGCTGCTAGTGCTCCCGATGGCGCGGCAGACGCGGAGTCAGATTCGGCGAGGTACGCCGACTCGGGCTTGGATGGCGCGGACGCCGAGGGCGAAGGGTCTTCGGGGGGTGCCCTGGATGGTGGGCCCGCCGCGGGCAGCCGGAGAGGGGAAGTCTCGTCACCCGCGGCGGTCGTCCGGACAGAATCCTTGCTGGCCGGCGGTGCTGAGGTGGAGCCTTCGGTCGTGGCCGCTATGATGCTGGAGACGCCCTCCGCGGGGGCGCACGGAGCTAGGTCTTCGCCGACAGCCGCGGCCGAAACCGGGGTGCCTTCCGCAAGGGTTGGCACGGTGGGGTCTTCGCCCACGGGTGCTGTAGCCGCGGGGGCCTCTCCGGCAGCGGCTACTGGGGCGGTGTCGTCGCCACTTGTTCCGGCTAAGCGGCCGTGTCTACGGCCGGAGCTCCACCGGACGTCGAGGGGGTTCACCGTGGCGATGGGCATCGGGAGCTTGTGGGACTCCGACGCATATGCCGAAGTCCCTGCGGCGCGCGCCCCCTCTACCCCTCAGGCCACGCCGTCCGCCGCGCAGGAACAGTCAGCGCCAACCCCCGAACGCGGAGGCTTCTGTTCCTTGCGGGACCACGCCTTCCGCGGGGACTTGCGCCACCGCTGCCCTGTCTGGGACTAGGGGCGGGCCCCCGAAGCCCTCCTTCCGCTACTGAAGGTAAGGTGGCATAGTTGGCCCTGGTGTATTCTTCGTTGTGCCTTGCGGTGCTCACCTGCATCCCTGCCTACAGCGTTGCTTATTCCGGAGGAGGAGCCCTTGGCGGAACGTGGGGGTCGTTGTGCCGGCGGGGTGATCACCATGCGCCCGAGCCCAGCGGACTTCGTGCCTCCGTCGGAGACGCTGAGGGCATGGCGCGGGATCGTGGATGACGCGGCTGCCAGCGTCGGCCCGCAAGCACTGCAGACCTACAGGGTGGGGCGTCTCGGGGACGCCTTAGAGGTGTCGGGGGTGAGGGTAAGCACTTATATTACAATGCCTGGCCATGCTGAGCTTGCTAAGCCTTTCTGTTCTGCAGACACTTGTGCTGGGGCAGGCCTTGCAGGCGACCTATGTTCGTGCCCAAAGGGCGCTTGAGGATAGGCTGTGGGTCGCCGAGGAGGAGCTACGCGAAGCCTCGGGGGCCCGCTCTGCCCAGGATGCCCGCTTCCGCCAGCTGGAAGCGGAGTGCGCTGAGGTGAAGGCGCACGCCGAGGGACTTGTCATCTCGGCGCGGGAGTCGGCCGTGGAGGCGGCGCAACAGGGGTTCGCGGCGGAGCGGGATGGCCTTCTGCAACAGGTCGCCTCGCTAGAGAAGGAAAAAGGCGAGCTTGCCTTAACTCTAGCAGAGCGTGACCGGACGCTTGGCGAAGCTTCGGTAATTGCATGGGATGCCATGCAAGCGCTGGAAAGCCATCTCCAAGAGCTTGTGGCTAAAGCGCAGGACCGCGCCTTTGGCCCGGAGGAGCTGTCTCGGACCCTTCGCTGCATCGGAGATGCCGCCGACATTGCGCGCGGCGCCGCGATGACCTTCGGCAACCACTGTGCTTACGTAGCGTCGTGCATGGTGTGTGCGCTCCTACGGCTCCGCGGTTTCACGCACATTGCCGGGCTGGAGGACCCCCAGCTGGAGATGCCTGGCGGGGCCGGAGTAATGTCCGGTGCCGTCCGCTCCGTTCGTCGCGCCGTCAAGTACTTCCACGAGCGGATCTGGGCTTACGTCGGGGAGGCCGCCGCGCGGGTCGAGCTCTGGAAGTCACTCTACGGGGAGGGGAGCCTCGACCAATTTCTGGACGAGGTCCTGCGACGCGACGAGGGTGGCGCTGAGGCCTCCGAAGGCACCAGAAACTCGCAGGTGTGACGCCGAAGTGGCCAGGTGTAGGCGTGCGTTGCAATGTCCCCCGCTTTCCTTGTGAATGAAGTACACGCTTGCTTTACGAATTCTGACTATTTCACCTGTGTCTCGGGCAGCTTCCTTGCTGGGGCCGACTACTTGCGTCCGACCTTGCGACCTGGCGGCGCCTTCGACGCTGGCGAAGGGCTGAGGAGTCGCTGAACTTTTGGGCAGGCCGATATTCTTCCGGCGAAGCCCCGGCCTTAGCGTGTGTTAAGGATGAGCCTGCCGAATAATTGCTTAGAGCGGCAGAGATGTTGGCGGGCCTCTGTACTTTGTAAGATTTTTCCGATATATAGACCTCCTGGCGATTAGGATATGCGCTGCATGTTGTGCTTCGGGCGGTCATGTTGTGCGGGGACGATATCCCCACGTTCAAAGTGCGCCGTTGGTGGAATAGTCATGCGAGCGCTGCCTCCTGCCCGTCGAACGGGTGGCCTAGTCGAAGTAGATGTGCAATCACTCCTGGGGCCTTGTTCCTCAGAGGATGCGTGGCGAGTGCGGAGGCGGACCTCCGCACTACGACCTGTTTAAAGTCCATAGACTAGTGCGTGCGGAGGCGGACCTCCGCACTACGACCTGTTTAAAGTCCGTAGACTAGTGCGTGCGGAGGCGGACCTCCGCACTACGACCTGTTTAAAGTCCGTAGACTAGCGCATGCGGAGGCGGACCGCACTACGACCTGTTTAAAGTCCGTAGACTAGTGCATGCGGAGGCTGACCTCCGCACTACGACCTATTTAAAGTCTGTAGACTAGCACGTGCGGAGGTCCGTTACGACCTGTTTAAAGTCTGTAGACTAGCGCGTGCGGAGGCGGACCTCCGCACTACGACCTGTTTAAAGTCCCTAGACTAGGGCGTGCGGAGGCGGACCTCCGCACTACGACCTGTTTAAAGTCCATAGACTAGCGCGTGCGGAGGCGGACGTCCACTCTACGACCTGTTTAAAGTCTGTAGACTAGCGCGTGCGGAGGCGGACCTCCGCACTACGACCTGTTTAAAGTCTGTAGACTAGCGCGTGCAGAGGCAGACCTCCGCACTACGACTTGTTTAAAGTCCGTAGACTAGCGCGTGCGGAGGCGGACCTCCGCACTACGACTTGTTTAAAGTTCGTAGACTGGTGCCTACGGAGGCCCGCTCCGTCCCCCTACCCTCCAAAGTGGGGTAGCCTCTGGTGTACCTCGTATTCCGCGCGCACACCGTTGCTGGGACCAGCCTCTGGCGCGCTACATCGCTACTTCTTGAATCTCTCGGAATTGGGTTTCCATAGCGCACCTTGCGTACATCTCCCGCGGTGCGCGAAGACAAGCCTCGACGTTCTAAGGGGGGTGCGCGGTTGACAACCGCGCAAGGTTCGCGCCGCATTTGTGTTTTGCCGAGCGCAGGGATAGCATCCGTGTCTTATTTATACTCCGTAGAGTGCGTGCAGAGGCGTCCCCCCACACGTCTTTGTTTATACTCATGCCCGTGTCTTCGACGGAGAGTGCACACGCGAACATGCGTCTTCGTTTATACTCATACCCGTGTCTTCGACGGAGAGTGCACATGCGAACGTGCGTCTTCGTTTATACTCATACACGTGTCTTTGATGGAGAGTGCACACGCGTACGTGCGTCTTTGGTTTATACTCATACCCGTGTCTTTGACGGAGAGTGCACACGCGTACGTGCGTCTTTGGTTTATACTCATACCCGTGTCTTTGACGGAGAGTGCACACGCTTACGTGCATCCTTGGTTTATACTCATACCCGTACCCCTGGCTACGGAGAGTGCACACGCGTACGTGCGTCTTTGGTTTATACTCATACCCGTACCCCTGGCTACGGAGAGTGCACACGCGTACGTGCGTCTTTGGTTTGTACTCATACCCGTACCCCCGGCTATGGAGAGTGCACACGCGTACGTGCGTCTTTGGTTTATACTCCGGGAGCACGCGCGTAGGCGAGGCCTCCGCGCACTCTCGCCGCGTATTCTTGCATAATGATAAGAGGTTGGCAACAAACGGAACTTTATTACATTCCCGTTTGCGCGGGTGAGCGATTACATAGGGCGGAGGTACTAACCACTTGTCTTTGGCGTGGCCCAAGCCTCTAGTAGTTGCACTATCTGTAGGGCTTGCCGAGCCGTCCCCGGATGACGCCGTGGGTCCCAGCGCTGCGATGCCGATTCTAAGCGTGCTGTTGAGCGTCGCGACGGGGATATCTGGTGCCGTGCTCGATGCGCCGGGCCATATCCTGGTCGCCACGGACGGTAATGATGGCCCGCGGCCCCGGGAGCTTCATGCATAAATAGCCGTGATGTGGCACCGCACCGAAGGAGTTGAGGATTGGACGCCCCAGTATGGCATTGTAGGGGTATAGGAGATCGACGACACCAAATGTGGCATCTTCGACCCTTTCATTGTCGTCCTGGCCGAAGGAGACCTGAAGGCATATTTGGCCGAGCGCCCGTAGAGGTTGTCCTCCGAAGCCTTGCAGCGGGATTTCCGATGGACCGAGGCGGCTTCGGGGGATCCCCATCTGGTCGAAGGGTGCCACAAATAGGATGTTTGTGGAGCTGCCGCCGTCAACTAGGGCACATCCCACGTCGCATCCCGCTCTAACGACCCGGACGACCAGGGGGTCCTGGTGAGGAAGTTCCACGCCTTGGGCATCGGCGGGTGTGAACGTGACCTCGTGCTGTGCCCAGTCCGGCGGTGTCTGCGCTGGGTATGCCGCTACGTGGTGTATCCTCCAGACGTAGGCCTTCCGCTGCCGTGCCGAGGCAAACTCCAGCGAGGAGCCTCCAGAAATGACATTGATAACCCTGCAGTGGGCTGCCTCCGGAGCCTGCAGCTGCAGGAGGCCCTCCCGAGGCTGCTGCACATGGGCCTGAATCCGCAGAGGGCCCTCGTGGGGCTGCGTCCCTTGTGCCTGAATGTGCATGGGGGCTTCGTATGGGTGCTGGACGTGGGCTACCATTGGCGGGCGTGCCTCCGGGTTCCTATCCCTGGCGACGCTTTGGCGGAGCGCCGCGATGGAGGTGCACGCGCGCGTGTCATGGGTGCCGCGACCGCGGACTTCGCACCACAGCCCATGGTGCTAGTCGTCGTAATCGCCGCGGCCTCTATCATCGCGGCCCCGGTCACAGCCGCGTCCCTGGCCTCGGCGCCCCCAACCGCCCCGACTAGCGAAAGCATTTTCTTCGGAGCCGCCTTCAATGTCGAAGACATACCGGCCTCGCCGTGACTTCTGCTGGCCGCGCTTGGGCCTATCGGACGGCTCCTTGTGCGGGGCGTCCTTGCGCTCGGGCTCATCCTTGGATGACTCCTGCTTGCGTTTTCCCTTCGAAGAACCGTCCTTCGGCGGATCTTCGGTTTTCGCCGAGCCACCGGCCTGGTTGGTGTCGGTGTCGTCACCTTGTCTTCGCCGTGCATCCTCCTCTGCCCTGGCGTATTCCTCCATTTTGTCGAAGAGCTTCGTCTCTGTCTTGATTGGCTTCCGTGTTTTGTACTCGGCCATCGGGCTCGGGCGAAGGCCCTGTATGGCTGCATTGACAACGGTGGTTCTCCGAGGGTTTATGCTTTACGGCGAAGAGCTGGTCCGCGTTGACCCGCTCAACATAGTCTCCTTGACAGTTGTTGTGAAGGCGGTCGCGGATCTGCTCCCACGCGTAGATGAAGTTTGGCTCTATGGTAAAAAACCTGGAAAGCGCCACTCCTTGCAATGCGAGGGGGAGTCCCTTCGCCTTTGTGGTGTCGTCTCCACCCGTGACCTCGATTGCGGTTTCGTACACGCGTACGAACTCGCGGGGGTCCGTATCGCCTTTGTATGGCTCGATGACACTGGGGAATTTGAAGTCTTCGGGCCACGCCGCCTGCTGTAGTCCTGCCGAAAGCGGGGACTCTGGATCGACACGTCGCAGCGACACGCGGCTGGATGTGGGGGCATCGCGGCTGTCTGCCCTTTCCGGCGTGGGCTCTGGCAACCACTGGCGCGGCCTGCTGGCTCCGAGCCTCTTGCATGTCTCGGACAGCCCCACGAAGATCCCCTAGCTCCCGCTGGAACGCGTTGAGGGCCGCCAGCAGGGCGCTTTCCACCGCTGGTGCGGGCGGGGTCACCGGCGCGCCCAGCGGACGGGTCGGCGCGGGTACGATCGCCTCGCGAGCTCCCGAGCTATCGGTCGCTCCGTTGTGGCTATCTCCAACCGCCCGATCCGCGCTACCGGTGAGCGTTGCGGCGAGGCCGGCGGGGTCGGTCGTCGCAGCGCCGGCGGCAGGGTTGGTCGTTGCAGCTCGAGCGTCGACGTCCGCGACCACCGCGCCCGAGACAGCCGATGCCGAAGCCCTGGTACCCAAATGACGCTCTGACCCAGCCGCCTTCTTCCCCTTCGCCACCGTCGACGAAGCTTTTTTCAGTGCCATCCTTCTTCGGATTTCAGGCTTGCTCCTGTCCTCCCCACGGACGGCGCCAACTGTTGTGGTTACAGACCAAACAGAGAGAGATGTGGTAGTGGAGAGTTGGGAGGAAGTGATGACCTCTGGCCCTCCCCTTGGTATATATATATTCATATGGGTTGTACTTTTACAATGGTGCCCTTACATCGGTACCTCCCTGTCAGGGGTATTTAAGCCATTACATATGTCCCATTTTGGGCTCTATAACCTTCTAGCAGGCCTACTAGGTTTAAGTGGGGGCCACCCCTACAACAGTTTACATTACGGTAAAAATAACCTTTTATTGCAAGCGGTTATTTAACCAGAGTCACTATATTTTATTAATGTCTTCATTTGATAATTTGACGTCATTTAACTATTTAGTCTATATTAATTATTCGCATACTAAATATTCATATATTAAATACTATGTGACCTTATTTTACTTCCAAATTAAATTTTCTACATTCCCTAGATTATTCCCAAATTGTCCATAATTCTCACCAAAATTCATATGAGCTCTAAAATTTCTGGTTTCAGTTCCATTGGATAGATCTTGAATTTAGATGAATTTAGAAATTTGTTTCACTCAGTTTGGAGTTAAAATGAATAAGTTATGCCTATTTAAAGTTCTCAGTCCAGTGAAATTCCAGAAAGTGTATAAATCCTGACATGTGGGTCCCATTGGTTATTTTTAATTCCTTCACATTATTTTATCTCTATGCACAGTGTCCATGATAGGTGGGGCCCACTTGCCCTTTTTATTTGTTTTATTTCCATCTCAGGTTGCCACTGACAGGTGGGGTCGGCTGTCGGTGAGCCACTCGGGTCGCAGCCACTGACCACTGGGGCCCACCTATCAGCCCACAGAAAAATGCAGAAAACTCAACCCGGCGCTACGGAGCCGGGGGCTCGAACGCGCGCGGTCGGGGAGTTGGAGGGGGAAGGAGTGAGCGCGCTAGCCAAGTGAACCCAAAGATGTTGCCTACCCTATAAGGGGAAGTAATCCCCCTATACTATCTCGCGGAGGAAGCCGGGCAGAGGAGGCCGAGAGCGGCGGAGGAGCTGTAGTGTTGGCGATGAACGGCGGTCGGAGGGGCTCGGGAGGAGGGCGAAACGCGTTCCCGGCGCGACGGTGATTCCAGCAGTGGGGTCGGCGGGGGCCGAGGGGGCACGGTGGCGGCCGGCGGTGCGCGGTGGCGGCAGTTCGGAGAGGGGCATCAGCGCCGGCGGTGTGTAGTCCACGGGAGGCGCGGGGCAGGCCGGGTAGGAGTTTGTGGCGTTGCGGGGATGGTGTAGGTAGCCGGAATTGGGTTTCTATGGCGGGAGTCGGCGGGGAGGCCGGTGGCCGGAATTGGGGAAGAAGGCGCGCCGGCGAGGTTGTGGGGTTTACAGCACGATTACCTGGAGGGTGAGAGAGGTGCGAGCGCGGGGAGGATGATGGGAGCTTCGGGGGTACTTATAGGGGGCCGAGTGGAGCTGGCAACGGCGCTCCTGCTCGAGCGGTCGTGTCGAGGCAGGCGGCGATGGCAGGCGGCGGGGCAGCAGCGGGATTCCTGGCGCGCGTGGTCCTCCCGGGCAGCTTTTTGAGCCACGCACGCGAGAGGACGCGTCAGGCAGCGGACGGCCGCTCCCAGGCGCATGCGTGCCACAGGGAAGAAAGATGCTGCGCTTCGCGCAGAGAGACGGAGCGAGGAGGAGGAAGAAGGAGCTGACAGCTCGGGCCCACTGGCCAGCGAAAGAGGAGAGGGAAGGCGCGGGCGGTGCAGATGGAGCTGCGTGGCGGGGAGGTGGATCAAGCGGCGGGTGCGGTTAAGTGGAGGTGACGGCGGAGATTGTGCCGATGCGGGGGAAGGCAGATCTGGCCGCACACGTGTCGGCCGATGGGAGGAGGTAGGCGGAACCGTGCGGGCGACGTGGGCGGGATCTGGCCGTCCACGTGGCAACCGGAGAGGGAAGGGATGGGAAATTTATTTTATTTACTGATTTCGGATTTCCAGAAAAGCCCAGAAATTCATTTAGCCTCAAAAAATATAAATATACTTCCAAAAATTCCAGGAAAATCCACAGAAGCTCCTGTTGACTTTTTGGATTTAATAAAAATATCCCCAACTCAAGTTGGTATTTTAATTCTCATACTTGGAATACTTTTTATTTTCTTTTTCCTTTTCTTTTGCTATTCCTACCATTATTTTCATGAAGGAGATTTTATGCTTAATAAAAATTCTCTCCTCATATTTTATGGATCATCTTTTCAGATTCGCATTTTAAATCTGGATTTTCTATTAATTAAATATGTTTGCTTCTTCTTGATTCCTTTTAACTTTTGGAACCTTCACCAAATTTCTCAGAAAAACATCATAAACACCAAATTCAAATAAAACATATTGCAAAATAATTCAAAAGCTTCACATTTCAAATTTCAAAATTTTGGGATGTTACAGATCATAAGCTTGCACCGTTTGCCCATGATTATACATTGGATTCGAAATACACCATGTCGCTGCCCCTTCTCAACATTCAGCTTGTTGTCACCATCCACCTTAGGAGTCATCAAAGTTGGACCAACCTCAGGATCACAATACACAACTTCTCATGAAGAATCATTAATATTCTCATCGTCATGTTCAGATTCCTCGCTTTCGCCCTCCGTGATATATCCCTCATGTATGAGTAACACCTTCCTTACATTTGAGCAATCTCTCATCATGTGACCCCTGCTCTTACACTTGAAACACTCAATTTGACTTGTTCTAGCGGTGGAGAAGGTGCTAGAATCAGATTTTGATGCCTCCTTGCTCACTGAACTTGTCGCCTATGATGCTTCTTTAAACAAAGTTTCAACCGATTTAGTGGATGCAACCAGCTTAGAAGTTATGCCTCCTTCGCCCTCTTGCTGATTTGGGTGCCTCCAAGTTGATGTATGAGTTCGAGCAATCTCAGGATGGTTGTCTTTTACCCATTGTTCAACATGCTCCGCTCGGTGAAGTAGCCGGTGTCGTGTTGCATCAAATCAACATGATTCCACACATCGTCGTTCAGCCCTTCAAAGAATCTTGTCATAGTAGCCATCAAATAAAAGATCGAGCCTCGCCTTTCCCCAATCGGCTATGTTTGGCCACTTTCTTTTCCAAAGTGGATAAATTCCTGGAGAAATTTCTTCACTTTTGTTCCCTCCTTATCCTAAATTTTCCCTCACGGTAAAGCTACTCAGACAACTCGTTCTCTTACTCAATTCAGCTACCGCTGTGTTTACGGCACACTAATCCGAATCATCTTTCTATTCTCAAATCATAATAAATTTATAATTTAAATTAAATTGGGCATTTATAGTGTTTGGATTTATTTGGTCTTTCGTTTGTTTGCCGTGCGTTAGAATCCAAAGACTCGACAAGGCGATAGATTCGAATAGGATCAAGACTGGGGTAAAAGCAAAGAATAGGAATTTAAGATCACTGATTGAGAAGGCTTTGAATTAGATCAAGGCCGTGCTAAACAAAGCAAAGCAAGTCATCACTTTGATCATATTGATCCTATATTTTATGCAAAACTATGTTCCTTTAAATTATCAACCTGCATGCTTAAATTTACTACGCAAATGTATGTCCAAATTTAAGGTAGCTACATGCCCACTCGCCTCTATATTAATTTTAATATGCCACTCCTGGACACTTGAATCACCTGGCCATTGTCACCCTAGATTTTAATGACAACTTTATTAGTTATAGGTCATATTAAATGCCATGCTAGTCTGGCCAAGTCCAGGGCACTAGCTGCCCTGATCATCAATCTTTAAAACATGAGAACTTGTTTTGGGACGATCATGGGATGTAAGTGGCTGGATATTTGTGACAACTTAATTTATGCTTCTCCAAACCCTAAAAGCTGCTATATCTGTCCGGGCGGATGGTAAGAGTGGATGGTGCCGATGTCACACGAGAAATTATGGTTTGTGGAAAGAACCACTGGACAAATTAAGAACCGAATCTTGTGATTACCTTCTTGTGTAAAACAGTACAACTACAAGCTAGCAAACTGTAGGCTTGGTTGAAAAATTTACTAGACCCTTGAAACCGTCTCACAGGCAGGGGAAAGAAGGGATTATGCAGGAGGTATACTAATCAGGCCTGAGCGGGACACCGCTTATCGGTGATGTTAGCCAGCTGCGCTAGACATTGTGGAGATAGAAGTCCAGCTGCGCTAGACATTGTGGTGAATCTTCCTGCACAATTTATGGGACCCTTTGGTAAGGGATAAGCCCATAACGGTGAAAGGGTGATACGACGAGGTATTGTAAAGGTCTCATGACGATCTCTCGACATACATGACAAAGGAATCATGTGGACCCATTGAGTTGATTGTCTCTTATGGGTAAAGTGTACAATTTCTGAAGAGAATAAACTATTCGAATAGTTATGCCCACAATTAAGGGCAGACATGGAAACTTCCTCGAGTTAGTTCTATTTCAAAACCTTTGTCGGTGGGATAAAAACCTATCAAAGGAAAGTACTCTGACTTTGATTTTTCTTGGAGGGATGTACTCTAGTGGTGAAAACTAGCATTGGTGGAGGTAGCCATGCACTATAAAAGGTGGATGTAACCTGCACTACTATTACTATTGCATTCTCTCGATCAATTTCATAAAATTTGTTCTAGTTAAAATTGCTAAGTCTCAGGAGTTTTTTTACTTATTGTACTCTCAAAATGATGCTTTTAGCAACTGAAAGAACCTCAAGCCTCCCTTGACAGCTTTGCATTTATTATTATTGCATCCTGTGTGGTGGCTTGCTAAGTACTGTTGTACTCACTATTGCTTAAATTACCATTACTCAGTCAATAAGAACAGAAAGTCAAGCCCTGTGGTGCTTTAAAGAGGTCGACAGAGCTGGAAGATGACGAGGCTATGGTCTAAGTTGTGAACCCCAGTCGGCTGCTTGTGGGCAAGTCCTTAGGGTCCCACCTGTGTGGAGTTTCCACTGTTGCATTTCCTTGTTTTCGGCCTAATCGGTCCATGAGTAAGTTATCAATGTATTATTTATGCTTCCGTGTGATATGTTTTTGATATAAAGTAATGTATATGTGAGCATTATCTACTGATCCATGGAATAGTATGGTGGAAATCACAGAGGATCTAGGTTTGCTAACCCGGCATCCGACAGAAGAAGACTGACTACACAATAAGGTAAAAGAGGAGAGAAGCTATGGAGCTCAAGTTTCGAATGGAGATTGACATTTTGGAGTAGATGAATGCAATAATTGATGTGCCGAGCGATGAAGATGTTCAAGAAAAGATGGCTTTGAATGCATCATTGAGAGACCTTCACTTTCGGGAGAATGTGGAGTGGAGGGGTGGGATATTCGAGCATGGGGGTAGGAGTGGTAGTGGAGCTAGTGGCAAACGTAGCAGTATGTAAGGACCCAGATTATACAATCCAGCATCCTCTGTGATTCCACCGCACTATTCCCTGGATCAGTAGATAGTGCTCATATATTACAGTTCCGAATATCAAAGTACATATCATGCGGAAGCGTAAATATATAATAGTAACTTACTCATGGGCCGATTAGGCCGAAATCAATAAATTGCAGCAGCGGAAGAACGAAGCACACAGGTGGGACCTTCAGGACATGCCCACAGGTAGCCAACTGGAGGTTCGCGACCTAGTTCTTGACATCTTCATCTTCTTCGCCATCATGATCCAAAAGTATCGCTGAAGCGTAGTGATTTGGTTCCTGATTCTGGATTTGTGGGGAAAGCGAATATG
The DNA here is from genome assembly GCA_017311315.1 of Dendrocalamus latiflorus. Lineage (NCBI taxonomy): Eukaryota > Viridiplantae > Streptophyta > Magnoliopsida > Poales > Poaceae > Dendrocalamus > Dendrocalamus latiflorus. Next base: position 2,239,435 of record CM029620.1, on the reverse strand, counting down.
AGCACAAACCACCATGCTTGCGAGCCAACACACAGGATGCAATTAAATAGTATTTTATTTAATTGCTTATCAAAGGAGAGGCTCGGGTTATTTTATTTGCCAAAAATCGCTTTTAGTAGAATTATTATTATTAAATCATAGTGTTATTAATTCTACCTAAACTCCACACGGTGATTGCCATAATTAACTTAATCCACCCAAAGACACCCTTTTCCTTACTGATTGCTGTCTAAGATTCCAAACAGCGAGTGACATCATTTAATTAATTCACCGATCATATACTTTCTATATTGACTGCTGTCTAAACCTCCAAACAGCGGATAACATCAATTATACAATCCAGCAATCAATTGCTTCCTAAATCCCCAAACAACGAGTATCATAATTTATATAATCCACCGATCAATTGTTGCCTAAAACTCCAAACAGCTAGTGACATCATCTATCTAATATCATTTGATTAATCTACCGAACACACACACTTTCTATGTTGAGTGTTGTTTAAAACTCCAAACAACGAATATCATCAACTATACAATCCACCAATATCTTTTGTATTCCAAATTCCATTCCTGTTGTTATTGATACACAACCACAATTTGCTCTTCCAATAATCAACCTTATTTTCCATTATTTATCTCTAACTAATTCACTAGTATACCTCACTCAAGAATATCATTGATCAAATCTACGAATCGCTAGCATACATCCACCAAGAATATCATTGATCATGTGTATACTCCAAGAATTGTTATCATACCTCTAGATTCCCAAAATTCAATTGACTCCTTTAATAATCGATTCTATTAATCCCAATATTGTTAACATCCTCCAAGAATTTATAATAGTTATCAGTGTTGTAATCCAGCAATTACTTTCACACTCCCTAATTCTCCAAAAATCATTTAAATCATCTATCTAACCTATATACTCAATTAGACTCCACCAATTTATTTCTCCCAGATTCCACACTATCATTTCCTTTTTATAATCGACATGAGTCCACCAATATCTTTATGTTTTTACCACAAACTTCCATCTCCTTTACTCCCGACTCTATTTTTTCTCCATATATTTTATTTTGTGAGAAGGGAAAACATTTTATTTTTGAAATATGATACATAAAAATTCCCTGAGACCTAGCAGTTTTGAACAAAAACTTAATGTGTAAGGGAATGCATTAATAATAGCGATCCAGGTTCCATCCACCGTTACATGGCATTTGCACCATATAGCATCATTCAGCGTTATAGTCGCTTAACTTACCACTGGGACGACACCCAGGACAATTTCAAATCAGGACTTTCCACTGCCCTCCACTTTTTCCATTCCCATCCACAAAGTTTTTGAAATAGAACTATATCTGGTTAAGTTCCCATGTCCGCCCATGACCGTGGGCACGGCTATTCGAATAGTTTTGACTCTGCAGAGTTTGCACACTTTACCGACAAGAGACAACTTACTCGTTGCCCCACACGATTCCTTAGCCGTGCGGTTGAGCAAACCATCACAGTAACTGTTCAAAGTACCTCGCCCCTTCCATCATCTCACCCCTATGAGCTTGTCTCACTTGCGGCAGGTCTCATAGGTTGTGCGGGAGTTCCCCTCCTATGCGCCTAGCAGCTGGCTACCCACGCTGCTAGCACGCCGCAGAAGAACTTCACCCTCTGCGGGTGTCCCATTCAAGCCGTCACCCAGACCGCCCTTGCACTACCTCACCTCCTCCACCTATGATGATGACTTTCAGGGTCCGATAAATCTACTAAGCCAAGTTGTACTTTACAGACTTGTGGTTGCACTTATTTTACACGGGGGGTCATGACAAGATTCAGTCTTTAGGGTTATCTGGGCGGTTCTATCACAAACCACACTCTCGTGCACCCCTGCACCATACCCCCGAACCATCCGCCCAGATAAATAAGCAATTTGAGGTTTTTGGGAATATAAAATAACCATATCCAACATACACTAGTCATTACCACCATGATTGCCCAACCAATTTTTCTCATGATTGAAAAATGATAATGATGCTTGGGGCATTTCAACGCCCCCAGTATCTAAGCAGTACTAAGCATGGCATATAATTACGGACTTATTTTTGAAAGATTACCATTATAACTTTACTAGGGTGACAAGGTTCACATATTCAAATATTCCAAAGGAGGGGCAATATCAATCAAGTTGAACAATGGGCATATAACTAGAATCTTAAATTAGTCATGCATTTGTATATAAAATAACAGCATGCAATTTGATAATTTAAACCAAAATAATTTGCAGAAAATGTAGGCTCAACATGATCAAAGTATTGACTCGCCTTGCGGGGTGTACCACGGTCTTGAGCTCACTCAAAGCTATCTCATTTGATGGTCTTGAGCTTCTGGTCTTTATCTTCACTTTGATCTTGATCTCACTTGATCCATTGATTCTTCGAGACTCCAGTTTCTAACTACGCGATAAGCGACTGAATTCCAAAAAAACAAATAACTTAAGAGATCTGTTGTGGCTACAGGCCAAACAGTAGAGAAGGGGACTCATAGAAGAGTAAGAGGGAGCTAGCTCTGTGGTATGGTTGGTGAGAATGAGAGGATCCCCCCTTTGCCCCTCCTGGGGGTTTATATATATGAATGGGGTAGAATGGGAAATTCCCATTCTACCCCTTAGTACTTACAAAGGGTGAGGGTACAATGATATATTTACACAGGTATATTCCTCTACACTATTGGGCCTATTACATGTTGGACCAGTTGCATGGCCCAGTCGCGGAGGGTTGGGCCACCCCCACAACAGTACACCCTCGATAGCAAGCGCTGAGGTCCCGATGGGCGAGCTGACGTGATCAACCACCCCAGCCCCCCGTTCCCCGACAGCAAGCGCGAGGGTGCCGAGTGGTGAGCCGATGCTACTGGTAGCTTGCAGAAGTCAGTGGCACTGCCTACGAAGAAATCAGTGAACTCCTGCGCTAAATCCCGCGCCGTCCCGCCAAGGTGATGCCTACAAGGCGGACGGCGGAGTCGAGCGCCGAAGACATGCCGTCCCGCCGAGGCGATGCCTACGAGGCGGACGGCGGAGTCGAGCGCCGAAGACGTACCGTCCCGCCGAGGCGATGCCTACGAGGCGGACGGCGCAGTCGAGCGCCGAAGACGTGTCGTTCCGCCGAGGCGATGCCTACGAGGCAGATGGTGGAGTCGAGCGCCGAAGACGTGCCGCCCCGCCGAGGCGATGCCTACGAGGCGGACGGCGGAGTCGAACGCCGAAGACGTGCCGTCCCGCCGAGGCGATGCCTTCGAGGCGGACGGCGTAGTCGAGCGCCAAAGACGTGTCGTACCGCCGAGGCGATGCCTACGAGGCGCACAGCGAAGTCCAGCGCCGGAGACGTGCCATCCTGCTGAGGCGATGCCTACGGGGCGGACGGCGGAGTTGAGCGCCGAAGACGTACCGTCCCACCGAGGCGATGCCTTCGAGGCGGACGGCAGAGTCGAGCGCCGAAGACGTGCCGTCCCACCGAGGCGATGCCTTTGAGGCGGACGGCGAAGTCCAGCGCCGAAGACGTGTCGTCCCGCCGAGGCGATGCCTACGAGGCGAACGGCGAAGTCAAGCGCCGAAGACGTGCCGTACCGCCGAGGCGATGCCTACGAGGCGAACGGTGAAGTCGCGCGCCGAAGGTGTGCCGTCCCGCCGAGGTGGTGCCTACGGGGCAAACGGCGAAGTCAAGCGCCGAAGACGTGCCATCCCGCCGAGGCGATGCCTACGAGGCGGACGGCGGAGTCGAGCGCCGAAGGTGTGCCGTCCCGCCGAGGCGATGCCTACGAGGCGGACGGCGGAGTCGAGCACCGAAGACGTACCGTCCCGCCGAGGCGATGCCTTCGAGGCAGACGGCGGAGTCGAGTGCCGAAGCCATACCATCCCGCCGAGGCGATGCCTTCGAGGCGGACGGCGGAGTCGAGCGCCGAAGACTTATCGTCCCGCCGAGGCGATGCCTTCGAGGCGGACGGCGGAGTCGAGCGCCGAAGACGTGCCGTCCCGCCGACGCGATGCCTTTGAGGCGGACGGCGAAGTCCAGCGCCGAAGACGTGCCGTCCCGCCGAGGCGATGCCTACGAGGTGAACGGTGAAGTCAAGCGCCGAAGACGTGCCGTGCCGCCGAGGCAATGCACACGAGGCGAACGGCGAAGTCGCGCGCCGAAGGTATGCCGTCCCGCCGAGGCGGTGCCTACGAGGCGAACGGCGAAGTCAAGTGCCAAAGACGTGCCGAGCCGCCGAGGCGATGCCTACGTGGCGGAGGACGGAGTCGCGCACCGAAGGTGTGCGCCCCGCCGAGGCGATGCCTACAAGACGGGCGGCGGAGTCCTGCGCCGGAGCGCTACGCGCGCGGAGGCAGGGAGGCGGAGCCGCCGTTCTCCTACTTTCAAAAATAGTGCCCGCGGAGAGCGGGCGCTTGCGGCGTAGGCCGAGGGCGATACGCACGTAGTGGCAGGGAGGCGGAGGCCGTCGTTCCCCTACCTTCAAAAACTCGCGACGCACTCACTGGTGCAACGCGTGCGAGGGCGTGATATCCTTGCGGCGTAGGCTGAGGGCGCTACGCACGTCGAGGCAGGGAGGCGAGACCGTCGTTCCCCTACCTTGAAAAACAGGGCCCACGGAGAGCGGGCGCTTGCGGCGTAGGCCGAGGGCGCGATGCGCGCGGAGGCAGGGAGGCAACACTGTCGTTCCCCTACCTTCAAAAACAGTGCCCGCGGATAGCGAGCGCTTGCGGCGTAGGCCGAAGGCGCTATGCGCGTGGAGGCAGGGAGTCGGAGCCGCCGTTCCCCTACCTTCAAAAATAGGGCCCACGGAGAGCGGGCGCTTGCGGCGTAGGCCGAGGGCGCTACGCGCATCGAGGCAGGGAGGCAAGACCGCCGTTCCCCAACCTTGAAAAACAGGGCCCACGGAGAGCGGGCGCTTGCGGCGTAGGCCGAGGGCGCTACGCGCGCGGAGGCAGGGAGGCGGAGCCGCCGTTCCCCTACCTTCAAAAACAGTGCCCGCGGATAGCGGGCGCTTGCGGCATAGGCCGAGGGCGCTACGCGCGCGGAGGCAAGGAGGCGGAGCCGCCGTTCCCCTACCTTCAAAAACAGTGCCCGCGGAGAGCGGGCGCTTGCGGCGTAGGCCGAGGGCGCTACGCGCGCGAAGGCAGGGAGGCAACACTGTCCTTCCCCTACCTTCAAAAACTCGCGACGCACACCCTGGTGCAACGCGCGCGAGGGCGCGATATCCTGGTGGTGCGTCGCTAAAGCGATGCACTCCCTGGTGTCTTGGCCATCGTGCAGTTTTTTATACTCCGTTGAGTGCGTTGGATCAACATCCACGTCTTATTTATACTCCGTAGAGTGCGTGGGATCAACATCCACGTCTTATTTATACTCCGAAGAGTACGCGTAAGGACAATGTCCATGCATGCACGGCATCCGCGTCTTGTTTATACTCCGTAGAGTGCGCAGGGACAACATCCGTGTCTTATTTATACTCTGTAGAGTGCGTGCGGAGGCGGACCTCACGCTACGTCTTATTTAGAGTCCGTAGACTGCGCGCGGAGGCAAGCCTCAGCGCGTTGCGGGCGGTGAAGGTGCGTGCGGAGGCAGACCTCGCGCGACGTCTTATTTATACTCCGTAGAGTGCGCGCAGGGGCGTCCCCCCGCTGCGTCTTATTTATACTCCGTAGAGTGCATGCGGAGGCGGACCTCGCGCTACGTCTTATTTAGAGTCCGTAGACTGCGCGCAGAGGCAAGCCTCCGCGCATTGCGGGCGGTGAAGGTGCGTGCGGAGGCGGACCTCGACGCTACGTCTTATTTATACTCCGTAGAGTGCGTGCGGAGGCGGACCTCGTGCTACGTCTTATTTAGAGTCCGTAGACTGCGTGGGAATATCAAACCACGTCTTATTTATACTCCGGAGAGTACGCGTGGGGACAACATCCACGTGTGCGCGGAGCATCCGCATCTTGTTTATACTCAGTAGAGTGCACAGGGACAGCATCCGCGTCTTATTTATACTCCGGAGAGTACGCCGACGCCTGAAGCGACCGTGCGATTTAAATCCAAAAGAGGGCCAAAACAGAGGCATAAAAGAAACAGCCGAAGACTTGCAACAACAAGAAGCTTTAGAATGCTACACTAGGGAAAAGCATTATATGCCACGGTAACCCAGAGCAGGCAAAAATCGGAGAAGCAAACACGGCCAAATCAAATGCTCTCAGAATGGAACTGTAGCCGCAATAAATAACACGATGAACAGTTATCTCTTTAAGACCATGCACGCCAGGATACAGGGGCTAATGTTAAAGCCTCACATGTAATCACATGCAGTGCGTACCGGACGGGGTGGTGGCAGCGTGGAGTAGTCTTCGCACGTGCGGAGACCCCGACGTCCCCTCCAGCTTGAATGGGGACGAAGCGGACGAGCCATGCACGTGCATGGGCTATGCTTGCAATGCAGCCGCGGAGTCGGCTCCTTGCGTGCATACGCAGGTGTGCTTCCGTGTCTACGACGTGTCTTCGGCGAAGCGTTCGCACAGCTTGACACGGAAGCTTCGACGGGCTCCTCGATGAGGTCCAGCGCGGAGGTTGGCAGTCGCAGAGGCCGACGCCATGACGAGGTAGGCACGGCCCGCTTGGACTTCGGCGAAGCGAAGGTTGAGGCCGACGGCGCTGTCACAGATGTGGAGCCGTGGCGAGTAGACGTAGCCAGCTCGGTGGGTACGTAACCATTACTTCATGCATAATCTTACGTAGGCTCTACGCCCGTCTCCGCTCCGCACCCCGCCACTGGCTCTGATCTTCGCGCGTCATCGCAGCAAGGCCTGCATGTGTTCCGCGCCGAGCCGTCGCAGCAGGCCGACATGTTCAAGACTTGAGCCAGTCTTTCTGGTGGAGACGCCCGTGTGTGGCACAAATATGCGGGGTCCGCTCAAGGATGTGCGGAGTACATGGCGCGGACGCTGAGCGGAGACTCGGCGAAGTCCCAGCTCGTGGAGGCGAGGTCCTGCATGGAGACGACGCGACGCCGAAGGCTCGATGGCGAGCGGAAGCTTGGCGAAGTCCCAGCTCGCGGATGTGAGGTCCTGCGTGAAGACGACGCGACGCTACAGGCTCGATGGGGAGCGGAAGCTCGGCGAAGTCCCAGCTCGCGGATGCGAGGTCCTGCGCGGAGACGACGTGACGCCGGAGGCTCGATGGCGAGCGGAGGCTCGGCGAAGTCCCAGCTCGCGAAGGCGAGGTCCTGCACGGAGACGACGCGACGCCGAATGCTCTATGGCGAGCGGACGCTCGGCGAAGTCCCAGCTCGCGGATGCGAGGTCCTGCGCGGAGACGACGCAACGCCGGAGGCTCGATGGGGAGCGGTGGCTCGGCGAAGTCCCAGCTCGTGGAGGCGAGGTCCTACGCGGAGACGACGCGACGCCGAGGGCACGATGGCAAGCGGAGGCTCGGCGAAGTCCCAGCTCGCGAAGGCGTGGTCCTGCGCGGAGACGACGTGACGCCAGAGGCTCGATGGGGAGCGGAGGCTCGGCGAAGTCCCAGCTCGCGGAGGCGAGGTCCTGCGCGGAGACGACGCGACGCCGAAGGCTCGATGGCGAGCGGACGCTCGGCGAAGTCCCAGCTGGCGGATGCGAGGTCCTGCGCAGACGCGACGCGAGGCCGGAGGCTCGATGGCGAGCGGAGGCTCGGCGAAGTCCCAGCTCGCGCAGGCGAGGTCCTGCGCGGAGACGACGCGACGCCGAAGGCACGATGGAGAGCGGACGCTCGGCGAAGTCCCAGCTCGCGGATGCGAGGTCCTGCGCGGAGACGACGCGACGCCAGAGGCTCGATGGGGAGCGGAGGCTCGGCGAAGTCCCAGCTCGTGAAGGCGAGGTCCTGCGCGGAGACGACGCGACGCCGCAGGCTCGATAGCGAGCGGAGGCTCGGCGAAGTCCCAGCTCGCGAAGGCGAGGTCCTGCGCGGAGACGACGCGACGCCGCAGGCTCGATGGCGAGCGGAAGCTCAGCGAAGTCCCAGCTCGCGGAGGCGAGGTCCTGCGCGGAGAGGACACGACGCCGAAGGATCGATGGCGAGCGGAAGCTCGGCGAAGTCCCAGCTCGTGGATGCGAGGTCCTGCGCGGAGACAACGCGAGGCCGGAGGCTCGATGGCGAGCGGAGGCTCGGCGAAGTTCCAGCTCTCGGAGGCGAGGTCCTGCGCGGAGACGACGCGACGCCGAAGGCTCGATGGCAAGCGGAAGCTCGGCGAAGTCCCAGCTCGCGGATGCGAGGTCCTGCGCGGAGACGACGCGACGCCGGAGGCTCGATAGCGAGCGGAGGCTCGGCGAAGTCCTTGCTCGCGAAGGCGAGGTCCTGTGCGGAGACGACGCGACGCCGAAGGCTCGATGGCGAGCGGAAGCTCGGCGAAGTCCCAGCTCACGGATGCGAGGTTATGCGCGGAGACGACGCGACGCCGGAGGCTTGATGGGGAGCGGAGGCTCGGCGTAGTCCCAGCTCGTGGAGGCGAGGTCCTGCGCGGAGACGACGCGACGCCGAGGGCTCGATGGTGAGTAGAGGCTCGGCGAAGTACCAGCTTGCAAGGCCGGAGGCGCGGAGAGCAGAGGCAGGCGACGGGCAAAGCTGTACGCGCGCGTCAAGCTCGACACGCGGAGACCCATGGTCGACGAAGGTTGTCGGGGAGCTGCGAAGCCAACGCGCGCGGTCGTGGAGGCCGGCATGCGGAGACCCCGATGAGAACAACTGCGACTCGGGCTCGGTTCAGAGGCAAGGCGTCCAGCGGAGTATGGCAAGGCCATCTATGCAGAAGTGATGAGGCCATAGCTCGACGAGCGGCGCAACACTTTGCTACTCAAACAGCACTTGACAATGGGTGAAAGATCGATGGATCTAACAAATCCTCACGGAGGCTTATATGCAACAAAGCAATACTCAACAGTGGGCAAAGGATCGATGGATCTATCAGATCTGCATGGCGACTCACATGCAAGATGGATGGATCTATCCGATCTACCTTTTCTTTTCTTTGACGGCATTTTTTTTGTTCCAGCCGATCGGGATCCCAGCCCGACCATGGAGCGCATCTTCCTCACGATGGTGACTCTTCTTTGCGCGACTTCTTGCCCAGTCCCCACGGACGGCGCCATCTGTTGTGGATACAGGCCAAACAGTAGAGAAGGGGACTCATAGAAGAGGAAGAGGGAGCTAGCTCTGTGGTATGGTTGGTGAGAATGAGAGGATCCCCCCCCTTTGCCCCTCCTGGGGGTTTATATATATGAATGGGGTAGAATGGGAAATTCTCATTCTACCCCTTAGTACTTACAAAGGGTGAGGGTACATTCGTATATTTACACAGGTATATTCTTCTACACTATTGGGCCTATTACATGTTGGACCAGTTGCACGGCCCAGTCGCGGGGGGTTGGGCCACCCCCACAACAAGATCCAAATAAGTCCAAATAAACCCAATTGAACTTGATTAATTTTTATTGTGATTAAATAGGTGATTTGAAGCAAGGTTGATTGGACGTGGAGTATTGTCGATGTCATAGTGGTTGGAGTGAAGTGGGGAATGACAGGGAAACTTATCAAAATGGAGGCCAAAGGATGGGCCTTGGTAAAGGTATATTCACGAGATTATTTTTGTTTAGCGCTGGAAGATAACTAGGTATAGCTGATGGCAGAATATGATGACTCGATCTTTGTATTAATAGCTTCCTTTATTATTTTTGTATTTATCAAGAAAGTTCCATGAGTTAGGTTAGATCTATGGGTTGGTGTACAAGTCTAGCTGCGTATTATTTTGTCAAGCGTTAATATTCATGGCATATGTTACACATAAAGATGTATATAATTTTTAGTTTACCAAATAAATATTAGAGTCCGGTTTTATAGCCTTTTAGAGTTAGGGTATGAGTTATATACACGATGTATATGCTTTCTAGTCTATCGAATTAATCTTTTAGTTTATATTTTTAGCAATTCGAGATGTATGATTTTAGGTTGTGCTACTATTATCTTGTTCACTAAAATGTCAAGTGGGGAGATTATTAATTACAAATGACCTAGGGATTTTAATGGACACGCCAACATGAATTTAGTTAAAGATGCCCTTCGGGCTAGGTATCGTAGATATTTTATGTATATTGTAGTTGCTATCATAGCGTTATTACTATTTAAATTTATTTATCTAGGACCGAGTATGCCATACCCGGTTATACTTTAATTTCAATATTCGATTAAATCTACGGTTGAGATTTATTTATTGACGACACACTAGTGATGACTACTATTTGTATAGCTACATTGGGTAAATTACTTTTAATCATCCGATGACCTAGGGGTTACTTTATTTTAATTACCACATATATGTATATTTTTCTAACATGATATTTCTGCTTAAAACATCCTTCTGATTAAAGGTGGCTATCACTTTATGTATCTTTATTTGTTGTTTAGTGCCATTTAAGCCTTAAAGAAAAGGTTGCATAATTTATAATTCAAATCCTTTTATTATTTTTATAGCTAACATGACATCTAATATCTTCTATGAAATTTTGGACAATTTAACCAAAATCATCTTTTACTAGTACCTTTAAAATCACTAATTAGTTTTGGACTAGATAACAAGGACACATTAATTATGCATATATGGTAATTAATCGATTAGTAAACCTTAAACAATTTCATTTACATCCTAAATAGATTTGTTGGCTTCCAAGGACTAATTTCATATTTTTTCCTTAATTTTCTCTTAATTGTAATGGAGTAAAGAAGGCAAAATCAAAAGCAAAATAAAAAGAATGGAAAATGGGAAGGACAGGGATCGATCTCGGGACTTCTAGGTAAGGAGCGCAGGGCCGGGTACTGGTGGCCAACTAGGCCAATGTTCTTTCACGATTGGGAAGGGGGGGTTAATTCTAAAGAGGCAAGCAAGGGGATTAGCCCAGAGCAGAGCATGGCGGCGCAGGAAAGGGGGCAACGCCGCGGCCGGCGGTGGCCGAGGGGAGCGGGAGGCCTGAAAACGGGTTGCGGGGATAGAGTATGGTATAGGGGACACGATTTCACGGGTTAGGCGGCACCGAGTCAAGCGAGCGGCAGTGCTCGGCGGCCGGAGGCGGGGGCGGAGCGGGGCGGCGGCGCCGGCGTGGGAGGGGAGATCGGGATAGGGGAGCACGAGCGAGAGACAACCACGGGGAACTCACCGGCAGCGGGAGTTCGGCCAGGGAGACGGCGAGGCGCGCCGGCGGCGAGAGCTTATGGCGGCACAAACGGGTGCACGGCGCCGGCGAGCTGGGGCGAACCATAGCTCCGACCGGTGGTCGGCGAAGCTCCGGGGCATCGAGGAGTTGCCCCTACCGCGAGGGATTGGGGAATGGTCGGCCGAGGAGGCCGCGGCGCGGGCGGCGGCGATTTCAGCCGGCGAGGGGGAAGACGACCGCGACGGTAAGCATGATGCGCGGATTTTCAATCGGGTGAGGGGGAGTGGAGAGGAGGCCCTGGAGCATGAGATTGCATGGGAGTTTCACGACGAGGACGCCGGGGAGCCGGGAACGGTGGGAAGGCGGTGGCGGCGGGCACTCAAGCGTGCATAGCCGGCTCAAGGGGGAGAAAGAAGAAATGCGACGGTAATGGGGAGGCTGGGCTGCTCGGCTCCTTATAGGTGGTCACGCACGCGGGAAAGCGAAGCCGAGGTGTGGGCGACGACATGGGTGACGGAATAGCGGCATGGCGCGCGGAGGCATGGCAGGGCGACATGCGTGCGCAGAGGGGGCGACGGGAGTGGTTCGGGGCAGGGCGCGAGCAGGGTATGGCGGAGCAGGGGATGGGCGCGGGGGCGTGGGCGCAGAGTGAGCGGGGCCGGGGGATGCAGCTTGCGGTGATGGCGATGGGACCGGGTGACGCGAGCTCCACGGAGGTGCAGGGAGCGTGGGGGCCGGCTGACGCGAGGGGAAGGATGGGGTGAAGAAGGGAGCAGGCGCGGGCGCACGGAGGGAAAAGAAAAAGAGGGGATCAGGATGAAGGGCTGGCGCAGGGAATGGAGAAAAAAGGGGGAAAGGTGGAGGTCGGGCCCGCGGTCAGTAAAGAAGGGAGAGGGAGGAGGGGAAAGAGGAAAAAGAGGAGATGGGCCCACTTGTCATGGACAAGGAAGGGAGGGAAGGAAAAGATAGAGGGGAAAAATTTTAAGCACACTTCTAGGATTTGAATTTTTAACTTAATTTCTCTTTCCTGTTTAACATTATTGATTTCAATTTAATTTCCAATCCTGTTTCAATTATTTAGATACCAAAACTTAATATTTCTCTATTCTCTATTTTATTTAATTTGCCCTCGGATTTCGATGTTTATATAATTTTGTTATGAATTGTATAGAAATAATTTTTGAATATTCAGACTTGAACTTTGGTTTGCTAATTGAATTGGAAGAAAGGATTTGTGGTTTAGTTACTTAGGGATATATTCTAATATTTTATTTATTATTTGTATTTGGGAGTACTCTTGATTATTAATTTGTATGGCACAAAACCCAAAAAGATTTCAACAGATACTCAGAAGAAACTTGAGTGCTAGCCAAATGCAAGAAAAATTTTAAAACCTCCACATTTTTTAACACTTAAAATTTCAAGATGTTACACAGTGGGGGTGGTAGTTATGCTGGGCCTAGTAGTGGTAGTAGTAGCAGGATTCACGAATTATTTCGCAATGCTAGGCCTCACGGTAAAGTATTTAATGTTGACATAACATGCAACAAGCCTCCCATGCTAGGTCAGGTCGATACAATGCTCAACACGAAAGCTAAAGAAGGACTTGACCAAGCTTGGATTAAGTGGTTTCATGCGAATGACATCCTTGGTAGGAAAGCCAACTGTCCATACTTCCAAGGGGCAGTGAAGCTAACTTAGTGCTCAGTAAAAGGGTGTAGATTCCTAAAGGGCTAGACATCGATGAGCCATATTTACAAGGTATCTTTGAGGAGATGCAAGGCTATGTGGAGAAATTCAAAGAAGATTGAAGTGTTTATAGCATTAGAGTCATGTGTGACTCATGGACTAGGCCTACAGTTTTGAGCATTGTCAACTTCGTGGTCATTGCAATGAGTGCTTCCACAAGTCAATCAATGCAACTGTTCATATGCACAATGCAGAATTCATGTATGAGTGGACCAAACAAATGGTTATTGATGAGATTGGTCACAAGTTTTTCATTCAAATAGTCACTGACAATAGTTCCAACTTCAAGAAAGCTTGTTCACAGCTCGCTACTAAGTACCCACATATTATTTGGCAACCATGTGCTGCTCACATGGTGAATCTAATATTGAAAGGCGTAGCGAATGAGACAGAGGTGAATAATGTCATAAATAGTGCCAAAATAATATGTAGGTCCTTCTACAACCATAGCTCGTTGCATGATGAGATAAAAACAAGATTGGTGGAGAGCTAGTCTGGGCCAATGCCATGAGGTTTAGAACAATGTTCGTCTTCTTGCAGAATTTCCAGGATAGGAAAGATAAATTCTGACAATTAATGGTATCCAAGGATTAGAAGAATAGTGCATGGAGTGCTGATCCTGACTTTGCTTACACAGACGCCTGCTTGACAAGCAACACATGGTTGTACGATGTGAGGTGGGTGCTAGATACAATGCAACCATTGTACCGTATATTGTGGTTCACCGATACGCAAAAAAAGGCAACGATATCGGGATTTATACTAGTGATGATGGCAATTTGCATGACATAGAAGCTCATTTGAGCCTCAGGCCAAGAGAGATGAGGAAATTCATGGGTGTTGTGAAGGCCAAGGTGAAGTATCTTTATAAGAACAGTCCCATGGTTGCAGGTAATGAGCATAGTGTATTGAATTAAATTATTTGAGCTTGTTGTCCTCGTGAATTAAATTAATTAAGTATTTATTACTTTTTTTCCTTCATTGCTTATGTAGCCGCTGTACTTGATCCAGAAGCCCACTACAAATACGGCTTTGGAAAAGATCCAATACATGTGGAAGCACTCAAGAAGGCAATTGAGAGGATTGCGGACTCGCCTCAGAGTGAGGTGCAGGCACTTGCATAATTTGATGTGTTCCGTTCTTGTAGTGGCGATTTTGACAGTAGAGGTACACAACTAGCAGCATCACAAATGATCACATATGAGTGATCATACTCATCTCATCAGACCGGCTTTTACCCAGTGGTCAGACCGGCGTTTACCCAGCGGTTATACCGGCTTTTACCCAGCGGTCAGACCGGCCCCTCAACACTGGTTTGACCGGCCCCAGGGTTTTTCTGCTGCCTTTTTATTTTTGGTTGCCTCCTCTCTGTATTTTTCCTTTGGTTGGTTTCTCTAGAGTTCCAGAGAGGAGGAGGATGTCTCTTCATAGCTTTTCCTCATAGCTATAGAAGAAGATTTATCGTGGGTAATTGTTGGGGGACGAATTTTAGAGAGCGACGTTCACCCCCCCTCTGTCGCCATTTTGGTCCAACAATGTTCCATAGACTTGACAGTCGCTAGTGGAGTAACAACAGAAACGCTCCATAGAAAATTACAAGGGCCTCCATTTCAGATCCAATGGCCTAGTTTACATTCCTTGGTTAGCGACGTCACAAATTCATGCCCTTCTGCTGCTCCAATAGTCCAATACGAATCATGTGCTACTTGGAGCGCTTTATGCCAAAGAAGCATCCGGAATCTAGCTTGAAACAGTGCTGGCTATACTGTCAAGCACAACAGATACTAGGAACAAGATTAACTTCCTCACGAATTGTTATATCAAGTGCTCAAAACCGTATATCATTATAACTGAGCTATACAGCCTAGCAGCACAACAAAACATCAGCTTCTGTATACGCACCACAAAAAGCTGCCAGCGACAAGTTGCATATCATCATGTACAACGGAGGACTCTTTCGGTTTCTCAAGGCAAGAACACATTTCCACAGTTATGGACAACAAAATAAATCAAATGTTATACGGTTTATATCTGCCAAAGCCAGCTTCCATCACACCTACAAACACAAACCACATGTACACATATACACATCAAGGGCTACCTCTTCATGGATCCATCTTACTCGTAACTTCGCCCAAAAAGGAACCTGATGACCAAGTAAGGGAAAACAGTCAGTAGCTTGCGTGCCGGCACATACAGCAACTTCCACAACCCTATGACGCAAAATTAAAATGGAACAGAAGGACAAAGATAAAGGTTTTTCCTAAGTCATAACAAAAGCTAACCGATGTTCCAAGCAGATACAGACTGACACCAACTATTTAGGAACAAGGGCTAGCAAGTGATGCATAATACATACATATAAAAAAGGAGTGAATAGAATGGTGAGACACATACCTGGTGCTTGAATGGGCTGGGTCAAAACCCAGGTTCATGTTGGTGTTAGACCATGTGGTTAGGTCTAGGATATTTTAGTGATGAATAATTGATAATCGTTAATTTGTTATGATGAATAATTGATGATTTTGTTGAGCGTTGTTATGCGAGTTGTGTCGCGTGTGTGTGGACTAATGTTGGTCAAGTTGGGACGAACTTGTGCTGAGAAAATGTTCTTTGGTCTTTGTATATGCAGGTTAAGCATGGAGGCGATCATGGTCGGTGACGAGGTGGACCGGGACTAGAATGGGGAGATCAGAGGTTCAGACGGTCAAGGAGGTAACGAGATGGTCGGGCTCATGCTTGGGGGTGCATTGAGAGCAGAGATGGATGATACGTGTTAGAGCTACGAAGATGCGGTCCGGAGGCTACGACACATGGTGGATGATGCGTGGAGAAGCTACGGGAGGTGCAGTCCTGGAAGCTTCGACACGTGACGCGTTTGGAAAAGTTGGAATTTTGGAAAACCCATATTAGGAAGGGTTTCGAGTCCTTTTACTGTTGGAATTGGATTAGAACTCGTGGGTTTAGGTTCAGCCCATGTTTTGGGCCCTAGTATAAATAGAGATGAGGTTAGAGGCTAACCCTGTGGCTTTTGGGGAGACTAATTTTGTGCTAGGGTTTAGGGGTACTAGGAGAGAGCACTTTGTAGCCACCATGATTCAGAAATAAAATAGATCTATTTGAGAAGAAAAAACGGACGGCGGTGTCTCGTCCTCGTCTCCGTTCGGCGCGGCCCGTGTTGTTTCCTTGCGCGTCACGACATCCCATGGATTATCTTCACACAACACGGTGTGGCGCTGGCTGATCTGAGCGAACAGAATAAAGATAGCCGAGACTCATATTGATGCATATACGCGAGCGACGGCCAGGCGTGAACTCATGCCGAGCGAAAAAAAGTGGGCATGCATGCATATGAGAGTCACATGGATGAATAGTGTCTGCGTTTTTCAATAAAAGTTTGTAAGTTTTTTAATTCGCATATATTATGCTTTTTTCCTAGTTTTTTGATTCCCATCAATTCTCCATGCATTGATCTATGTCTAGGTACTTTTCTTGCTGACATACATGAATCAGTTTTTAATTAAAAATCGATTGGAAGATTGAATGAAAACATGCACTTTTAGCAACCCATTATCTAGGCACTACAGTAATACTACAGTACGCACTACAGTATTTTGCTACAGTAATTGGTATGTTACCGCTACAGTATTGCTACAGTAAAAAACAGAAAAAAACCCTTTTGTTTTGGTTATTTCTGTTTTTTTGCATATTAAACAATTAAATGGCAGAAAATTTGAGAAAACATTTCCGCTAGGTGTTGCAATCATTCACCCCCTCTGATTGCCATAGACGATCTTACAAGTGGTATCAGAGTGAGGTTACAATGGCATCAGATTGGGATTGTTTTTTAGGTAAGGCACCGTTTTTTGATAGATCAGATTATCTTTATTGGAAGACGTGTATGGAGGTTTTTCTTCAAACACAAGATAATTCTATTTGGCAAAAAGTTGAAAATACATATGAGGTACCACTAGAAATTCCTATGATGTTGAAGCTAATGCTAAGACTAGAAATATTTTGTTGCAAGGTTTAAATAGAAACGAGTTTGTCAGAATTGCTCACCTTAAATCTGCAAATAAAATTTGGACCACTCTAACTGATTATCATGAAGGATCTAAATCTGTCAAAGGTGTGCGTCAGAATCAATTCAAAAAGGAGTATTCTAAATTTGAAATGAAACCTAGAGAATCAGTATATGCTCTTTTTAATCATTTCAATAAAATTGTTAGTGATTTGCAATCTGTTGATGTCACATATTCTGATTCTAACAATGCTCCTCAAATTTTAAATGCTTTGGATATGTCTGTTTGTAATATGTTAGTCACTACCATCAATCATTCTGTTAATATAGAAACACTCACTTTGAATGATCTTTATTCTAAGATAAAACACATGAGATTGATGTTTTGGCCAGGATAAACAAGACTAATTTTTTGGGCTTAGTGACTAACCAAGCTGATAGTTCTTCTAGCTCTTCTATTGTTTCTTTGTCTACATTGTGCTCTATTTCAGATGAACAATTAGAGTAATTTCCAGAAGACCAGCTTGTACTTCTCTCTAACAGGGTGACCAAGGCAATTAACAACATCAGATTAAGGCGAAGAGGAGGTCCAATCAAATGCTATGATGTGGTGAGCTAAATCACATTAAGATGAATTGCCCCAAACTGAGGAGCAATGAGGTCAAAGATGATAAGGCACCAACTCGTTGCTCTCAAATCAAGATTGATCCAAACAAGAAGCGCAATGATCGCAGGGCAGTCAATAAGATAATTTAGCATTTGATGAGATTGTTTTGAGTGATGATGATTCTGAAAGCAATAATAAAGGCAACAAGAAGAAGGCAAAGGAGGTGGACTTCGCAGGGATGTGTTTTATGGCCAACAGCGAGGAGCTCGACAATAATGATCTTTATAGTGATCCTGATGAGGTAAAACCTTCTTATGCTGATTTATCTCGTGCTGTGCTTAGATTGACATATGAGCTTAAGAAGTATAAAAAGAAAATTAGAAATCATGATTTTGTTGTTGAGGGCTTAAATTTTGAAATCAATAGACTTAGAGTTTCTTTTCCTGATGATGAATCTTGTGAGTCTTGTCAAGTTTTACATACTGAGTTGGAATATGCTAGAACAATTAATGCATCAAACTTGGTTCAACTTAGTGATGTAACTACTAAACTTGATGAATTGAGATTGGCACATGACTCTTGTGGTGAAAAGCTAAAACTTGCAAATGATGAGATTGAAAAGCTCAAGTTTAGTTCTTCTACAGGTTTAGAGCTAAGTATTTCAAATGTTCAATCTAAAACTTGCTCTAAATGTGAATTGCTAGAAGCTAGACTTAATTCATCAGAAGAAACAATTCAGCAGATGCTTTATCATGAGATATCTTCTTACTCTAATTGTCCTAAACTTAACACCGAAATAAAAGTTTTGACTAGACAACTTAATGATTTTGCTGAAAAAGAAAAATTGGTTCAGTCTAGTGCTTCTAAGAATTTTGTGAATATACTTGTTAAATGCACAACTTATCCTATACTAGCTAAAGAGATTGAGTACTTGAAAGATACTTTAGAGAGATTTTCTTTTAGCAAAAAAAATTTAAATATGATTCTAGACAAATCAAAAACAAGTGTGAAAAATCGTGGTCTAGGATTTAATTTTGTTGAGCATGCCAAGAATAATCCTCCTAAGGTTGTTAAGCTTCTTGAATATGGAAAGATTAAAGTAAAATTTGAACCAAAACAAACTGTGTTTAAATCTGCTGGCTTTGTGCAAAAATCATCAAATCATGTTATAGGTGCTAGCTCATCCTCTCAAAAGAATTCTGGTAATGTAAAATTTCAAGCACCTATTGTGGAAGAGATGGACATTTGCATGAATTTTGCTTTAGACGTGCTAAGAAAGAGAAAAAGGAAAGATTGAATGCTTTAAGACAAAAACATGCAATCTCTTTTGTTCCTAGAACAAATGCGAAAGCTATATTTTTAGAGAACTTTTATGATGGCTTTAAATCTGCTTCACATGCTAGATTGGGATTTAATTCAAAAAATTCACGTTCTTTTCGGCATTATAATCACCTACATGCATGTGATTTTGGTTATAGCATTGTAACACCTTGAAATTTAAAATTTGAAAATGTGAAGCTTTTAAATTATTTGGCAATGTATTTTCTTGAAAATTTGAATTTTTCCTTGGTGTTCTCTAAATTTTTGGTTAAGGCTCCAAAACATCGAAGATGTTCATGGAAAATAAAAATGCCATAGAAGAAAATATGGAAGCAAAAGAAAATTTGTAATTTTGAATTCAAAACTGAAAATACAATCCAACGTAAGGAGGGATAAAATTAAAATTAAAGTATAAAAATTTTCATCTTGTAAATAGCATTATAAAAAGGACAACAAAAATAACTAAACAGAACATATACAAGTAAATATATATAAGAGGCCTAGCATGATGAGCAAAAACATAACAATGAATATATATATAATAATATATAGAAATAAAGAAAATATATATGTAAATATACCTGTACATATATATAGGTGCATACAAGGAATAAGCAAAAAAAGCCGGCCGAAGCAGCCCGGCCCAACCCCCGCCTCCTTTCTGCACGGCCCCGCTTCCCCAGCAACTCACTGCGCTGTGGTCCCCTTCATTCTGCATCCCCGCCTCTCTGCCCGTGGACCCACGCTCCGCCGCACTCCTCTCCCCACGCTGGCCCCTCCTTCTCTCCTCCCCTTACTCGCGTGCTTGCATCTTCTTCTTTCTTCTCATGCGTGCTCTACTTCCTCTGACATGGCAGCACAGCCCGTGCTTGACTCGTCTTTTCGCCGCTTCCTGCCACACACTGACCCGTCCCCTCGCCCTGCCATGCGCTGTGCGCCGAGCCCCGCGCTGGGCAAGAACCGGCAGCCTCCCCCTCCATCGCCCGGACCTTTCCCCCGCCGCCCGGTCGGCCCAACTGTTATAAGAGGCTACGCGCGCCCCCGATCACCTCGCCCCCTCCCCCTCTTCCTCCCACCGCTGGGAATCGGCCTCTGGAGCCCCACCGCCCGCCGGCCATTTCCTTCCCCCTAGCTCCGGTGAACTCAAATTCGGCCGATTGCGACCACCGTGGGTCGATTCCTTCCGGCTAGGGCGACCACGAAGTTCAGCAACATCACCCCCACCGTTGGCCGGAAACGCCGCCACTTGTAAGTCTCTGGCACCGCGCGCCACTGCCGCCCAACCCCGGCCTCCGCTGCCAACTCCCCTCAGCACACCTCCCGCCCGGCTAGCCCTTTGGTAAGCATCCCCCTACCCTCCTCTAGCTCCTGCACCCACCGATTCCTCCTCTTCCCCATCATGGCACCACCGCTCCATTCCCACCCCGCCGCCGGCCGCACAACTCGCCGCCCCGTCGACACGCGCCATTTTGAGCCGCGCCGCCGCCTCCACCGGTTTCTACACCTCCCCGGGGACCCATTTTGCCGACTTACCCCGCCCCTCTGGCCTCCCCTCGTCGGAATCCTCGCCGCCAGCCGTGCGCCCTGCTTCCCCTGTTCGGCCGACAATGGCTCCTCAACTGAGTTCCCAGCCCTGCTTGCTTAATCAGTAGTGCTACCCCTTTTAAGTCACGAAACACCCAAAGCCCAATTGGTTAGCCGAGCCAGCGCTGAGCACAGAGAGCCCAGGTCCCCGGTTCGATGCCTGGCGGTCGAACCCCTTTTTTGCACTTTTCCTTATTTTGATTTCCTCAGTCCATTTTAATTAGTAAAATTTGGCAAAAACTAGGAAATAATAAGTGGAATCTAATAAAATTAATTGAGACATAAATAAGGTTACTTGAGGTTTAATAATAGATTAAAAGTTGTATATAAGTAAATAATGTTCTTAATTTAAATCTAAGTTTTGAATTGAAGATACAATACAAGTTGACATTGGTTAAAATGCCGCCATCAAAATGTAGAAATATTTGCATATAAGTGATTAATCGGTTAGTTAATAAAATTAAGTAGGAGGGTAAAATAGGAGTTTAAGTTTCGACTAGCGTTACACATGAAATGGTTAAATGGCATATTTCCTAAAGACTCCAATTAAAAAGATATACAAGTTGAGGTTAAGGGGATAAACCGGGTATTAGGTTTGGCTATAAAAAGCAGACTTTGAATTAAAGATTTTCATTGAATTCTAACTAAATATATGCCATAACAGTTAGCATGTAATCATAAAATAAATTGTTATGGTAACTTTAATTAAATGACAAATCAAGCAGTTTCATAAAGCTAATGAAACAATGTGCCATAACCATATATATAAAAATAATAATACATATTTGAGATAAAAGGTCATGATTCATGCTATACACTCCATCCTTATTACATCACCAAATAAACAAATCTTCACGCTAGATTTAGTTAATAGTGGCAGTAAAATAAGAATCGATATTTGGATTAACAGTCCACATAAAATGACTATGGTTAGATATTCAAACTTATTAAAGTTTGCACTTAATTATAATGTATGCTCTAGCATTCAACATACCGTCGTTAAACAAATCTCCATGGTAGCTTTAATTAAGCAGCTGTATTAGTATATGAACCCGTACGACAAGCCATGATAAATTCGACTAAAAACAACGCTGAGCTTAATAACAACAAAGGTGTCTTTAACTAAATCTGAACATTAGGTTTAGTAAGTAATATGGTAAGCATGGTTGTATATGACACACCAGGACCCGTATAAATAGACCCTGAGTCAAGGTAAACTTAGCCTAGTAATAAATGGAGGTACATAAAATATCATACCACAAAATGCTATAAACATAGACTATAAGACTAACTTGGTAAGCTAAAAATTGCAGATATACTTATATACATATATCGTATGCCTGAAACTTAACCCTCGACAAAATAATACCCAGCTAGACTGGTACTTCGATTCATAGGTCCAAAGAAATAAGAAAAGCGGTTATTAATAACAAGATCAAGCCATCGTATTCTACCATCGGCCTTGCATCAAATCACGCGAATCACCCATTAACTCAAAGCAAAACTAAAATTGAGTGTATTCGGATTTATTTGGATCTTTTGAGTTATTTGCTTTTATTTGGATTCAGTCATCTATTGCGTAATTAGAAACTGGAGTCCTGAAGATTTCACGGATTCAGCATGGTCAGAGCAGAACGAAGATAAGGAATAGAAGCTCAAGAGAAAGCATCGTGTGAGCTCAAGCCCGCGGTAAACCGCGCCAGGCGAGTCAATACTTTGATCATATTGATCCTGCGTTTTCTGCAAATTACTTTTGTTTAAATTATCAAATTGCATGCTATTATTTCATATGCAAATACATGTTTAATTTAAGATTCTAGTTATATGCCCATTGTTTACCTTGAATATTATATCTCCTTTGGAATAATTGAATGTGTGAACCTTGTCGCCCTAGCAAAACTATAATAGTAACCTTTCAAAAATAAGTCTCTAATTATACGCCATGCTTAGTACTGCATAGATATTCAGGGGCGCTGAAATGCCCCAAGCCTCATTACCATTTTTAATCATGAGAAACTGGTTTGGACAGTCATGGTGGGAATGACTGGTATATTTTGACATGATTATTTTATGCTCCCAAAAAAAATCCCAACTTGCTTAAATATCTGAGCGGATGGTTTGGGGGATGGTATGTGGTGCAGTGGAAGCACAAATTATGGAGTGTGGTAGAACCGCTCAGGTAATCTTAAGGACCGAATCTTGTCATGTAATCCTGTGTAAAACCGTACAACCACAAGTCTGTAAAGTACAACTTGGCTACGTAAATTTATCGAAATCCCCGGACTCATCTCACTGGTAGTGGATAGAAGTGGATACGCAAGGGCAAGAGAAGGCCTAAAGGGACACCGAGTGGAGGGTGAAGTTTCTCAGTCGTACTAGCGCTGAGGGGAGTGGAGCCCGAATAACGCTAGTAGCCATGAGGAACATCCCGTGCATAGATGGGACCCACCGCAAGTGGGCAGTTTCCCATAAGGTGAGATGACAAAAGTGACTAGATATTTTGAAAAGTCACTGTGATGGTCTGCTCAACCACACGACTAAGGAATCGTGTGGGGCAACGAGTTGATTGTCTCTTGTGGTGAAAGTGTACAAACTCTGCAGAGTCAAAACTATTCGAATAGCCGTGCCCACGGTCAAGGGCGGACATGGGAACTTAACTAGATATAGTTCTATTTCAAAATGCTTTATGGATGGGTTTGGAAAAGTGAAGGGCTGTGGAAAGCCCTGATTTGAGTTGTCCTGAGTGTCGTCCCAGTGGTAAGGTAAGCGGTTATAACGCTGCAATGTTAGCATATGGTGCGGATGCCATGTAATGGTGGAAGGAATCTGAATCACTATTATTATTGCATTCCTTTACACATTATGTTTTTGCGTAAAACTGCTAGGTCTCAGGAAATTTCTATGTATTGTATTTCAAATAATGACACTTCTAATCTTACAAAATAAAATATGGAAGGAATAAATAGGGTCGTGAGTAAAGGAGATGGATGTTTGTAGTATACACATAAATGTATTGTTGGATTCATGTCGATCATAAATAGGAAACGATAGAGTGAATTCTGGGAGAAAAATAAATTGGTGGAGACTAAATGAATGTATATACTAGATAGATGATTTAAATGATTTTTTTGGAGAATTAAGGAGTGCAAAGTTAATTGTTGGATTACGACACTGATAGCTAATATTAATTCTAGAAAGATGTTGACAGTATTGGGATTAATAGAATCGACTACTAGATGAGTCAATTGAAATTTTTGAAAATTTGGAGGTATGATAACAATTCTTGGAGTATAAATTTGATCAATGATATTCTTGGTGGATGTATACTAGTGATGCGTAGACTTGATCAATGATATTCATGATGAAGGTATACTAGTGAATTAGTTAGAGATAGCTAATGCAAAATAAGGTTGATTGTTGGAAGATCAAATTATGGTTGTGGATCAATAACAAAAGAATTGGATTGTTAGGAATTTAGAATGCAAAAGATATTGGTGGATAAAATAAATGATAAATGATGTCGCAAATTGTTGAGAGTTTTAGGCAACAATTGATTGGTGGATTATTTAAATGATGATACTCGCTGTTTGGGGGAGTTAGGCAGCAATTGATTGGTGGATTGTATAACTGAGGATATTCGCTGTTTGGAGTCTTAGGTAGCGAACAATATAGAAAGAGTAAGATCGGTGGACTAATTAAATGATGTCACTCGCTGTTTGGAATCTTAGGCAACAGCCAATAAAGAAAGTGTATTTTCGGTGGATTAAGTCAATTATGGTAATCGTTGTGCGGAGTTTAGGTAGCAACCATAACACTATGATTTAATAATAATAATAATAATAATGCTACCAAAAGCGATTTTGGCAAATAAAATAACCCGAGCCTCTCCTTTGATAAGTCATGCATACTATTTATTTGCATTCTGTGTATTGGCTCGCGGAGCACGGTGGTTTGTGCTCACACTCGCTTTCATAACAAATCCAGAATCAGGAAATCAGATCACTATGCTTCAGCAACACTATTGGTCATGGTGGCAAAGAAGATGAAGATGTCAAGGGCTAGGTCGCGAACCTCCAGTCGGCTGCATGTGGGCATGTCCTGAAGGTCCCACCTGTGTGCTTCATTCTTCCGCTGCTGCAAATTAATGATTTCGGCCTAATTGGCCCTGAGTAAGTCTACTATTATATTTACGCTTCCGCATGATATGTAAATTTAATATTCAGAACTGTAAAATGTGAGCACTATCTACTGATCCAGGAAATAGTGCGGTGGAATCACAGAGGAATCCGGATTGAAAAATCTGGGCTCCTACAAGTATTGTTGCTCCTGTTCGTCGTGTGTCTCAGTACTGGATTCCTAGATCTTATTTCACTAACCCAGTACTGTGAGACCGATGTTTTCTGTGATATAAGAATAGTTGATAAGGATGGAGAAAATGAGCTAGATTGGGTTCTGGTCTTTTACATCACTACTTGATTAGAATACTTGATGGTTCTTCACTCCTTTGATAGTTTCCAAGAGATTCCACTTTTTGAGAGACTATATGGAAAAGGTGATGTAGTCTTACACTTTGTTGTGTCTGATTTTCAGATGACTGATATTCTCACTAACTCGCTTGATACTTCTCGTTTTGCTCATGTGTGAAGTGAGTTGGGTGTGTTACATCTTATGAGATTATTCTGAGGGGGAGCTTGTTGTTTAAAAATTTTAGGAGCTTTGTTTATTATATATGTCAAATAAATCAACAAGTCCAAGCCATTGAAATTATTTGAGTTATAGAGATCTCTTTACCATATTTACTCATATGCTGTGTAGCTTCGATCATGACTAGTTATAATTAATTTGCTGTACTTCAACTAAAATATGACATGGCGGAATACTTTGACTAGATTAATTATAAATAGTTTTTTATGATGTTCATCGAAAATGATTAGCTTGATTTTGAGTCTTATTTTGAATATTGGCTATGAGACTCGCATATTTCATATTGCAATCTTTTTACGATCACTCAATTTGGCATATTATAAAAAAAGTGAGCAAGAGACAATTGAAAATATGTATGCTTCAAGCATGCCATGGTACACAAAAACAAAAAAAAGCACAAAAAGTGCACAAATAAAAAGAAGTATGCATTAAGCATGCCACTATCTATACAAGTATGCTACAAGCATTTCATTATGAAAAGACATATGCTACAAGCATGCCACATGCCTATGAATTGAGTGTGGAGCAATATGTTGCTATATGAGATTGCTAGCTCGTATGGATTTAAAATTTGCTTCACTTTTAGGCTTTGACTTTTTTTGTCGTGATATCTTATTGTGCTTTTTATAATTGATTTGGTCATTGTTGAGATGCCTATTATTAATATAAATTGCTTAATCATGCTCAAGACTGGTTTGACATTGCTATATGATATATGATTTTATATGATTTAGATAGCTCTACTAAATTATGGCTTGATTCATTTATTTAGTCAATACACAATGACTTGTATAATCTACAAAGCTTCTTGATTTTTACTATTATTGCTCCTTCTTAGAATTATTCATTTTTATTTTCTTGATGATTACATTACCAAAGGGGGAGAGATTTGATGTGTTTTGTGAGAAATTAAATAGAATAGAGATATTGGAGAAATGTGCTAACTTTGCCTCTCTTGTGTTGAGGGGGAGAGTTTTCGAAGAGATTTGAACAGGTGGCTTAAAATGCTTTTTCGATTTCAGTTCTTCACTTATATCTATTTGAAGCTAATTTATCATGCAATCTTGAGGTGTTGTCAATGAATTCATCAAGGGGGAGATTGTTAGACCCTGTGATTAGGTCTAGGATATTTTGGCGATGAATAATTGACAATGGTTAATTTGTTATGATGAATAATTGATGATTTTGTTTAGCGTTGTTATGCTAGTTGTGTCACATTTGTGTAGACTAATGTTGGTCATGTTGGGACGAGCTTGTGCCGATAAAATGTTTTTTGATCTTTACATGTATAGCTTAAGCATGGAAGTAATCATGATCGGTGACGAGGTGGACCGGGACTAGGATGGGGAGATCCAAGGTTCAAACGGTCAAGGAGGTCACGAGATAGTCGGGCTCATGCTTGGGGGCGCATGGAGAGCAGACATGGATGACACGTGTTAGAGCTACGGAGGTGTGGTCCAAGGGCTACGACACGTGGTGGATGATGCGTGGAGAAGCTACGGGAGGTGCAGTCTTGGAGGCTTCGACACGTGACGCGTTTGGAAAAGTTAGAATTTTGGAAAACCCGTGTTAGGAAGGGTTTCGAGTCCCTTTGCTGTTGGAATTGGATTAGAACTCATGGGTTTAAGTTAAGTCCATGTTTTGGGCCCTAGTATAAATAGAGATGGGGTTAGGGGCTAACCCTGTGACTTTTGGGGAGACTAATTTCGTGCTAGGGTTTAGGGTTGCTAGGAGAAAGCACTTTGTAGCCACCATGATTCAGAAATAAAATAGATCTATTTGAGAAGAAAAAACGGACGGCGGTGTCTCGTCCTCGTCTCCGTTCGGCGCGGCCCGTGTTGTTTCCTTGCGCGTCGCAACATCCCACGGATTATCTCCACACAACGCGGCGTGACACCAGCCGATCTGAGCGAACAGAATAAAGACAGCCGAGGCTCGTATTCATGCATATACACGAGCAGTGGCCAGACGTGAACTCGTGCTGAGCGAAAAAAAGAAAAAGTGGGCATGCATGCATACGAGAGTCACATGGATGAATAGTGTCTATGTTTTTCAATAAAAGTTTGTGAGTTTTTTAATTCACATATATTATCATTTTTCCTTGTTTTTTGATTCCTATAGATTCTCCATGCATTGATCTATGTCTAGATATTTTTTTTACTTACATACATGAATCAATTTTTAATTGAAAATCAATTGGAAGATTGAACGAAAATGTGCACTTTTAGCAACCCATTATCTAGTCGCTACAGTAATTACTACAGTGCGCGACACAGGATTTTGCTACATTGATCGGTACTGTACTGCTACAGTGTTCACTACAGTATAACTACAATAAATGTGCACTTTTTTTTTGTTTTGGTTATTTCTGTTTTTTGCAGATTAAACAATTAAAAGGCAGAAAATTTGAGAAAAAATTTCTGCTAGGCGTTGCAATTATTCATCCCCTCTGATTGCCATCGATGATTCTACAGTTGGTCCATTTGAATCCGCTACCTTTCAATAAAAAAATAATGTACCAGCTCATAAGCACAACCATTAGCCAGCTGAGTATCCTCTTCACTGTGCAACCAGTTACTTTCAGAACTAGAGACTTGCCCAAGTTAGACGGGGACAGGTCAAAGTTGCATCCTCCAAGACAATTACAGTCCAAAGGCTCTGTTATAATGATCATTTGAACCCAGCATGTGAAAGTTGTTCGCTTCAGTTGGATATAACATCCTCGACATGTCTGGCATGGGAACATTATTCCCTTGTCTCAAATCACTCCAGCGATCCCAATGACCATTTGTAAATGCTGAGTTTCTAGGTGGTTGGGGTGGCATCTGTGCATAAGATGAAAGAGAACCATGGTCCTGTGGTAAAAGACGGGATGCCAGAAAATTATCATTCATAGGGTTGAATGCATCGTGAATATGGTCAGTAAATCTGAGATTTTCATGAGAGGGCATGTTCTGTTGCATAAGTAATTGAAGCCTTGGGGTCATTATTTGATGTTTGCAACTGTACTGAAAAAGTAGGAGCATTTTTCAGATCCAACTCTGAATCACTAACTCCAGGCATCCGCCCTTTGCCAACAGCCAATATAGCAGGATCAATAAATTCTATGTCACTTGCGTGTCTAGCTGACTGAGGTTGACAATTATTGGTGTTGCTTCCCAAAAGATTATCAAGTAGATGAGTTTCTGCCAAGCATCACAAAAGCATTAGAAAATGAAATTGTTTTACGAGAAGAAGCAAATAAGATAGAGAGAGTAGACAAACCTAAAAAACTTGACCTACGGGGGGTAAGACGCCCCCGGATATTTTGCTTAAGAAGAAGATCCTCTCACGCAGATCGAGAAAACCCCGAACCCCTGCTCCACCCTTACACAGCGGCATCATCGCCCGTGTGAGAACGACCAACGACCTGGACGGGCCTTAGACCTGTGCTTTGGTGTGGTAGCAGGCGAGGGAATTTTTTCCCCCAGCTTGAAATTCGCTCCCACTGGGAGTCGAACCCAGGACTTGGGGGGTGCTACTAGAGCCCTTAGCCATTACGCTAGAGGCCCGTTCGCAGAGTAGACAAACCTGAGTATGTTGAGACTTGTTTGACCCTAGATGGGGGCTCAACTCATCCTGAGATGAAAATCCAGAAGGAAATCTAGGAGGGGGATTCAACCCATCTTGAGATGAAAATCCAGGAGGGGGGACTCTTCCTGCTGCTGAAAATCCAGGAGGTGCAGATATTTTAGACCTTGAAGTGCCTGAGAATGCAAATTAATCGTAAGTATACAGAAGTACAACCGATAAAAACATCAGCTACTGAACACACTTAACATAAACATCACAGAAATAGGATATCCTGTATCACCAATAGATCTACAACCCATTGACACGAGTCAAAAGATTTACCAATGATCAATGGAAAAAATGTGCTGTGCACAAACATTGTATTTCCTTTTATATGCAAGAAAAACAACTTTTAGTTGTGACAAATGAAAATAAAATTAAAGAGATAAAATACGAATATTTAAAACACATTCAATTACAGTACTAAAACAAATCTCTGCTCAGTCAAATGTCACTGTTACTCACCAGTAGTTGCCATATCTGATATCTAGCTTGCGTTTGTGGCTAGCTTCTATATTCCTCATTTTATTCTCAAGAATGAGTCTTGTTGATAAGGTAATGGAAGCTAGGAAAGTCTTGGATAATTAACTGCACACGTAGATCCTCATGCATGCCTTTCAAGAAGTGGTCAATCTTTCCTCCTCATCCACTACATCTCTAGGTGCATAGTGGGCCAACTGATTAAATTTTGTGAGGTACTCGCTGACCGACATGTTTCCTTACTTTAATGCACTGAATTCATTCTTCTTCATCTGCATGATTCCTGTGGGTACAAGTTAGTTCTAAAAGCAATCTTGAACTCTCTCCAAGGGATAGCCTGACAAGCTTGGTCAGCTACTTCTTCCTCTTCCTCTACCTCTTCTTCAGCTTCTATTTGCTCATCGTTCTCCTCCTCTTCCTTAGAGTCATCCGCAGCCACAGGGTTTTCTTCACCTCAGGCGGCCAAATAGTTTCCGACCAGGCGGTTGTTGTCTCTTTGAGTTGATGGGTGGCAAAAACTACCTTGTCTTCTTCGACACATTTAGCAAGTCGAAGCTTCTTCTTAGTGTTGTGAAGCCAATCATCGGCTTCCAACAGCTCATCAAGAGAGGAGATGGTTAAGGGCCGAGTCCTTAGAAAATTGGCCAATTTGGAGCTACTATTGTTGGCACTCGCTTGTTGTCTTGTGTAAATAGCTTGTAGGATAGGGGTTTGTTGCACCATGACTTGAGCCATAGTGGGATTGACCGATGAGGGAGGAAGGTTAGCTCCTCGTCCATAGCTTCTCTGTCGAAACCCAAATATGCAAATCCAGACTCTCCTATGTAACCCGCACTAGTCCAAGATCACGCTAGTTCACACAGTATAAACAAAGATGAAATACCAACCACGCTAGCTTAGAGGCTTAAGAAACTTGCATCGGAAAAATAGAAATAAGCATGGTCGCCACTCGACATACCCACAGGCAATCGACTGGGTAGCGAAGTCCTAATGTGTGAAGTCATCAAAACAACCTCGTTCCAGTACCACCTGCTGATCTAGACATTCTTCTTCAACTAAGCAAATATAGTTAAAGCCGTGAGTACATAGAGTACTCAGCAAGTCGTTTGTAACAAGGTATGCAATATATAGTATGCAAGACTTACCAATAGATGGCTGAAAGGTTAATTTTGCAGAAAGCAGCAATTCAATGTAAATACAATAAATAAGTTGTAAAGAGAACTTTGAAGATGATAATAAGTAATCAAAGGAATTGAGACGAATCGCAAGTGAACTGACCATTCACCTCAATGAATCACCCATGAACCAAGATTCATGTAATGAACCACTGGTGAACTAACCATTCACTTCCAAACTGAACCCCACCAGGTTTTAATGAAATCTCTACCCCTTGTGTGAAATCACCGAGCATTGTCCATAATCGAGGACATGGCTATTCGAATAGTTTCACACTCTGCAGAGATTGCACAACTGTACCCATATGATGTGATAATTCTCACGTTAAAGAAAATCATAACAAGACTTTTACAATGCTCCATCTCAATCTAATCCCGCTCGCTAAGGTTTCGCTGTCGAGTAGGCTGACCACCTAGTCGATACTTGCCCCCCTTGTGCCAAGATAACGTCAGTAGCGAAACCTGATGGAGACGAGGTGCCCAATCTTTCGATGAGATTGATAACTATCGATTTTGGTGGAGGTGACTCACGATCCGACTACAACCATACGACAATGCTTGCGTCTTAGCAATCGCTGAACCAACTCCGAGGTGTTATTGACCTTGCTAGAAGCACGATCAACCTGAACACAAAGTTCAATTACTGTGAGCAATCGAAGAACTAGCAAGAATAAGATGTAGGCAATTTGATATTGCGAATATGAATAAAGCATAGATGGTATTGCGAATAACAAAGTTGGGATTCCGAAACTGTCTTGACAAGTGGTCGTCCGACACAACTGAAGAACAAAAGTTTGCACAATGGCTAAACCTAAACTCAACGAAATCCAAGTCCCAGCAGGGGAGGCGACGACTCCTATATGGGGAGAACGACCAAGGGTGGCGTCCAAGTGCACGCCCTAGGGTTACAAGGCCCATGGGCCTAAGTGGTGGTGGCGCAGCACTCTTTTTAACTCGGACTGAGAAATCAATGTGAACTCTTTTGATGATTGCGGTCGGCTCGGATGAAATTTGAAAACGAGGTTGGATCTGTTGGAAAGTAGACTTCATAAGCTTTCCATGAAGTACAAGAACGTCCCAAACGGAGTCCATATGAGGAAGTTATGCCCGTTTGAACTTGGTACCATCATAGTAGTCCGAATCTCATTCCAGAACGTGTCCAACTCGAATTTGTGCTTGATTTGGTCCTAAAGTGACGTGGTGACCTCAATTATTCCTTCCATGCATGTCCATGACTCCATGTCCCTTTCCTTCGTCCTTTTCCGGGTTCCTAAGTACAATTAAATCACTTGCATTAGGTAGCGGTCTATTCTCAGTAATATATGAATCTAGGAATGAATTCACCTGGTAATTAAGTTGACGAGCACGAGCTCGAGTAAGTGGTCCTTGCAACACTTGCTGTGGATGAGTTTTATCCATGGAAGGGATGTCCTCATCAAAACCAAAGTTGAGACTTCACAAATTATTATGCCAGGTATATCTCATACTAGACATGTGGTTTGTGCGGCAAGGACTAAATCAATGGCGCACAAAGTTAAGTCCTTAAATTTTCTCAGGCAAAGCATTCCACATCTCACTGTGCAAACTGCACCCCCTGTACTGCAGGATCATTCACCTAAGGGAAAACCAATTTTGTATAACCAGCACCAATGACACTACCCATGTCATGGCAATCAAATTTTATAGCTGTGGCTGACCACCACATTCCAATTTATCATTAAGTCCAAATTAATTAATTGACCACATGTGATGATAAATCCAACGCTATTATATGCATGGCTAAGCATAACAATCGTACACCACATATGACAACTAATATTGCATCACTAGATAAGTACCCATCCTATGGTGACAATAGAATTATGGCATTCAAATTAGCAAGGAGGAACAATCAAATTGGACAATAACTACCAATACAAGGGTTTGTAATAAAATAGCGATGCATGATAACTCAAAACAAAGTAATACAAAATAGATTTGAAAAATAGGTTCAACATGATCAAAGAAAACGACTTACCTTGACCTTGCTTAGTTAATGGTCCTTGATTTTCAAATCTTGCTTTAGCTCATTCGAACGCGTGATCTAACGAGAGAGAAAACGAAACGAAACACAAAATAAATTCAAATAAAATTCAAATGAACTCTAAAAAACCTCAAAACCAGAACCAAAAGATTGAGCTCAATTTTAAATGAATTTAGGAAAAAGAATCGGGTCAATCAGAGCTAGGACGAAGGACAATGGGCTCTCGAAAAATCTAATATAAAGAAAAAGGCTGAAAATTGAAAAAGCTTACTGTCGTAGGGATGGCCCCCACCTAAGCCAGCAGGCCTGGTAGGAGATTATAAGGCCCAGAATAGGCCATGTGTAATGACATAACTGCCCCTAGAGGGAATAACCAGATGTAAGGGTATAACTGTAAAAGCACTCCCCAATGTGTAGGTATATATACGAGTAAGCCATGGGGAGAACCCAGGCCATCACACTTATCTTCATCACTCTCCACTACCATCTCTCTCTCTGTTTGGTCTGTAGCCACAACAGTTGGCGCCGTCCGTGGGGAGGACGAGGACAAGCCTGAAGACCGAAGAAGAAGGATGGCACCGAAAAAAGCTTCTTCAGCGGCGGCGAAGGGAAAGAAGGCGGCCGGGCCGGAGCGTCGTATGAGTACCAGGGCTTCGGCATCAGCAGCGGCGGACGCGGGCGCCGATGCAGGCACGGTAGCCGGAGACGTCGACGTTCGCGCCGCGACGACCAATCCCGTCATCGGCACCGCGACGACCCACCCCGCCACCGGCGTTGCGGGGACGGGCCCCGCGGTCGAAGACGTCGGCACGGGTGCGGCGACAACCGACCCCGCCGACGCAACGACAGCCGACCTCGCCGCCCCCACTGCAACCCTCGCCGGCGGTGCGGACCAGGCGGTTCGGGGTAGCCACGACGGAGCGACCGGCAGTTCGGGACCTCGCAACGCGGTCGTCCCTGCACCGGCGATGGAAAGTGCCCTGCTGGCGGCTCTCAATGCATTCCAGCGAGCTAGGGGACCTTCGCGGAGCCGTCAGAGATATGCAAGAGGCTCGGAGTCAGCAGGCCGCGCCAGTGGTCGCGTCCGAGCCCACGCCGGAAAGGGCGGACAGTCGCGAAGCCCCCGCATCCAGCCGCGTGCTGCTGCGGCGCGTGGATCCGGAGTCCCCGCTTTCGGCGGGGCTGCAGCAGGCGGCATGGCCCGAAGACTTCAAGTTTCCGAGCGCCATCGACTCGTACAAAGGCGACACGGACCCCCGTGAGTTCGTGCGCGTGTACGAAACCGCGATCGAAGCCGTGGGCGGCGACGACACCACGAAGGCGAAGGGACTCCCCCTCGCGCTACAAGGAGTGGCGCTCTCTTGGTTCTTTACCATAGAGCCGGGCTCCATCTACGCGTGGGAACAGCTTCGTGTCCGCCTTCACAACAACTTCCAAGGAAACTACGTTGACCGAGTCGACGCGGACCAGCTCTTCGCCGTGAAGCAAAAACCATCGGAGAAGCTCCGGGACTACTTCAAACGCTTCGCCAAAATTCGATGTCAAGTGAAAGACGTCAACGAGACCACCATCGTCAATGCAGCCATACAGGGCCTTCGTCCGGGCCCGATGGCAGAGTACAACGCGCGAAAGCCAATCAAGACGGTGGCAAAGCTCTTCGACAAGATGGAAGAATATGCCAGGGCGGAGGAAGACACGCGGCGCAGGCAAGGTGACGACTCCGACACCAACCAGGCCGAAGGCTCGGCAAAAGCCGAAGATCCGCCGAAGGGCGGTTCTTCGAAGGGAAAACGTAAGCAGGAGTCGTCCCGAAACGCGCCCGATCGTAGGGACAACCCGCATAAGGAGTCGTCCGATCAGCCCAAGCGCGGCCAGCAGAGGTCGAGGCGAAACCGGTATGTCCTCGACATCGAAGGCGGGTCCGACGAGGGTGCTCCAGCGGGCCGAGGCGGTCGGGGGCGCCGTGGACGGGGGCGCGGCCGTGGCAGGGGCCGCGACAATAGGGGTCGTGGGGATTACGACGACCAGCATCAGGGGCTGTGGTGCATAATCCACGGCCACGGCAACCATGATACCCGCGCCTGCACCTCCATCGCAGCGCTCCGCGACAGCGTCGCTAGGGACAGGAACCCGGAGGCGCGCCCGCCTGCAGTAGCCCACGTCCAATTCCCATACGAGGCCCCCATGCAGGTACAGGTGCAAGGGATGCAGGTACAGGCGCAAGGGACGCAACCCCAGGAAGGCGCCTTACGGATCCAAGCTCACGTACAGCAGCCTCGGGAGGGCCTCCTGTCGTTGCAGGCCCCGGACGCAACCTACCGCAGGGTCATTAACGTCATATCCGGAGGCTCTGCACTGGAATTCGCCTCGGCGCGACAACAGAAGGCCTACGAGCGAAGACTACATCACGTGGCGGCATACCCAGCGCAAGCACCGCCGGAGTGGGCGCAGCACGAAGTTACATTCACACCCGATGATGCCCAAGGTGTGGACTTCCCTCATCAGGACCCCCTGGTCATCCGGGTCACCATCGCGGGATGCGACGTGGGGCGCGCCTTGGTGGACGGTGGTAGCTCCGCGAACGTATTGTTTGCGGCGGCCTTCGACCAGATGGGGATCCCTCGAAGCCGCCTGGGGCCCTCGGGAATCCCACTGCAGGGCTTCGGGGGATAGCCCCTGCGGGCGCTGGGCCAAATCGGCCTTCAAGTCTCCTTCGGCCGAGATGACAATGTGCGGACCAAAGATGCCACCTTCGACGTGGTCGACCTTCCGTACCCCTACAATGCCATTCTAGGGCGCCCAATCCTCAACTCCTTCGGCGCGGTGCCACATCACGGCTATCTGTGCATGAAGATCCCGGGTCCCCGGACCATCATTACCGTCCGAGGCGACCAGGATATGGCCCGGCGCATCGAGCCAGGCACCAGGTGCCCACGTCGCGAAGCCCAACGACGCTCTTAGAGCCGGCGTCACAGCGCGGAGGTCCGCGGGGTCACCCATAGGCGCCTGCGCGGGCCCTGCAGATGTCTAGCGACAAGAGGCTGCGGCCGCGCCAAGGGCAAACGGTCAGTATATCCACACTTTGTAGTTGCCCACCCGCGCAAACAGGGATGTAATGCAGATCGCCGTTTGCCGCTAATCTTTCTTCGTCACACGCAAGCACGCGGTGAGGGCGCGCGCAGGCTTGGCCAACGCGCCCGTCCCCGCAGCGTAAACCAAAGACGCACGTTCGCGTGTGCACTCGCCGTCGCCAGGGAGGGCGGGACTGAGTATAAACCAAAGACGCACGTTCGCGTGTGCACTCGCCGTCGCCAGGGAGGGCGGGACTGAGTATAAACCAAAGACGCACGTTCGCGTGTGCACTCGCCGTCGCCAGGGAGGGCGGGACTGAGTATAAACCAAAGACGCACGTTCGCGTGTGCACTCGCCGTCGCCAGGGAGGGCGGGACTGAGTATAAACCAAAGACGCACGTTCGCGTGTGCACTCGCCGTCGCCAGGGGGGCGGGACTGAGTATAAACCAAAGACGCACGTTCGCGTGTGCACTCGCCGTCGCCAGGGAGGGCGGGACTGAGTATAAACCAAAGACGCACGTTCGCGTGTGCACTCGCCGTCGCCAGGGGGCGGGACTGAGTATAAACCAAAGACGCACCGGGGGGACGCCCTCGCGTGCACAAGTCTCCGGACTATAAAGAAGACGTAGCGTCGAGCCTAGCTCCGCACGCACTAGTCCACGGACTTTAAATAAGACGTAGCGTCGAGCTTAGCTCCGCACGCACTAGTCCACAGACTTTAAATAAGACGTAGCGTCGAGCCTAGCTCCGCACGCACCAGTCTGCGGACTTTAAATAAGACGTAGCGTCGAGCCTAGCTCCGCACGCAAGAGTCTGCGGACTATAAATAAGACGTAGCGTCGAGCCTAGCTCCGCACGCACCAGTCCACGGACTTTAAATAAGACGTAGCGTCGAGCCTAGCTCCGCACGCGAGAGTCTGCGGACTATAAATAAGACGTAGCGTCGAGCCTAGCTCCGCACGCGAGAGTCTGCGGACTATAAATAAGACGTAGCGTCGAGCCTAGCTCCGCACGCACCAGTCCACGGACTTTAAATAAGACGTAGCGTCGAGCCTAGCTCCGCACGCGAGAGTCTGCGGACTATAAATAAGACGTAGCGTCGAGCCTAGCTCCGCACGCACCAGTCCACGAACTTTAAATAAGACGTAGCGTCGAGCCTAGCTCCGCACGCACCAGTCTGCGGAGTTTAAATAAGACGTAGCGTCGAGCCTAGCTCCGCACGCGAGAGTCTGCGGACTATAAATAAGACGTAGCGTCGAGCCTAGCTCCGCACGCACTAGTCCACGGACTTTAAATAAGACGTAGCGTCGAGGTCCGCCTCCGCACGCACTCTACGGAGTATAAATAAGACACAGCGGGGGGACGCCTCCGCGCGCACTCTAAGGAGTATAAAGAAGACGTAGCGTCGAGCCTAGCTCCGCACGCACCAGTCCACGGACTTTAAACAAGACGTAGCGTCGAGGTCCGCCTCCGCACGCGCGAGTCTTCGGACTATATAGGAAGTCGTAGCGTCGAGGTCCGCCTCCGCACGCACTGGTCTACGGACTTTAAATAAGACGTAGCGTCGAGGCTTGCCTCCGCACGCACTAGTCTACGGACTTTAAATAAGACGTAGCGTCGAGCCTAGCTCCGCACGCACCAGTCCACGGACTTTAAACATGACGTAGCGTCGAGCCTAGCTCCGGACGCACTAGTCTACGGACTCTAAATAAGACGTAGCGTCGAGGCCTGCCTCCGCACGCGTGAGTCTCCGGACTATAAAGCAAGGCAACCCGCGGCGGCATCAACACACAGCGCATATCTTAAAATGCTAGGACGTCTGCATACCGGAGGAATCACATGTACAAAGGCCCGGCAACATCCCGGCCGCTCTAAGCCGCTACCCTGCGGGTTCGTCCTTAACACGCGCTAAAGTCGGGGCCTCGCTCGAAGAAGGCCGGCTCGCCCAAAAGTCCAGTGACTCTTCGGCCCTTCGCCAGCGTCGCAGGCGTCGCCGAGTTGAAAGGTCGGCCGCGCGAAGCCGGTCCCAGCAAGGAAGCTGCCCGGGAGGTAGGTGAGGTCAGAATACAAGTAGCAAGTGTGTACTTTATTCGCAAAGACAAGGAACAGTACAACACACGCCTACACCTAAGCACCACGGCGTCAGACCTGCGGGTTCCCGGCGCCTTCGGAGGGCCCAGCGCCACCATCGTCGCGTCGCGGGACCCCGTCCAGAAATTGGCCGAGGCTCCCCGTCCCGTAGAGCGACTTCTGCAGCTCGATCCGCGCAGCATCCGCCCCGACGTGGCTCCAGATCCGGTCGAAGAAGGGCCCGAGGGCGAGGCGAGCGGAGCGGACGGCGCCGGACATCACTCCGGCCCCGCCGGGCATCTCCAGCTGGGGATCATCCAGCGCGGCGACGTGCGTACAACCGCGGTGCTGCAGGAGCGCGCATACCAAGCATGCCGACGTATACGCGCAGTGGGTGTCGAAGGACGTCGCCGCGTCGCGTGCGACATTGGCGGCATCCCCGACCTAGCGGAGCGTCCGAGACAGCTCCTCCGGACCGAAGGCGCGTCCCGGCACCTCCGCTACCAGCCCTTGAAGATGGCTCTCCAGCGCTTGCATGGCGTCCCAGGCAACCACCGAGGCGTCGCCCAGCGTCCGGTTGCGCTCCGCTAGAGTCAAGGCGAGCTCGCCTTTTTCCTTCTCTAGCGCGGCGACCTGCTCCAAGAACCCGTCCCGCTCCGCCGCGAACTTTTGTTCGGCAGCTGCCGCGGCTGACTCCTACGCCGACGCAACAAGCCCCTCGGCGTGCGCCCTCGCGTCGGCGCATTCCGCTTCCAGCTGGCGGATGCGGGCGTCTTGGGCAGAGCGGGCGCCAGAGGCTTCGCGCAGCTCCTCCTCGGCGGCCCGCAGCCTATCCTCGAGCGCTTTTTGGCTACGAGCATAGGCCGTTTGCAGGGCCTGCCCCCAGCACAAGTGTCTGTAGAAGGGAAAAGACTTAGCAAACCCAGCTAAACTCAGGCGCGGTCGCAGGAGCACTTACCCTCACCCCAGACACCTCGAAAGCATCCTCGAGGCGCCCCACGCCGTAAGCCTGCAGCACTTGCGGGTTGACGCTCGTGGCCGCGTCATTCACAATCCCGCGCCACGCCCTCAGCGTCTCCGGAGGCGGCGCGAAGTCCGCAGGGCTCACGTGCTCGGAGGCCCCGTGTTCCGTAGGATGCTCTCCCTCCGGAATGAGCAACGCTGTAAATAAGGATACAGGTGACCACCCCAAGGCATAAAAGCATACACCAGAGTAAGCCAAGTCACCATACCTTCGGTAGCAGAAGGAATGGTCCCGCCGCGAGCGGAGGCCTCCGCGTTCGGGGAGGACGACGGCTATCTCTGCGCAGCGGGTGGTGTGGCCACGGGGCCCCCGGCACTTGCGCTGGAGTCCCACAAGCTTCTGATGCCCGTAGCCACGACAAACCCCCGCGGTGTCCGGTGGAACTCCGGCCGCACACATGGCCGTTTGGCCGGGGCAGCCAGCAGCGCCACCGCCCTCGCAGCCGTCGTTGGGGAAGACCCCGCGGCTGCTGCGCCCGGAGGCGAAGGTTCCACGGTGGCAGTCGTTGAAGGGGGCACCTCGGTCCCCGCAGCTGTTGGTAAAGACAGCACGGCTACGTGCGCCCCCGCAGAGGGCACCTCCGGCACCACAGCGGCCGCGGTCGAGGGCTGCACCTCGGCATCGCCGGTCCGCACGGGGTCCGCCTCGACGACTTCGGCGGGCGGTGAGGCTTCCCCCCTCCGGCTGCCCACGGCAAACCCGCCATCCGGGACGCTGGCCGAAGATACCTCGCCTTCGGCGCCCGTGCCACCCAAGCCCGAATCGGCGTACCTCGCCGAGTCTGACTCCGCGTCCGCCGCGCCCTCGGAAACACTAGCAGCAGGCGCGGCAGGCGCCCCGCTGCGGCCCCTCTTCCGAGATGAGGTCTTCTTCTTCTTCGCTCCACCATCGTCTGGAGCGACGCGGTCCGGCATGGCAAGGCCCAGGACCTCGCACACGCGGTTTATTCGCCCCAGCCCTGCCTTGGCGGTAGCAGACGCGCGCTGCTCGTGCTCCCTGGCGGTGTATGGCCCCAGGAATACGCGCGTGGCTTGCTCCGCCTCCTCCAAGGAAATCCCTGAAGCAAAGGAGAATAGCATCAGCATACAACGCATTTCGCGTCAACCAAGGAGGGACGCAATCGAGGCTTACGGGGGTTGGGCGGCGCCGGTAGCGAGCAAACCCATGGCGAAACATTGTCGTCTCGATGCCTCTCGGCGGCAAGACGCCAGTCGTAGGCAAGCGGTGCCACGCCGTACATCACGTACTCTTCGGCAAGGTCGCGCATGTTGAGGCAGGCGGCCACGCCCACGAGCCGCTTGACCCTCCGCTTGTCCTCATCATTGAGCGTTCGGCCGGGCGAGGGCTTGAACGCGATTGGTCGGCCTGTGCACTCAAGGCCGCTCCCGCTCTCCACACGGTGGTAGAACCACCGCTCCATCCAGTAGGACTCCCACTTCCCGCGAGTTGAGTTCGCAGGGAAGAGCTTCTTGCACGACGAGCGAAGAATAAAAGAGACGCTACCGAAGCTCGACAGCGTCCCGTCCTTCTGGCCCTTCGGCTGGCATCGCGCCTCGTGGAGATAGGCGAACAGCGACGCGCTGGGCCAGCACGCCCCCGAGCGCAAGGCCCAGCTGTACACCGCGAGCCGGGCCACGGCGTTTGGAGTCAGTTGCGCCAGCTCCAGCCCGAAGGTCCGCAGCACGTCGCCCACCACGGTCGCCGCTGGGATCCGGAGCCCCGCGTCGAAAAAGGCAACGAATACGACCGCCTCCGACCTCTCGGGATGCGGTTCCGTCTCGTCGTCGGCGGGCAATCGTACGTCCTGCCGCCTGGACAACTTCCCCGCGCGCAAGAGCCCTTGGATCGTCTTCTCGGTCACGAGCGAAGGGCCTAGATCGCCGGAGAACGTGCCTCCCTCCTCCGCCACCAGCCGCTCCTGGTCAGCTGCCGACGGGTCGCGCTCTTGGAGCGCGTATTTCACCTCCAACGGCGAGGATCGCCGGCGAATGGCAGGGTCACCGACCGCCTGGCCGCGCTCGCTACTGGAGGCCATCGCCTCCCACGATGAGACTGAAGTGGCGAAGATAGCGCGAAGGTGTGGAAGGCGGAGCGGACAGGAAAGAGGGCGTAAAGGTGCGGGGACGCTGGTATGGGGGGGCTATTTCAAGCCACCTCGCACGTACCGCCGCTACCGAAGCGTCGCAACGATACGCGTGCCGGACGCAACCGTAGTGGTGTAAAGGCCCGCCCCACACGATTCCCCATAATTGAAAACGAAGGGTCGCGGCGGTCCGGGCACGAGGCGCGACCACGGTCGTACAAGCGCCCAATCAGCGCAACGCCCCACCCAGCGCTGGAAGGTCACGACCACAGGCGCCATTTACTGCCTGCCTCGTGTCCCCCTTCCCTAGGGAAGAGGCGAGCGGCTGCAAACACGCAACCGTCCACATCCCGCCGCCCACCAGTCATAGGCCACCGCGTGCCCCGGGCGCGTTGGGTCGCACGGTACGGGAACCTAACCCTGGCAGACCAGGGGCCGGCATGATTCCAGGAACCCGTACAGCGCAAGGCCGCATCAAAGGCCCCAAGTCACCACCCACGTGGCGGTGTTCGCAGGGCAAAGGCGCCAGTTTCGCTGCCACCCGTTCGAAGGGCGGGGGGCGGAGCACGCGCGCCTACTTCGACTTGGGCGCCAGCTTCGCGGCCACCCGTTCGGAGGGTAGGGGACGGAGCGCGCGCGTCTACTTCGACTAGGCGCCAGCTTCGCTGCCACCCGTTCGGAGGGTAGGGGACGGAGCGCGCGCGCCTAACCCGACTGGGCGCCAGCTTCGCTGCCACCCGTTCGAAGGGCAGGGAGCGGAGCGCGCGCGTCTACTTCGACTCGGCGCCAGCTTCGCTACCACCCGTTCGAAGGGCGGGGGGTGGAGCACGCGCGCCTACTTCGACTTGGGCGCCAGCTTCGCGGCCACCCGTTCGGAGGGTAGGGGACGGAGCGCGCGCGTCTACGTCGACTAGGCGCCAGCTTCGCTGCCACCCGTTTGGAGGGCAGGGGACGGAGCGCGCGCGCCTACCTCGACTGGGCGCCAGCTTCGCTGCCACCCGTTCGAAGGGCAGGGGGCGGAGCGCGCGCGTCTACTTCGACTGGGCGCCAGCTTCGCTGCCACCCGTTCGAAGGGCAGGGGGCGGAGCGCGCGCGTCTACTTCGACTGGGCGCCAGCTTCGCTGCCACCCGTTCGAAGGGCAGGGGGCGGAGCGCGCGCGCGTCTACTTCGACTGGCCGCCAGCTTCGCGGCCACCCGTTCGAAGGGTAGGGGACGGAGCGCGCGCGTCTACTTTGACTAGGCGCCAGCCTCGCTGCCACCCGTTCGAAGGGCAGGGGGCGGAGCGCGCGCGTCTACTTCGACTAGGCGCCAGCTTCGCTCCCACCCGTTCGGAGGGCGGGGGACGGAGCGCGCGCACCTACTTCGACTTAGGCGCCAGCTTCACTGCCACCCGTTCGGACGGCGGGGGACGGAGCGCGCGCGCCTACTTCGATTAAGCGCCAGCTTCGCCGCCACCCGTTCGAAGAGCAGGGGGCGGAGCACGCGCGCCTACTTCGACTTAGGCGCCAGCCTCGCTGCCACCCGTTCGAAGGGCAGGGTGCGGAGCCCGCGCGCGTCTACTTCGACTGGGCAACAGTTTCGCTGCCACCCGTTCGAAGGGTAGG
Organism: Dendrocalamus latiflorus; assembly: GCA_017311315.1. Lineage (NCBI taxonomy): Eukaryota > Viridiplantae > Streptophyta > Magnoliopsida > Poales > Poaceae > Dendrocalamus > Dendrocalamus latiflorus. The sequence continues at coordinate 2,197,100 of CM029620.1, read as the reverse complement.
GGACGGAGCGCGCGCGTCTACTTCGATTCGGCGCAAGCTTCGCCGCCACCCGTTCGAAGGGCAGGGGGCGGAGCGCGCGCGTCTACTTCGACTCGGCGCCAGCTTCGCTACCACCCGTTCGGAGGGCGGGGGACGGAGCGCGCGCGCCTACTTCGACTAGGCGCCAGCTTCGCCGCCACCCGTTCGCAGAGCAGGGGGCGGAGCACGCGCGCCTACTTCGACATAGGGGCCAGCCTCGCTGCCACCCGTTCGAAGGGCAGGGGGCGGAGCATGCGCGCCTACTTCGACTTAGGCGCCAGCTTCGCTGCCACCCGTTCGAAGGGCAGGGGGCGGAGCACGCGCGCCTACTTCGACTTAGGCGCCAGCTTCGCTACCACCCGTTCGAAGGGCAGGGGGCGGAGCGCGTGCGTCTACTTCGACTAGGCGCCAGTTTCGCTGCCACCCGTTCGAAGGGCAAGGGGCGGAGCGCGCGCCTCTACTTCGACTAGGCGCCAGTTTCGTTGCCACTCGTTCGAAGGGCGGGGGGCGGAGCGCGCGCGCCTACTTCGACTTGGGCGCCAGCTTCGCGGCCACCCGTTCGGAGGGTAGGGGACGGAGCGCGCGCGTCTACTTCGACTAGGCGCCAGCTTCGCTGCCACCCGTTCGAAGGGTAGGGGACGGAGCGCGCGCGCCTACTTCGACTGGGCGCCAGCTTCGCTACCACCCGTTTGAAGGGCAGGGGGCAGAGCGCGCGCGTCTACTGCGACTAGGCACCAGTTTCGCTGTCACCCGTTCGAAGGGCAGGGGGCGGAGCGCGCGCGCGTCTACTTCGACTAGGCGCCAGCTTCGCTGCCACCCGTCCGAACGGTAGGGGACGGAGCGCGCGAGTCCACTTCGCCGGGACGCAGCAAAGACGGGAGTCTTGTCCTGCGAAATCTACCTCATTTTCCTTAACAGACCACCTACAGTGCATCAACATATAAGGTGGTGCCGGCAGGCTCCCTCAGGAACACCGACTGTAGGTAGGCCTGTTAAGAAAAACAGGGCAGACGTCGCTGTCGCCCACGGAAGCGCGGTGCGGGGTCAGGAAGCGCGGCTGGCTGTCGATAACCGGCGCTGATCAAGCTCCCAGGAAAAATAGACCTCCTTCTGTGCATCAACATTCCCCAAGCCGCTCAGCGTCACCCAGGAATGTTGATGCACGGCAGGGGCCCATTTTAGGGGAACAGCTTCTATCACAATATACGCAGGAGCAACGCCCCACCAGCGCCATATATATACCCCCATCAGCAGGGAAACCAACCGGCGGAAGTCCAACCGCCGGAAGTCCGCCGCCATATTAATGGTCACGATGCCTCAACGCCCGCACCACGCCAAGCACGCTGCACCACGTGGACGCCCGGAAGTCCGAGCGTCGCAGCAGCGCGCACGTCTGCTTCGGCTACAGCGCAGCTCCGGAAGCTTCGAAACGTTCACAGGCCGCGGGGACGGAGGGGGCCAAAAGACTCGGCAACATGGCTTCGGCCTTGTGAAGCCCTTTACCATGAGAGGCTCCTGTCGTAGGGATGGCCCCCACCTAAGCCAGCAGGCCTGGTAGGAGATTATAAGGCCCAAAATAGGCCATGTGTAATGACATAACTGCCCCTAGAGGGGATAACCAGATGTAAGGGTATAACTGTAAAGCACTCCTCAATGTGTAGGTATATATACGAGTAAGCCATGGGGAGAACCCAGGCCATCACACTTATCTTCATCACTCTCCACTACTATCTCTCTCTCTGTTTGGTCTGTAGCCACAACACTTACTGTGCTGTAGACTCGGCCCACGAAAAGGCAAGTCTACGGTGAACCCAGCACATGGAACAATGCATGCTGATTGGGCTTGCTGACGCGGCTGCTGACTGGGCTCTAGGGCTGACGTGGCTACTGGTGTGGCTGCTGACTCGCTCGGCAGGCTCATGGGTCTACGGAGTAGAAGATCTGACAGGTAGGACCCATGTGTCAGAGGCTCGGTGCACTTGGACCAAGCGCATGGAGAAGATGAAGCGACACCGAGCGCGGGTGAGCTGGCGATCAAATGCGAACCAAGGCAGCAGCCGCATGAACCAAGGCAGGCGAGTGGTGTTCGGAGCGACGCACGGGCTGTGAACGCGACGAGGCTACGGCCGATTGGGCAAGTGTGGCAGGACAACTCAACGGCAGTGACTCACCAGGAAGGACTCACCAGTGAAGAACGACGGCAAAGCGGCAAACCAGAACAGCGGAGCGAGTTGAAGGTCGACGACGGCGGCTACCATAGACGAAGATGAAGACAACGGCAACGATGGTGAGCTCTGACGGCAGTGCATGGCGAACTCAACAAGAATGACTGACGGCTCTAGAGATGCGAAAAATGAGGGGTTGACTAGCTTTTATAGCGCAGACGTCGAGGCCGACTCGAAGGCGGTGACGCAGAGCAAACGCGGAGGCAGAGTCGGAGACGGCGTGGTTGGTGGCGGCGGCGTTGTGCCAAACACGGAGACGGGAGTCCCATTCAGAGACGAAGGCTCTAACAAGTAGGCCCCACCTATCTGTGGCATGGAGGCGACGAGCGGCCAGGATGAGCATGGGCGAAGCGAATGCTCTGGATAGGCGATGCGTGGCAGCTTGAAGCATCGGACGGTCGAGGTTAGACCACACAGATGAACAGTGTTGACCGCACCGATGCCTGACATGTGTCCCAAAAGGTTGGATCCAACGGCTAAAATAGAGGGGCTTGGATTGCTGACGCGTGGCAAGGAGATCTAGTAGCTGAGGTTGGCTAGGCCGAAAAGAGGCAATGGGCTTCTGCCCATTACTGTTTAAGTATTTTCTCGTGGTTATCTATTTTTAGAAATTCAATTAAATACATTTAAGCTCTAAAAAATAGCAAATAAATCCAAAAAACACAAAAAAAATTCTGAAAAAATACCTGAGACACAAGGAACTCAAATAAAATATTTTCAACATTTGTTAAAGTTTAATTTAGCCATATTATATCCTTTTAATTAATAAAAATCCATTTTAAGCTTGAATTAATTCCAGAAAATCCAAACGGTGAATTTTATTTTAAAAACTTCAAAAAGGCTCTGAAAATCAGGATGTTACATTCTCCCACGTCTTGTGGGTGGCGCTTCTTGATTGGTGTCTTGATTAGCATTAGCTTGTGCCCTGGTAACTCTTGTTGGTGCCATTTATGGTGGATAATCTTACTTAGCGCTAGATGGGTGGGTGATTAGCCCTTGAAAACATGCAAAAACCGTTCGAATAAGACCAATGACAGAACAATATACAATACAAGGCCTACTGTAGCAACATGCCATTCATAAATAAGGGTTACATAATAACTAGTACATAGCACCTAGGCTATACATAGTCATGAGGTTTTTCAATACAATACCATATATCACAATGCCTACAGTTACTACAGTACCTTATATGTTAGTGCCTACTACCAAAACACTGCTCCTAGCTAGCACTCTACTAGCCTAATCCATCTACTCCATGAAACTGGCTTCGGGGCAAGTAGGACTATCGCCTGGTGAATGGGAGTGAGAGCAACTGCCATTGAAACTAGGTGGGCTAGAGCGGGAACAGAAGCGACTGCGACTGCATCCTTGACGAGTACCCCCAAGGGTAATGACCACCGACGGACTAGGAGACCGCACGCTCTCATGTGCGGTGATCCTCAAGCGGAGTCCAATAGCTAGGGTTGAGCTGAGGCAGGATCAACGGGGATGATGGCAGGTTTGATAAGTGCTAGAGTGTGAATCACATCTTCCATCGCGCTTCGCTGAAGCTGAACGATGGCAGGTCCGATAAAGGCATTAGCCTTCTCGCTGTCCACTGCGGTTAGTGCCTTCTCGCATCTGGTGAGCAATTCAAAAACGGTTTCCACCTAGCTGTTGTTGGTGATCAGGAGCTAACAAAGGTTGGTGATCTTGCCAAATGCCTCAGTGTAGGTGGAACCCATGGCTCACATGAGATGGACCTCGTGCATCAACATGGGATCATCCTCTGCAACTAGAACAAATGTCTCATAGTGGTGTGCTCCCTCTCGGCAAGATGGGTAGAAGCAGAATGGAGACGACAGTAGGGTAGCCTCATGGATCTCGCACAAGCGAGCAAAGGCTAGACAGGCGACATCCTGGAGAGCGTTGGCAACAGTACTCCTATGAAGGCTCCTGAAGGTGTGAGCTTGGTGCTCGTCATCCCTAGCATATATGAAGACCTCCATGATCCATGATTTCCTAGTTCCATCACCAGTCTTTCGGCCTCAAAAGATGGGCTAGTGATTGTTGCCTAAATATTGTATTAGCTTGTGCAAGTTGTCAACAAAGTGGCCTTTATCTTTGCCATGAGTAAAGTAATCCCATGGACCGTCAACTACTGATCCGACCATCTGTAGTTTGAAACACTAGAGTGCAAGTAACCATTTTAAAACATAAAGAAAGGAAGACTAATCCAGAACTAAGAGTGACGAGTAGAAGCAGTAATACACTATATTTTGTTAACTCCTTTTCTTAATTTCGAAAATAAGTCCTATCTCTTTAGTTAACGGCCATCCTAGCTAAGGTTTTACCCTATAGTCGTTTGCTATAATTCCACCATTGTTACCCAGATTTTGTCAATCCAAAATCTTCTATAATTCTATCACACAATTCTCTAGATCAGTAGATAGTACTCACAGATACATGGCTGAAACATTTTATACATCGCATGAATCATACCATACATTAATTTTACATATCAGAGTTTAAATATTTCACGTTGGGTACAGCTACATAAAGGACCACTAGGCCAAATATTTATATTACAAAAATAGTAGCGTAAGCAGTGAACAAAATATAGGACCATAAATTACCACAGGCAAGCGATTGGGGGTAAAATATATACAACAAATATTACCCAACCTAGGATAATATATGTGCACACAATCTCCTTTGTCTCCTGCTCGACTGGGACTAGGGTTACTAAAGATTGCCCTAATTTCCTCCATCTTCATTACCATCATTTCCAAGAGCTTCATCATAAGCGTAGTGATCTGGCTGTCTAGGTTCTGAGTTAATTAAGTGCGCGAGTGTGAGCACAAGCTATCATGCTCCATCAGCCAATGCACAGAATGTATTTATATAGATGCATGGCTTGACAAAGGATGGTTAGGGTTATTTTATTTACCAATGCTATAGTTGAAAGTTATAGTAAATTTAAATTTCTAAGACTTAGAAGTTTTAACTAAACCATATTTTTAAAGAATGTAAGAGTATGAATTTAATAACAGTGAAGGTTCCCTCCACCCATTATATGGCTCCATCCACCAATGCTAGTTTTTACCATCAGGTACTCAGGGTTCTATCCACCCTTTATAATCACTGGGAAATCAATACTCAAGGTTCCATCCACCTGAGAAGTTTTCTTTCCATCCCACCTATAAAGATTTTAGAAATAGATACTAACTTAAGTAATTTCCAATGCCCACCCATGACCAGGGATTACAATTTCGGGCCAAATATTGCAAAATTCACCAAAATTCGATTTTTTCAGCCCACCCTGGAAAAAAACCCAGTCTGGTTAAAAAATTTGACCTGTTTTGTATTTACTCAGCCCAACCAGTACGATTGAATCACTCTCACCATTTGGGCCTTTGGCACTTGCAGACAGCCTCATCTACCGAAGACCCCAGTCCCCATTCTCCCCAAGACTTCAGCCCCATCTAGGGCTGGCAAAAAAGCTCGGGCTCGTGAGCCAGCTCGGGCTCGGCTCGGGCTCGTAGAGGCTTGGCTCGGCTCGTAGATGAAACGAGCCGAGCCGAGCCAGCAAAAAAGGTCGGGATCTAAACGAGCCGAGCCCGAGCCAGCTCGCGAGCTGGCTCGCGAGCCAACTTGGCTCGGCCCAACAGATGGCCCGAGCGGCGATGCCTTTTGCGGCCCTGCCCTCCCCCAATTCTCCGCCGCCAGCGCCTCTTCCTCTCTTCCCCTTCTTCCAGCGACACCTCCACCGCTCCACGCCTCCTCCGCTTCCTCTCTTTTTCCCACAATCCCACCGCCGCCTCAACGCCTCCTCATGCCTCCCTGCTCTCGGCTCACTCTCTCTCTCCTCTTCCGATTCCCCTTCACCCCGGTGCCGCGTCTCGGCTCCTCTGACCCTGATCTGAGCGCCTCCGCCGCCGACTCCCTCTGCGCCTCCTCCTCCGCCGTCGGCTCTCCCCTGCGTCAGCCTCTCCGGCCTCTCGCTGACCCCAGCTCCTCGTTCTGCGCCGCCCTGGTCGCCCTCTCCTCGCCGCTCAGCTTCACACGGTTGTGGCCACCGGATTCGGGGCCTAGGACCCAGATCCGGTGCTTCTTCCTCGGCCTCCCCGGTGTGACGGCGTCCACGCCGCGCTACACCACTGGCCGCCCCAGGCCCTCTGCTCGGCGACGGCGAGGGACGGACGCGTGGCACGCCAGCAGCACACCGGCGCCAAGGGGAGTCCGACCGTGGCTCACTAGCTCCGGCCTCCGTGCGCGACTGCGAGTCCTGCTTCCACCGCCAAGGGGAGTCCGTGGTCACTTTGTTTGTGCTGATGTTCTCGTTTTGCTGATTACCTCTCAGGGCCACTCTTTCTGTTTCTGGATTACCTGATCGTGTATTAATGAAGGTTATTGTGTGTGCTACAAAAAATGCAGGGAATTCAGGTTGTAGGAGTGCACATGTGTGGTGAAGATGCACCCGAGATAATTCAGGTTTGCATGATATTGTATTTCTTCCTCATTATTTCTGCTTCATTCCTGATTTATCTGTACAACTTCATGACAGGGAATTGCAATTGCTGTTAAAGCTGGGTTGACAAAGCAAGATTTTGATGCCACCGTTGGCATTCACCCAACATCTGCAGAGGAATTTGATTCCATCCCCCTGTCTGAATACTAGATTCTATGGTTGTACTGTATGTGGATTTTTAATTTGCACCTGCTGTTTGTGACTTGCCTATGTATTAGATTTTTTCTCCTGAGTTTTTAGAGCCATATAAGTCATATTTTATTGTTGGCTCGCGAGCCTTCGCGAGCTGGCTCGAGCCGCATCACGAGCCGAACCGAGCCGACAAAAAAGCTTGATGTTCTAACCGAGCCGAGCCGAGCCAAGATTCTACCGAGCTTTCACGAGCCGAGCCGAGCCAGGCTTGGCTCGGCTCGTTGCCACCCCTAGCCCCATCCTTTCCCGAAGATTCCCCATCTCTCCGTTTGGGCCTCCGGCAAGCGGCGCCGGCATGGGAGGTGCGAGGGGTGGTGGCACTGGCATGGGAAGGGGGCGGCAGCGCGGGCACGGGCGGAGGGGCAGCAGCGACCGTAAGGGAGGAGGGGGAGGTGGTGCCGGCAAGGAGGTGGGGAAGGCGGTGCTGACAAGGATTGGGCGGGCGACGCTTCATTATTACTACTATGAAAATTTTGTGGTGACAAGGGAAAGATATTATCAAAGAATGGAAATAAGGAGTATCAACTATATAGTATAGCTAGGCAATCTACAAAAACAACAATGGCAAGCATGCATTTGTATTTGAAAGCAAAATATTTGTATTTAAAAACTAGGTTCAACATGATCAATGATAAGGACTTACCTCCCTCTCCAAGTCATCAATCACTTCTCTGTAGGCTTCAGGTATGACACCAATTACTTTATTTGCTTCTGTAGCTCCTCCGTTGACCAACTACTTGAATCTGGATGCTAACAGCCTAACACAGAAGAACGAATTCAAATAAGTTCGTACTTTGCAGAATGTAAGCTGGGAACAAAATATAATAAAATAACTGAAAAGACATAATAGAAAATAGGTTTGGGTGGATAGGGTTTAAGCGATACTTGGTATGGCTGAACAGAGTTGAAATTGGGTTAGAGGAGTTCAAGATGGTTGAAATGGGTATATTTATGTTAAATGAGTTTATGTGAATAGTAACTATCTAAATAGTATTAGGCTTAGGTTTGAAATAGTATTTGGGTTGATTAAGGTTTTATTGTAGTCTATTTAGGCTAAATGAAGTTGAGAATGAGCTTCACGAGGTCAAAATGGGTATTCTATTGGGTTTTATGAATAGTAATGGGTTAATACTATTCACAATGGATCATGTCCAGGAATAGTAATTATTCAGTTTAAACAATAATGGGCCAGGCTTGGGAACAGTGTAGGGTTCGCACCTTACATAGTATCGGGTTCGGGTTGGAATAGTATTGGGTCGGGTTTTTGAATAGTAACTAAATCGGGATAGTGTTGGGCTTGGCCCATCAACTTTAGCTGAATTTGGCTTGATTTTTGGGCCGGCTTGGCCTGGCCTAAATGAAATGGCCTGCCAGGCCTTGGCCTGGCTCGACTCACGTTCTTCCTTTTCAAGCTCTCGGCGTAGCCATGTAAAGGGGCGCTGTCGTCGGTGATAGGTGAGGGTGCGCATGGGGAAAATGGGACACGACGGTTCTATTTTTGGCCTTGGTGGAGCTCGAAGAGCAGCGGTGCAGACTGACGACGAGGAAGGCTTGCTAGAGTGCCATCATAGCATGACGTCGCTACAGTGAGATTTAGGAGAAATTGATGGCATTCTAAGCATCTGTGAGCATAGGGAGGCTAACGGCTAGGGGTGCAAACGAAGTAGATATGGACGGATATTGCTCATCCCATATCCATTTCCATATTTTTTTTGTTGGAGTCGGAGTCGGTACGAATAGTGCTGGATACAAATACGAATGCGGATATTCTTGGTCACGAATACGGAGCGAATACATGCCGCTCCGAATACGGTTAGTTTCAGTCACGAATATTTAGTCGGATAATGCGCAAAAGCAAATTTCACATGACATGAACAAATTAAGCAACTAGGAAACTCTAACCAGCCACAAACTTAGATACCTCCATAATGTCAAATGCTCATGAGCCATGCTAAGAAAATAGGAGGAGCGACAGGAAGGAGCTTGAGAAGCAGCATCCCCTGGCCCAGAATTTCCACCACAAGTACACACCTGCTTGAAGTAGTGCTCATGATAAGAAAGGACCATCAACTAAAGCCTAAACAAAATCTTAATTTTCCCAACTGGATAATTAATAAGAGAGCACTTTGTAATGTAAACTAGCCACATAGGCGTGGCGCAACGCCACGCCAGCCACCGTGTGGACCGAAGTTAAAGAGGAAAAAATTCGTAGAAAAAAGAAAGCGAAGGGTTTTTCCGAAAAAAATCGTGGGCCTTTTCGCAATAAAAGGAGACCAGAGGGGTTTTTTCGTAAAAAACCGAGGGCCTTTTCGGAAGAAGTAAGGGCCTATTCGTAATTACGGGAAACCTCGGGTCGCAACCCAGCAAAAAAATATGCAGGGGCTTATTCAAAAAAATGCAGGGACCTTTTTGCGATAACGGAGGACTTATACGTAATTATCAAAAAACTGAGGGAAAGTGACTCGGCCGGCCGTACGCGGATTCCCTCGCCACGCGCCGGCCGGCCGAGCGTGGGAGCGTGACGTGGAGCGCTGGGGGCCGGAACCCCCCCCGGAAATATGGCTGGTATGATACAGAAGGAATGAGATCATGTGATTGAAGCACAGCCATTTCAAGTACCTAGTTTTCTATAGCAAGCTTTGAAGTAATATTCAGATTGAATAAATAGACCTATAGTGACAATCAAGCAGGGGACGGCAGAAACAGGCGTTGGTAGGGCTCAAACCACTCAAACATAAGCATAACAAACATTCCAAAGCACCAGAATCACTGATTCAAGTAGCATCCAAAATGTAGTGGTTTAGCAGAGGTAGATATGAAGTAATACATTTGTTGCTTGGCACAAGTACATGTCAACTTCACACTGGAAATCAATGCAGCCTCAAAAGGAAATCATTACCAAGGAATGCAAACCAAGAAACTCATATTTGCATGCATATTTTTTTATGTCGCAGCCAACCAGGTTTCAATCTCTTACAGAAAAATAACCGGAAGGATCCAAATCTTAAGCCCAACAACCATTCAGACATCATATACTGGCAATATATATCGACAATAAGGCATAGTCAGGCAGGACTTAACAGCACTACAGAAGCACCCAGAAAAGAGCACGAATGGCCGGATGATGCGGCTGTAGTTGCCAGTCGATTGTGCCATAAACAGCAACGACAGATGGAGCTTCGCTGTGCCGCATCTCTGGCGCACGAACTCGAGCTCCTGATCCCATAGCAGGCCAAATGACTCAAATCACAGCGAGCTAGGAATATAGTACTGAAAAACAGTATACCCAGATCTTTGAAGGCTTATACACTCAGTCAATGTCACTCTCTGATATATCAATTCCTACTTTCATATTTCATTTTCAGTCTGAATCACTTTACTCTACAACAGACAAATATTTTCTATAATTGAAGTCACCTAACATTGCAAAAGTGGCTAAAAAAGTCACCTTCAGAAGTTCAGAGAGCCAGCTGAAGCCCTTTCGAGCACAAGCCTGTTTGTAGGTGGAGAGGAATGAAGGGCTCAATTAGCAGCAAACCGATGGCAAGAAGCACAAGGTGTAATCCTTCTTTCAGCTGGAATAGTAGACAAATTAACCATTTTAGGCTCGAAAAGAAAACCAAAATTTTCTGAAACCACAAAAAGAACAAGACATACATGCAAGCAGGTTTGGCCGCCATAGAGTGGAGCTCATGTTTGACCTCCATCCATGGGTGTTAGACCCTGCGATCATACCTTCCGCTTTGGCCGCCATAGATTTGTTCTCCACCTTGAAGTGGTAGCCATGGGGGAGGCGGGGTGGTCCTCGATGGTCTTCCTGTTGCATATCTACAGGTCGCTGCCCTCAATCCACCAACGCCGAGCCCAAGAAGGGATCTAGGCCGAGGCCGCTCGATCTGATTTGTTTGGGCGCTGCAGCCACCGCTTGCGCTCGACCCGCTCGCTAGCTAGGGTTCGGTCGCTGTATCTGGTAACTATATAAAAAAAATTCGGATAGCTTCGTATCTGTCGAATAATATCTTTTCTGAATTCGTTTCTGTATCCGACAAAAAATATCCGAATCCGTTTCCGTATCCGGCAAAACCTTCGGATATCCAAGAATATGTTCCGAATTGTATCCGAATTAAAACGGACGAACGGTTGGTCAGGAAATATCCGCTCTGTATGCACCCCTACTAACGGCGGTGAGGTTTTCACCTCAAGTGGCTTGTAGGTGGTTGCCCATGGTGGCACGGCCCGAGTGGCGATGGTGTGTGTCATCGGCGGCCTGAGGGCCACGGGAAGGGTTAGCGTGGTCGGTATTGAGTTCGCGTTGGCCTAAGGGTGCTCTAGCCATGGTGAATTAGATTCTAATCAGCCGTAGCAAAAGTTGAGCTTGAAGGCTTATTGGCACAGGTCACAGAGGCGACGGTGAGTCAAAGCCAAAGTTGGGTTGGAGAGTATTGGGGAGTGCAATTGGTGCTAAATGATGCTAAGATGCATGTCGTAGAAGCTTTGTAGAGTGGCTAAGGCGGTGGGAGCAGTTGGTTGCACATGGCAGTGGCGGCGATGGCTATGGGAGGTGGTGGTCGAAGCTTCTTGGCGGTCACAGTGGCGAAGTCGACAGCTGTGGTGGCGTCTCAGCCATGGCACTCCCTTGGCGCTAGCGGTGTGAATGGCGGCAGTCAACTGCGGGTGCGCACGCCGGGACGATTAGGCTTTGCTTGGTAGCAACGGCGAAGCCGACTCAGGTGGTCGTGGTGTGTGGCCTTGGGCGATGGGACAGGCATTAAAGGGAGTGGCAAAGGCAGCAGCGTTGTGGCACAGTTGTTGACGGGGTGGTAGCGGTGGTAGCAAATGACGGTGACTAGCAGGACTCAAGGGAGAAGGCGGGGAGGTAACATGGCGCCAAGGTGTGGAGGAGATGGACAATCAAGACGGGAAAGCGGTTTTTGGCTGGAAAGTTCCAAATTTGGTAAGAAACTCAAATTCAAACAAAATTAGGAGGATTTCAAAATTTTCAAATTTTTAGTTTGTTTCGGAAATGGTTCAAACAGACTGTAAACCGTACCCCAGTATCCAGTTGTGGTAGCAGCAAAACAAATTCCAGTCAAACTCATGATTCAGTTCTTGGAGAGGAGCCTGGCCCTCCCCACTTTAGTTAGTACGATTAATCGAAATTAAATATTAACACACCATACATGATATTTACGAAGTAAGTGGCAAGTTAAAATAAATGGCTGCCAGGGATGATGCAGTGATCGGAAATGCAGGCCGGAGAGTAGTACCAGCAAGCTCTTGACATTCTTTATATCTAGCTGACTTTGCGTGAACACCTCATCAGCACCAAGCTCTGTTTTGCTTCTTCTGAACCAGGCCTAGAGCATTTTAGAGATGATTGAAGCAATTGATTGGGATGAGAAAGATAAAGTAATTTGATAGATATTAGAAGAGATTGGATGGCATGAGACGAGAGGGCATTCATGCTAATTGCTAAGGTAGGCTAAAAAAAATTGGAAGGGAAGCAGCAAGGTGGGAAATTAAAGCAACTAAGTGAGAGAGAAATGAATGAACACCAGGATTGAGTTTTACAAAGTCTTGCAGCATCCTGAGCGCCGTCAACCTCCACCGGACCAACGTCTGCCACCCTTGAATAACACAGGAGAACAGACAGCATCTCTTAATTTTGGTGATCTTTGATTCTTGGGAGCAGCAGCAGCAGTATAGGGAGGGGAGAAAGAACTCGGGAGTAGCGCACCTGAGGACCAGGTCGAGTGGGCCACGTTGGTCGTACAGGACGGCCTTGGAGGGTGGGGAGTATGTGGAGACGAAGACGATCACGACGAAGAAGAAGAGCATATATGCAAGCCATATATACTTCTGTTAAGATTGAGATAGGTATTCCAGACTAATTCAAATTTAAAATGGTACATATTTTTCTAACAAAACAATGAACTTTAAAATTTTCTAGCGGATTGAATTAAGTGATGTTTTGAATTTGAATTACAATTAAAAAATAATCATATAGCAAATTTCAAATTCCAATGTAAGTAAAATTTTCTAGCATAACAGTAACTAGATAGGGAGCCGCGCTACACCGCACCAAAGAGGGTAAAATCGTTAGAAAGTCTGTACTAGATACAAAGAACTAAACGTGGCAGTATAGCACTGTAGTGCGGTCCTGGATAATGGCAAATAAAAGATATAACAGGCATTCCTTAGCACAGAGAGGTACCTGACCATGTATTAAAGATCCTATGGTGTAAGAGGCCATCTCAGGAAAATATACAGGCAGAAGAACACAAAGAACTGAATTTTACATGTACATGGTGGATTCTGGGGCTCATGTACATATGCGGAGACAATGTAACAATAAGACTCGGGAATATACAGATTATAGCAGACAGATTGCAGCACCTCGGTGAGGTCGGACACAGAAGTAATATATGGGCATAATGTGCAAAAGCACATGAATGTATTACAACTACATTATTGTTAGGAAGCCATCTACCCAGCAAGTGGGCTGGATAACTGAACCCAGATCAGGGGAGAAACCACCAAGGAGCCCATTTGGTGCTTTCTCCAATGCATTAAAGTGCGGGTCAATAGTTTCATCTGGCATGCTCAATGTATTTAGTAAAAAAAAAAGGCAAAAATGGCTGGTAAAATTCTTGAACCAAAGTAGATTGGCCCAACTGAACAGATCGTCTGTGCGCACCGACGGTGAAATGTACTAACAGCGCTCAGCACACATGGAACTCTAGGCAGACAAAGGTGGCAAAGGAATTATCAATGTACACCTAAGTAAATCTGTGAGTGGGCAAAGGCAGCAAACATATTAAAAAACTATTTACATATAAGTAGCAGATTAGAAAAGCTAGAAGAGGTAAAGATTCTGACTCAGAAATACAAAATAGGTGCTGTACAGGCTACGTCTGCTCAGTTGTTTTTTTAACTGTATATATGGGTGAAGATGTAACAATATAACAGAACTAAATTAGCATGATGATAAACGTCAAGTTAAAATCAAGCTTGATTATCAACCTTCAACATTATCAAACCATTCTCAAATCTACTTACGTCTTGTTATTGGATTCACCTAGTAAACATAGCTTCATTTACCGGAAGCACGGTGTATCCGAATACCATTAGTCATGACTCTGCAGAGCTGCCTTACTTTACCCACAAGATCCCTTAACTCCTGCTAAAGAGTTAAGAAAACAAGGTTGTTCACTGCTCAATTCTTTATATAGCCTACACACAGTACGTTTTTGATCTCAACAAGCTTGGATGACCCCACGGATCACGTCCGACTCATGCAGCCCTACAGTTGTATGGTTAACTACCTCCCATATGAACTCACCCTTTGTCTCCCCCTTTCCAGTTGCAAAGGTTCAATTGAAATTGAGCAGCTACTAAGCCAGGTTTGAAAAGTCAACGCTTGTGGTTGGGCGATTACTATGTCCTTTACTCAGCATAAGGGTCTAGTCCTTACATTTTTAACTGAGGCATCATCCACGCACAAACCCATGTTCAGTGCCTGCGGCACTACCACCAATTCACAGCCAAGCCTCCACCCTAGGATAAGGTCTTCGGATCTAGCTCTGCGATCCTCGCCTACCCTAAATCCAACTTTTCAAAACTCTAGACAAATACCAAAACTCTTAACAGTAGAAAGATTTTGATGAGTTGCTAAGCTACCATGATTATATTAATATCATATTTATTATTGTTATGTTTTGTCAAGGTGAATGTGGCTATCAAATTAAACTGGGCTTTTTAGGTGGTAGGATGTAACTAAAATCATGTCATTCTAAGCAATAATTGTACATGAAATAACAATGCGTAAATAACATAATGAAAATACAAGTAAATAAATAGCTTAAGAAATGTAGGATCAACATGATCAAAATATGTGCAACTTGCCTTGCGGATCTACTATTTCAATTAACTCGTACTCCTCAGAGGGCTGGGCCTGGACTTGTGCTTCTCCTTCATGCTCCTGGGGACTTTGGCTTCGGAAGCTGACGCAAAACAATCAAACAAATTAATCCCATGCTCGAAGAGTTGAGCTAGGAATAAAGAAAGGAAATAAAGAAAGAATATGAAAAATCCAAATAAACCGGGTTTTGGGCTTTTAGGAAGGGCCAAATGGGGAAATGGGCCTAAGATTTGGGTTGGCGGGCTCGAAACTGTTCTAAAGAGTATTAACATGGATTTTGGATTTTGGGTGAATAGTAGCGGGTTCACTATGCTTAACGGGTCGGCACTGTTCCTCGGGCTCGAATCCGCTTCGGTTAATCGGTTCGGCTCAACTACATCGGGTTGGTTGAATAGTACCGGTCGGTTACTGTTCATCTTCCCCATTCAGCCGAACGCGCACGCGCGCCAAAACAGAGGAAATGGCGGCGGCTGTCGGCGGAGCTAGGGAGACTTGCAACGGGTTTTGAGGGTATGGGAGTGGGGGTTCCATTTTGGGTGGTGGTAGGTCCGGCAGAGGCGGCAATCACCGGCGGCGAGCATTTCCTTTTTCCGGCCGTTTTGAATTTGGTGGGTGATTGGAAGCTTCTTGGGACGATTGAGCTGGCGTTTGGGCATCTCGGGGGCTCAGGCAAGCTGGTGGTAGGGTTGGCTTAAGTTGGAGAGGTCGAGGTTGAGCTGGCCACGGGGAGGAGTTTCGGCCATGGAGTGGTTCATGCCGCCAGGGAAGGAGGGTTGCCGGGGAGCTAAGGCGGCGATTTGGGAGAGTTTCTGGGAGGTTGGGGAGGCTATAGCCGAAGTTAATTGAGGAATGGTTGGCCGGAGAGGGGACATTGGATTAGGGCTCACTTGGATTTCTTGCAATCGGCTGCAATGGGGGGAATGAGGGGAGATTCTGGGTGTTCGGCTGGCTTTGTGATTGTGTTGGCTTTGGATGGAGGGGGTCTGGCTGCTTAAATAGGGCCCAAAGGTGGTATGGCGCCGGAGGCTGTCCAAGGCGGTGACGGCGCGTGGCGTGGTCGGGAGTCTTTGGGGAGGTGCGGCGCGGCTGTCAGGAGGGGATAAAGCTTGCGTTTTGGGCGTTGTATGCCGCAATCAAAAGGTGCTGGCGTGCTTAGGTCGGTCAAGAGAGGAGGGCGCAAGAAATGGCAAAGGTAGTGGCAATGGACGGGCGGCGGTGCTGCCACGCCTTCTGGCCAAGCCAGGAACTGTCAGGGCGCAAGAGGCGAGGTGGTATGGGGTGGTTGCGGTGGCAAAGCTCGGAAGGCGCGAGGAGGCGCGGTTTTGCAAGGAAATCTGGCAGCGGCAAGAAACCAGGGCGCGATGGCGGCAGGAGCGACCGGCGGCAGCTGACACCGGTGCAAGGGCAATTAAGGGCGAGGTACGGCATCTGACAAGTGAGGTGAAGCTGATAGGGGCGCGCTGGTGCAAGAAGGCGTGAGGAGGTCGGCGGCGACTGAAAAATCGGAGGCGGCGGCGATATTTGTCGGACGTGAACAGTGCCGACGCCGAATCCCTCCGTTCAAGCCGTGATGACAAGGATTAAGGGCTGCTTTGCTTTGAGATTAGTGTGGATTAGGCTAGGGAGGCAAGATAAACTCAAATGCAACTCAAACTGAATTCAATTTTTGATTTTGCAAATTTTCGGTTTGTTTCATACCCAGCCTTGGTGACATGATAGCTGAAGCAATGTGTTAAAAGGAGTACCTCGATCCTGTATGGTCTTAACCTACACACGATTGACAACTAACTCTAGATCATTCCATAAAGGTAGAAAAACCAAAAAATAACCTTAAACACAAAGTTCACCTCACATGTAAACATTCCTAGTAGAGCTGTGCAGTAGAGAAAGCTGTGACGGCCAGCCAAATACGGGAGGGAATGAATCTGCCTGCTTTCTTTTCTCTGGTTGTGCAACATCATCTCACCAACAAAACAAGCGCTGAAGTCGATACAATCATATTAATCACATCATTGAATCAGGCAAGAAAAACCCCAAACTGCAGTAAGCATTTATTACCCATGATTAAAATACCTATTATACAATATAAAACAAAACAAATATCCCAGAGCAAGATCCCAAGGTATAGGTCTGTAACAAAAGGGAAAATACTAACTGATTCATGGTGGAAGCTAGGAATTTCCTTCAAATTTAGTCTCAAGGTGTAAGCTACATTGCCTGTGCGTGTCATGAATCTCAGCACTGCATTAAGAAAATGTCTGCTCAATGTTGCATGAAGAAACTATACAAAAAAACATACAAAAGAGTAAAAAAGGGAATACGAAAAGATCTCCATCAAAGCCTAGAGCAGTGATCTCAGCCAAACATTCTGTAGCTTGTCAGCAGGTATTAGCATATGGCATTGTCTGAGCTTGGGAACCAAAAATAGGCATGCGAACAAGTATTCTAATTAATAGTAGGTTTCATAACCAGATCCCAACATCCAAAAGATCAATGATCGATGACTTAACCACCCGCTGAGATAAAACGATAAACTGATATGGTTGAGTGGCTTTCTTTGCAAATAGGTGGTTCACAATTTCGTTAACAGCTTTAATAAAATCAATCTCATGAAGCACCTAAGGACAAGCTGTTAGACCATGTGGTATTGTGGTTAGGTCTAAGTTATTTTGGTGATGAATAATTGACAATGGTTAATTTGTTATAATGAATAATTGGTGATTTTGTTTAGCGTTGTTATGCGAGTTGTGTTGCGTGTGTGCGGATTGATGTTGGTCAAGTTTGGACAAACTTGTGCTGGAAAAATATTCTTTGATCTTTGCATGTACAGGTTGAGCATGGAGGCGATCATGGTCGGTGAAGAGTTTGATCGGGACTAGGATAGGAGATCCGAGATTCAGACGGTCAAGGAGGTCATGAGATGGTCGGGCTCATGCTTGGGGCGCATAGAGATCAGAGATGGATGATGCGTGGAGAAGCTACGGGAGGTGCGGTCCTGGAGGCTTTGACACGTGATGCGTTAGGAAAGTTGAAATTTTGGAAAACCAGTGTTAGGAAGGGTTTTGGGTCCCTTGAAAAGTACTCGGCCGAAAGCTTGGTTGAGATAACAAAAACGCTTAGGCCTAGTTGGACAAGTTAGATTAGGATTCTAAGTAGACATTGAATAGGATTCGTAGGAGCCTGTATAAAAGGGGACAGAAATTGTATCGGAGGTACGTCTTTTGGAGGACCGAACACTTTTTGGTTTTGGAGAAAAAAAATAGATGGTGGCGGTGCCTTTTTGTAACATCCTGAAATTTAAATCAGAAATATGTAAAGCTTTTGAATTAATCTTGCAATGTATCTCATTTGAGTTTGGGGTCATAAAGCTTTTGAATATATATTGTTGTAGGGGTGGCCCCCACCTAAGCCCAGTAGGCCTGTTAGGTCCGAAACAGGACATGTGTAATGACATAAGAGCCCTCGAGGGGAATACTCATGTGTAAGGGAATAACTGTACAAACACTCCCCATATGAATATATATGTGGCATAGGCCACGGGAGGAAGGCTCCAAGCCATTCATTTTACTCAACTCTCCACTACCACACACTCTCTCTCTGTTTGGTCTGTAACCACAACAGTTGGCGCCGTCCGTGGGGAGGACAAGAGCAAGCCTCCAGATCCGAAGGAGGATGGCACCAAATAAAGTGTCACCGTCGGCGGCGAGGAAGAAGAAGGTGGAGGCGGCGAAGTCTCGCGCCAGCACAAGGGCTTCGGCTTTAGCAACCGCAGGTACGAGCAGCGGTGTGGGCGCGACGACCAACCCCGCCACCGACGCGACGACCGACCCCACCAGAACCACCCCGACGACCACCCCCGGCGGTGGCAACGCAGGCGCATCCATTTCTCCACCCAGCGCAGAAGCGGTGAACGGCTCCAGGGTCCTCCGCGACAACACGGCGGGCAATCTGGGAGTGCAGGCCGTGACCACCGCCGTACCGGTAGCGCCGCCAAGCACACCGACGGCCCCGGCTGCCCCCGCGGCGGGGTCGGCCCTACTGGCGGCCCTCAGCGCATTTCAACAGGAGCTGACAGACCTCCGCGGAGCTGTGCGGGACATGCAAGAGGCTCGGAGCCAACCCCCCTCCCCGGCGGTGGCAACCGAACCCCCTACGTCTAGTCGCGTCTCATCGCGGCGAATAGATCCGGAGTCCCCGCTCTCCGCGAGTCTGCAGCAAGCGGCTTGGCCCGCAGGCTTCAAGTTCCCGAATGTCATCGAGGCCTACGAGGGTGACTCCGACCCGCGAGGCTTCGTGCGTGTGTACGAGGCCGCCATCGAAGCCGCTGGCGGAGACGACACCACGAAAGCAAGAGGGCTCCCCCTCGCGTTACAAGGCGTGGCACTGTCCTGGTTCTTCTCCATCGCGCCACAATCCATCCATGCGTGGGAGCAGATCCGCGGTCAACTTTGCAGCAACTTCCAGGGAAACTACGTCGAGCGTGTCGATGCGGACCAGCTCTTCGCAGTCAAGCAAAAACCTGACGAAAGGCTTCGGGATTACTTCAAGCGCTTTGCAAAAGTGCGTTGCCAGGTCAGGGACGTCAATGAAACGACCGTCATCAACGCAGCCACACAAGGCCTCCGCCCGGGACCACTCACCGAGTACAACGCGCGGAAGCCGCTCAAGTTGGAGGCAGAGCTCTTCGACAAAGTGGAAGCGTACGCTCGAGCCGAAGAGGACGTGCGGAGGCGCCACGACAATGACTCCGATGCCAGGCGAGCAGAGGGCTTGTCACACAGAGGTAGTGCAAGAGACAACCCGAGGACAGACCACAAGCAAGTGGCCGCAAGCGACATTCGTAAGCCCCGGCGCAACCAGCGAAGACCCCAAAAGGCCCGCCACATCCTGGCCGCGTAGGGTACTCCCCGGGGAGCCATCTCAGCCTCGCGCATCGCAGGAGGATGCCAAGGAGGCGGCGATGCCAAGCCACGCGCGGAGCAGGAAATCCTCGAATACGGTAGATGGTGCGAGGTGCACGGCTACGGGGGCCATTTCACGCGGGCATGCACCGAAGTCGCGGCAGTACGACAGGCGGCGGCCCACCCCTCCCGCGCTGGATCCCCCGGAGAGACCCAGTACCGCGGCATTAATGTCATCGAGGGAGGCTCTTCGCCAAGCGCTTCCTCGGCACAACTACCTCGGCGGGCATCCCCTTGCAGCATTACTTTTACGTCAGCCGATGCGCAGGGCGTAGAATTCCCCCATCAAGATCCCTTGGTCATCCAGGCCGACATAGCGGGATGCGACGTCAGGCGTATTCTCGTGGACGGAGGGAGCTCCGCCGCCCTTGATCGTATGGGAATACCTCGGAGTCTATTAAAAGCTTCGGAAGCCCCCCTCCAAGGCCTCGGAGGGCAACCTCTGAAGGCTCCGGGTCAGGTCTGCCTCCGAGTCTCCTTGTGCCAAGCCGACAACGCCAGGACCGAAGAGGTCGTCTTCGACGTCGTGGACGTCTCATATCCATACAACGCCATACTGGGCCGGCCCGCCATCAACTCCTTCGAAGCCGTCCCACACTTCGCATTCCTATGCATGAAGCTTCCAGGGCGGCGGGGCGTTATCACCATCTTCGGCGATCAGGATATGGCTCGGAGCATCGAAACCGAAGCTGGACGTTTGCACCGCAAGGTGCACGCCTTCAACAAATACCGGGTGGACACAACGCCATCCGCCCTAGGTTGGACGCCTAAGCCCCACCCGGAGGGCGGAGTGAAGAGGGTGCCGCTTCGAGCAGAAGGGCAGTATGGATCTCTACAGATTACAACTAAGGGTATTTAGGGACTCTTGAGTATGGATACCTATATATGTTAGAAGGTAACACTTGGATATAGATGTAACATGAGTAGTTATTCTAGCTTCTTGTCAAAAGAGAGGATTTAGCAATAGTGTGATTAGGGGAGAATGCCACATGGAAAAATGACCCATCAATTGAAGGGTATAGAAATCAACCATTAGCAAGATAGGCTATAAGGTATTCTCAATAACCTAGGTCATGACATCCAAATATAATTATAGAATGCAGTATATTAAAATGAGTATGATTAAACTTTAGTTACTCAAAATGGGATTTCCATAGCACCAAAAAAAATGAAACTAGGAATTGGGTGTTGGAGTTATTTGGGTCTTTTGGTAAATGTTTATTGGTTTGCTGATTGCCTTTTTCCTTTTATCCAAATTATCGCGCGCGTTAAAAATAGCTTACGAGGCACAAGAGGAGGAGGCAGAAGCAGCAGCGCTAGAAGCTTCAGACAACCCAGACAGCACCCCCTGTGACCAAGGCGAGTCAATACTTTGATCATGTTGATCCTATGCTTTCTGCAAATTACTTTGTTTTAAATTATCAAATTGCATGCTGTTATTTTATATGCAAATACATGCTTGATTTAATATTCTAGTTATGTGCCCATTGTTTACCTTGAGTAATATTACCCCTCCTTTGAAATATTTGAATGTGTGAACCTTGTCGCCCTAGCAAAAATATAATAGTAACATTTCGAAAATAAGTCCCTAATGATATGCTATGCTTAGTACTGCATAAATACTCGGGGCGCTGAAATGCCCCAAACATCATTGTCATTTAAATCATGAGAAACTGGTTGGGCAGTCATGGAGGTAATGGCTGGTGTATGTTGGATATGGTTATTTTATATTCCCAAAAACCTCAAATTGCTTATTTATCTGGGCGGATGGTTTAGGGGTATGGTGCAGTGGTGCACGAGAGTGTGGTTTGTGGTAGAACCGCCCAGATAACTCTAAGGACTGAATCTTGTCATGGCCTCCTATGTAAAACAAGTACAACCACAAGTCTGTAAAGTACAACTTGGCCTAGTAAATTTACCGGACCCTGAAAATCACCGTCATCGGTGGAGGAGGCGAGGTAGTGCAAGTGGCGGTCTGGGTGACGGCTTGAATGGGGCACCCGCCGAGGGTGAAGTTCGTCTGCGGCGTGCTAGTAGTGTGGGTAGCCAGCTACTAGGCGCATAGGAGGGGAACCCCCGCACAACCTATGAGACCTGCCGCAAGTGGGACAAGCTCATAGGGGTGAGATGATGGAAGGGGCGAGGTATTTTGAACGGTTATTGTGATGGTTCGCTCAACTGCACAACTAAGGAATTGTGCGGGGCAATGAGTAAACCGTCTCTTGTGGGTAAAGTGTGCAAACTCTGCAGAGTCTAAACTATTCGAATAGCCGTGCCCACGGTTAAGGGCGGACATGGGAACTTAACTAGATATAGTTCTATTTCAAAAATATTGTCAACTGAAATGGCAGAGGGAGGGCATTGAGAAGCCCTCTATGGTGTTGTCCTGGGCGTCGTCCCAGTGGTAATGTAAGCGACTATAACGCTGAAAGTATAGCATATGGATTGGAGGCCATGTAATGGTGGATGGCCTCTAGATCACTGGTATTATAGCATTCTGATACACGTGTACCCTTTGGTGCAAAAATTGCTAGGTCATAGGGATTTTTAAGTAATTGTATTCAAAAGCACTCTACGCAAAACAAAATAACCCCAGCCTTCTCTTGATGAGCCCTGCATACTACTTAATTGCATTCTGTGTATTGGCTCATGGAGCACGGGGTTGGAGTGCTCACGCTCGCATTATCAAACCAGATTCTGGAGTCCAGGATCACTACGCTTATGAAGATGCCCCGGCTGCAGAGGAAGGGAACAACGTTGAGACTTAGGACGTCTTTTACGCTTTTTGGTCCAGAGTAGTTAGACCAAGGTACAGTGTGCCTATAATTATTGCCTTAGCTTAGGTAGTAATCATACGGCACATATTTACCCCAGTCGCTGTTTGTGGATTATTGGCTTCACTTGGTTTTTGCTTCCGCTGGCGTACTTTTGCAATGTAAACATTTGGCCTGGTCGGCCCCTATGTAAACTCATTACCCGACGTGGCATAATTCAAACCTTTGTTATGTAATATTGGAATGAGTTGTGAATGTCCATGCGATGTATGAAATGATGCAGCAATGTACCTGTGAGCGCTATCTACTGATCCAGGGAATAGTGCAGTGGTTTCACAGGAGATTCTGGATTGAAAAATCCGGGTCTGACACTTTTCATCAGAACGATCGACGACGTCTCGATTCTAATCTCATCTACGCTTGCGACGTTCACGGAGAGAAAAAAAGACGTGCAGCGGCGAGGCACACGACGAACGAAATTGATTGCTAAATTGAATCAAAAACGTGTTTCGCTGATATTGATCGGAATCAAATAGCGATCGGAAATTTTTTTTTTGCTACAGTACTTCAGAAAGTATGTTACATAAAATTGCTACAGTAAAATCAGAAAAAAAATTCTTTTTTTTGTTATTTCTGGTTTTTGCAGATTAAACAATTAAAAGGAAGAAAAGTTTTTAAAAAAATATTCCGCTGTGCGGTGCAATCATTCACCCCCCTCTGATTGCCATCAACGATCCTACAAGTGGTATCAGAGCAGATTTATTTTTCTAATTGATCTTAACCGGTGATTAGAAAACATGTCGACAGATAGGTATACCACAAAACCTTGTATTTTCGATGGTGTTGATTTTCAGTATTGGAAGTGAAGATGGAGGCATATATTCAAGCTCAAAGTTTTGCAATATGGGAGAAGGTCTACAAGCCTTATCAAGTGCCTGAGAACGATGCTGTGTCAGCAGCAAATATAGCACAAGTGGAGGCAATAGCAAGGCAAGGAACCTGATAATTCAAGGACTAGGAAGGAATGATTTTGATTGTGTTGTGCATCTTAAATCCGCATATGAGGTATGGAAAGCACTATGTGATTATCATGAGGGTCCATCTACTATTAAAGAGGTACGTCAAGATATGTACAAAAAGGATTACATGCGTTTTGAGATGAAACCTGGTGAATTAATAGATGATTTCTTTGCCCGCTTTAAAATAATTCTTAGTAACCTACGTGCTGTTAATGTTACTTATACTGATGCTGAAAATGTACGTCAATTACTTGGAGCATTAGATATGTCTATATGGGAGATGAATGTTACATCCATTAGAGAATCTACTGTCATGAGTACACTTACATTAGATGTACTTTATTCTAAATTGAAAACTCATCAATTAGATGTTTTTGCTAGAAAAAATAATGGTAATAAATCAATTGCTTTAGCTTCACAATCTAGCAAGTCTAATGGTGATAATTCTTTTACTAGCTATGATTTGTCTTCTTTGTCTTCACGAATCGATGAACATCTAGAGAAACTCCCGGAAGATGATTTGGCACTCCTCTCTACACGCTTCACAAGAGTTTTGCAGAATGTGAGATCAAGAAAGAGAGAAAAATTTTGGTCCTCAAAGGTGCTATGAGTGTGGTGATCTCAATCATATTCGTCCCAAATGTCCAAAGTTTCTAGCAAGATTTGCAAGGGAAGAGAATGAGAAGGAAGAAGAGATGGAGAAAGAAAAAAAAAGAAGAATAAAAGGAAGGGCTTATGAATCGCAAGGTGGTGCATTGTGTTCTTTCGGCTCTTGAGCAAATTAATTTGAGTGATGTGGACACGGACAGCGAGGATGATACTCCCAAAGGCAAGAAAGATTTAATTGGGTTGTATCTAATGGCAAGTAGCAAAAACTCCACCGACAATGATGATCTTGACAGCGACAACTACAATGAGGTAGAACCTTCTTATGATGATTTAGCTAAAGCTGTTGCTAAACTTGGTACTTTGCTAGAAAAGAAAGATAAAAAGATTAAGAAATATGATACTTTGATTGAATATCTAAATTCTGAAATTCCAAGACTTAGAGTTTTAATTCCTGATGATGAATCTTGTGAGTCTTGTCAAATTTTACATTCTGAGTTAGAGAATGCTAGGCCACTTAATGTTTTAAACATGGATCAACTTAGAGATGTAACTGCTAAATTTGATGAATTAAAATTAGCACATGACTCTTGTGATGAAGAATTGAAATGTGCTAATGATGAAATTGGAAAGCTCAAGTTTAGTTCTTCTTCATGTTTAGAATCAAGTATTTCAAATGTTCATTCTAAAACTTGTTCTAAATGTGAATTATTAGAAGCTAGACTTAACTCATCTCAGGAAACAATTCAACAGATGTTTTATCATGAGATATCTTCTTGTTCTAATTGTCCTAAACTTAACACAGAAATAGAAGCATTGACTACACAACTTAATAATTTCACTGAAAAAGAAAGATTGGCTCAGTCTACTGTTTCTAAGAATTTTGTGAATGAACTTGTTAAATGCACAACTTGTCCTAAAGAGAATGAGTACCTAAAAGACACTTTAGAGAGATTTTCTTTTAGCAAGAAAAAAATTGAATCTGATACTAGACAAGACAAAAATAAGTGTAAAAAATCGTGGTCTAGGATTTAATTTTGTTGAGCATGCCAAAAATAATCCTCCTGAGGTTATTAAGCCTCTTGAACCTGGAAAAATTGAAGTGAAACTTGAACCAAAACAAACTGTGTTTAAATTTGTTGGTATTATGTCATCTACTAATTAAGTGAATGCAAATGTTTCTTCTACTGCTCAAGTTAAACATAAAGTTAAGTACATTTGCAGTCATTGTGGTAAAGATGGACATCTTGTGCAATTTTGCTTTAGACTAGCCAGACAACAAATAAAAAAAGGCTAAGACTTGGTCTAGTTTGAGGAATGCACGTTCTTTTGTGACTAGAAACATGAGTAATGCTAAATCTGTATTTCTACATAAGAATACTCGTGTTGCGCCTACTCGTCGTATGTCTCAATACTGGATTCCTAAATGTTTTATTTCTAACTCCAATGCTGAGGCCTCGACATCTTCTGTCTCTATGTAGGCTTCTCGTGCGAGGAAGGAGAACATATGGTTTAGTGGACTCCGGATGCTCACGCCACATGTCCGGTGATAAAAGTTGGTTCTCCTCCCTTTCGCATACATCTCGAGCTGAAAGTGTTACTTTTGGAGATACTACTTCTACATCTGTTTTGGCAAAAGGTACAATGACGGTAAATGAAAAGTTTGTGTTTAAAGATGTGGCTCTTGTTGAGAACTTGAAATTCAACTTGCTTTTTGTCTCACAAATGATTGATGAAGATCTTGAAGTATGTTTTAAGAAAGGTGAATGTAAAGTGTTAGATGCTTCATGTGATCTAGTTTTTAAAATTTCATGATTTGGAAGAGTTTTTAAAGCTGATTTTGATGTTTCATATGATGCTAAGTTTAGGTGTCTAGTTGTCAATGTTTCTAAAGATTTATTCTTTTGGCATCGTAGACTTGGACATGTTGGTTTTGATCATCTCACGCGTGTTAGTGGTATGGATCTTATACGTGGTTTGCCTAAACTTAAGAATAAAAGCAATATAGTTTGTTCTTCTTGTAGACATGGCAAGATGTGTGCAGGTTCATATCCTCCGCTTATTATGGTCATGACAAATGCACCGGTACAGCTCCTACACCTTGACACAGTTGGACAATTGAAAGTTCAGTCGTTTGGTGGTAAGTGGTATGTACTAGTGATTGTTGATGATTTCTCTAGATATTCTTACGTTTATTTTATGGCATCTGAAGATGAGGCTTTTAGTCATTTTAGAAGTCTTGTTCTTAGATTATCTATCGATCTCCTAGGATCTCTTAGTGCTATTAGAAGTGATAATGGAACTGAATTTAGAAATTCATCTTTTGATCATTTTTGTGCTGAAAAAGGAATTGATCATCAATTTTCATCACCATCTGTTCCACAACAAAACGGCGCAGTTGAAAGGAAAAAATAGAACTTTGGTTGAGATGGCTAGAACAATGCTAGATGAATATAAAACTCCAAGGAAATTTTGGGCTAAAGCTATATCTACTGCATGCTATATTTTAAACCGTGTGTTCTTGAGATCTAAACTTGGTAAAACTTCATATGAGCTTCGGTTTGGACATAGGCCTAGTGTATCTCATTTCAGAGTTTTTGGGTACAAATGCTTTGTGTTAAAATCTAGAATCTTAGATAAATTCGAAGCTAGATCAACTTATGGTATTTTTCTTGGATACCCTGCTCATTCATGTGGCTTTCGTGTGCTTGTTTTGGAGACTAACAAAATAATATAAACCTGTGAAGTTTCTTCTGATGAGGCTAGTCCAGGCACTAGTCTAAGTGATGCAGGTACAAGTGCATATGTTCAGGGGGAGAGCATATTTGTTGATGACGATGAGGATGATGAAGATGAGGTTATGGTTCCTACTATTTCTCCACCTGTAGTTTCTTCTACGCCTTCTACTACTGCGGCTGCAGTTGGGCATCCTCAAGCTACTACTTCATCTACACATATTGAAAATGAACAAGAAGGTGCTTCAAGAATTTCTGCTCCTCGTCACATTCAAAGGAGACATCCACCTGAACAAATGATTGGAGATTTAAATGAAAGAATAACAAGGTCCAGGTTTATCGATTCTGACTCCCATGCTCATTCTGCTTTTGTTGCTTCTTTTGAGCCCAAAGATGTATCTCATGCATTAACTAACGAATCTTGGATCAATGCCATGCATGAAGAATTAGAGAATTTTGAACGTAATAAAGTTTGGAACCTTGTTTCACCTCCTTCTGATCACTCTATAATTGGAACTAAATGGGTGTTTAAAAACAAACAAAGTGAGGATGGTGTTGTTGTTAGAAACAAAGCTAGGTTGGTTGCTCAAAGTTTTACACAAATAGAAGGTTTAGATTTTGATGAAACCTTTGCTCCTGTTGCTAGATTTGAAGCCATTAGAATTTTGTTAGCCATTGCTGCATCTAAAGGTTTTATATTATATCAAATGGATGTAAAAAGTGCTTTTCTTAATGGCTATATAAATGAGGAGGTTTATGTTAAGCAACCACCTGATTTTGAAAATCCATAGTTTCCTAATCATGTTTTCAAATTGTCAAAAGCTTTGTATGGGTTAAAGCAAGCTCCTAGAGCATGGTATGATAGGTTGAAAAACTTTTTATTAGAAAAGGGTTTTTCCATGGGAAAAGTTGATAAAACTCTCTTTGTACATAAGCAAGGCAATGATCAATTATTCGTTCAGATTTATGTTGATATCATCTTTGGGAGTGCATCTCATGCTTTGGTGACTGAGTTTTCAGCAACGATGAGTAAAAATTTGAGATGAGTATGATGGGAGAGTTGACTTACTTTTTGGGACTGCAAATAAAACAAACAAATGAGGGAATTTTTGTGCATCAAAGTAAGTATACAAAGGATCTTCTACGTCATTTTGGGATGGAAAAATGCAAGCCTATTGTGTCACCTATGGGAGCTGCTTCGACACTTGATCTTGATGAAGATGGTGAAGCTGTTGATCAAAAAGAGTATAGCAGCATGATTGGCTCACTTTTATATCTTACTGCTTCGAGGCCAGACATACAATTTTCTGTGTGTTTATGTACTCGTTTTCAAGCTTCCCCACTGTAACATCCCAAATTTTGAAATGTTCGAAACTTTTGAAGAATTTAAAATTCTATTTGCCTCTTATTAGCATTTCGCGTTTTTACCAAAATTTTATTTGAATTTTCTCAAGTGTTGTGCTAAACAAAAGAATAAATGGAAATAATTCTCAAATACAACGAAGAACCGTGAAGATAAAAGATACAATTTAGTTTAAATGGGAGTTAAAAAATGCTAAGAACGAAAATCTAGAAAATCAAATAAAATAATAACAACAACAACAACAATAATAATAATAGAGAAATAGAAGATTTCGCATCTGGATAATTGAGCCCAGTTTTGAATTAAAAGTTAAAAAATTTGAAACCCAATTTACTTAAACAAAAGAGGAGCAATGGTTAAAGGAGTAATAAAAATACACATTTAAATTGTTGAAAATTTAAATTTAAATTTTAAATGTCAAGCAAAAATTACAATCAATAGTCGTAATTGTGAAATAGAAATTTAAGTTAAAAATCCAAAAATTCAAAACCTTGCTTGAGCTTTTATTATCTCTTCTCTTTCCTTTCCCTTTCTCCTTATCTATTACATGTGGGCCCATTCACCTTTTCATCCCTTCTCTCCATCTCCCCCCTTCTTTACTGACTGCGGGCCTGACCCCCTCTTTCTTCCCTTCTTCTCCATCCTCTGTGCAAGTTTCTTTTTCTCTGTCCCACGTCCGAGCTTGTCAGCCGGCCCCTCTCTCCCTGTTCGCCCGTCAGCTGCGCCTGCCCCCCTGAAGGAATACGCGTATGCTACGAGAGCAGAAAACAAAAATTTCTACCGCGCACACCAGGACATCATGCTAAGAAGGGATCATGGATCGTTACCACTAGACGCGCAGCGCAGCGGAAGAAGAGTCGGAGAAGCCGATCCAACCACGCGCGTCGAGGTAGTAGTGGAAGTAGTCGATCATCCTGAACAGATCGTCTCCTCCACGCGATCAACCACACCACGAGCAGATCCAATCTGTAGGTTGTTGATGCCGATCAACATCGCAACGAGCAGCGCCTCCACCGGTATCCATGAAGGAATACGCGTACGCTACGAGAGCAGAAAACACAAATTTCTACCGCGCACACCAGGACATCATGCTAAGGAGGGATCATGAATCGTTACCACTAGACGCGCAGTGCAGCGGAAGAAGAGTTGGAGAAGCCGATCCAACCACGCGCGTCGAGGTAGTAGTGGAAGTAGCCGATCGTCCCGAAAAGATCGTCTCCTCCGCGCGATCAACCACACCACGAGCAGATCCAATCTGTAGGTTGTTGATGCCGATCAACGCCGCAACGAGTAGCGCCTCCACCGGTATCCACACGTCCGGGGCTGGAACGCCGATCGCGAGTCTACCAGCACTCGCGAGCGGCTAGGGTTTGGCTCGGGAGGTGGCGGCTAGGGTTTTGCTCGGGAGGAACAGAAGCATGCATCCCTCAGCCCCTCGCCTCCATATATATAGACCTCCTCACTTGGGCCTCGTGGACCGAGGCCCAATAGGAGTCTATCCGGATCTCTATCCGAATTGAGCCCACATTCGAATCACATTCGAATTAGTGTTCCAACCCGTTAAGTGTGCGACCCTGTAGGTTCACGTATACTTGGTCGCGACCTCGAAACGCCTTTCCGGTCATCCTGTTAATAGCAGCCTCTAGTAAGACATATTAACCCCAAAGTATACGTAAAGATCATATCGGCTGAACCTGTAATGTTCTCATATACGAATCCCTTTGCCTTACGATATAGATTAAGCTCAAGACAAGACCTGTGTCATCCTCTTAATAGCTCAATCACTCTCTCGATTCCGTGATGGATTATAAACTCGTGATTGACTCGTCAATCACCTTGGCATGGCCATGCACTTTCATAATCCATTACATCGAGGGGCCTAGAGATATCTCTCCCATAAGGAGGGGCAAATTCTATCTTGATCATTCACATCCCACTACATGTTTCATGGCAAACCCAAAGACTACTTTTATGACTACCCAGTTACGGAGTAGTGTTTAGTAGTCCCAAAACAAGCTACTACGCATGTTGGGAACCATGATGATCTCAAGTCTAAGGATTCCACATAAACACTACTTGAGACCAAATGATGACACATGGAATCTCTGCAGTGTCTCATGGCGGGTCTATCCAACATATCTTCACTAACACATGTCCATATTATTGATTTGATATCATGATCCATGAGACATGATCATCAATCAATACATATGCTAATCTTTGAATCATATTTGTTCCTCATATGATATATAATCAGGGATCATTTAGAAATAGCAATATTTTGGCATTAAGAGTCTCATGAATAAGTCACATACTCATTGATCAATAATGATAATGTCTATTTCATGGAACAAACTAATGCATCATAAACATAGTATGTGATATATATAACATCTCCATGTTGCCTCTAGGGCATATCGCTAACAGTCTCCCACTTGCACTAGAGTCAACCATGTAGGTATCTAATACCCATTGCCCTAGTGTGAGCCTCATGCTTTGGCTGGGGAAGCGGCTTTGTCAACGGATCTGCAATGTTCAAATCCGTTTGTACTTTGCATATCTTCACATCGCCTCTCTCCACTATCTCGCGGATGAGATGAAATCGCCGTAAAATGTGCTTCGACTTCTGGTGCGATCTAGGCTCCTTGGCTTGCGCAATGGCTCCACTGTTGTCACTGTAGAGGTCCATTGGACTGGATGCACTAGCCATCACACCAAGCTCAGAAACAAATTTCTTGATCCAAACAGCCTCTTTAGCAGCTTCAGAACCTGCTATGTACTCGGCTTCTGTTGTAGAATCAGCAACCGTCTCCTGCTTGGAACTCTTCCAGCTCACCGCACCGCCGTTCAGGCAGAACACAAATCCAGATTGCGATCTGAAATCATCTTTGTCAGTTTGGAAGCTAGCATCGGTGTAACCATTTACAACGAGCTCTTCCTCACCCCCATAGACGAGGAACACATCTTTAGTTCTTCTCAAGTACTTCAAGATGTTCTTTACGGCAATCCAATGACTTTCACCTGGATCTGACTGGTATCTACTTGTAGCACTTAAAGCATACGAGACATCTGGACGTGTACAAAGCATGGCATACATAATGGACCCCATAGCCGAAGCATATGGAATCACATTCATTTTATCCCGCTCATCAGGTGTACTAGGACACTGACTCTTGCTAAGATTTATACCATGTGACATAGGTAGGAAGCCTTTCTTGGAATCCAGCATGTTGAACCTTTTCAACACCTTGTTAATGTACGTATCTTGGCTTAATCCAATTAGCCTTCTTGATCTATCCCTATAGATCTTGATGCCCAGAATATATGCTGCCTCTCCTAAGTCTTTCATAGAGAAACTATTTTTCAATGAAGACTTAACAGATTCGAGCATAGGAATGTCATTTCCGATCAGTAATATGTCATCCACATATAAGACCAGAAACACGAGTGCGCTCCCACTAGCCTTTTTGTAAACACAAGGTTCTTCTTCGTTCTTGATGAAACCAAACCCTTTGATTACTTCATCAAAACGAATGTTCCAACTCCGAGATGCCTGCTTTAATCCATAAATGGATCTTTGCAGCTTGCATATCTTTCCAACTGATTGCGGATCGACAAAACCCGTGGGCTGTGTCATGTACACATCCTCACTCAGATTTCCATTAAGGAAAGCTGTTTTGACATCCATTTGCCATATTTCATAGTCGAAATATGCAGCAATCGCTAGAATGATCCGAATAGACTTTAGCATTGCGACGGGCGAAAAAGTTTCATCATAATCAACACCTTGAATTTGTTTGAAACCTTTGGCCACCAATCGCGCTTTATAGATGTGAACATTTCCATCTATGTCTGTCTTTTTCTTGAAAACCCATTTGCACTCAATGGTTTTAACACCATCAGGTGGATCAACCAAGTTCCAAACTTGATTACTGTGCATGGATTCAATTTCGGATCTCATGGCTTCAAGCCATTTCTCAGAGTCTGGTCCCACCATCGCTTCTTCATAGGTCTTAGGCTCATCGTTGTCTAACAACAATATGTCCCGTTGTTGAGTAGTCAAGAACATGTACCTCTCAGGTGCACGACGTGACCTCTCTGACCTACGTGGTGCCGGTGTGTCCACAACAGGTTCTTCAACAGTTTGTTCGTCCTGTTGTGGTTCTGTAGGAGCTGAAATGTTTTCAGGTGTTTCTCGAATTTCTTCAAGTTGCACCGTGCTCCCACTATCCCTTCTTGAGAGAAACTCTTTCTCTAAGAAGACACCATGCCGGGCGACAAACACTTTACCTTCTCCTTGATTATAGAAGTAATATCCTTTTGTTTCCTTAGGATACCCGATAAAGAAGCATTTATCAGATTTAGGTGTGAGCTTATCAGATTGTAAACGTTTTACATAAGCCTCACATCCCCAAATCTTAAGAAAAGACAAGCTAGGACGTTGTCCTGTCCACATCTCATATGGTGTCTTTTCTACTGATTTTGATGGAACCCTGTTTAGTGTGAAAGCGGCTGTTTCAAGAGCGTACCCCCAAAAAGACAACGGAAGATCACTTTGGCTCATCATGGAGCGCACCATATCTAATAAGGTGCGATTTCTCCGTTCAGATACCCCATTCCATTGAGGTGTTCCTGGCGGAGTCAATTGTGGAACAATTCCACAATCCTTCAGATGATTGCCAAACTCATGGCTCAAATACTCGCCTCCACGATCAGATCGTAGAAACTTAATTGTCTTGCCTAAATGATTTTGCACTTCATTTTGGAATTCTTTGAACTTTTCAAAGGATTCCGACTTATGCTTCATCAGGTAGATATACCCATATCTACTAAAGTCATCAGTAAAAGTTATGAAGTACTGAAAACCACCTCTGGCTGTTGAGCTCATTGGTCCACATACATCAGAATGTACGAGTGCCAATAAGTCACTTGCCCGTTCACCTTGACCGGTGAAAGGTGCCTTTGTCATCTTGCCAAGTAAACAAGATTCGCATGTCTCAAATGATTCAAAATCAAATGAGTGCAGAATACCATCTCTATGGAGCTTCTCCATGCATTTCTCATTTATGTGACCTAAGCGACAGTGCCAAATAAACGTGGGATTCAAATCATTCGAACGTTGCCTCTTTGCATTAATGTTATAGACCGGTGACTCTTCAAGAGTAAGAACATATAACCCATTCACCAATGGAGTATGACAATAGAACATATCTTTGAAATAAAGAGAACAACCATTGTTCATAGATCTAAAGTCATAACCTTCTGCTTGCAAACATGAAGCAGAAATAATGTTCTTGGAAAGAGATGGAACACAATAACAATTATTCAATTCCAAAACTAATCCTGAAGGTAAAGACAATGGCATGGTGCCAACAGCCACCGCAGCAACTTTTGCTCCATTGCCAACGCGAAGATCCACTTCACTCCTCCTCAAACTTCTACTTCTTCTTAGCCCCTGCAACGATTTGCAAATGTGAGCAACCGATCCGGTATCAAATACCCAAGAATCAGTGGATGAAGTAGAAAGATTGATCTCTATAACATTTATACCTAGAGGGGAAGTCGTACTTCCCTTCTTCTTCTCAAGATCCTCCAAGTACTTTGGGCAGTTCCTTTTTCAATGTCCCGATTGCTTACAGTAGTAACAATCTGCATTAGGAGCAGCGCCCTTCTTGACTTGCTTGGCCTTAGAACTGCTCGCGATCTCATCGGGAGCTAACTTTCTTTTGACCGCGCCTTTCTTGACATTGGGCTTGCCCTTGCCTTTCTGCATCATCATCATATGATTGCTGCTTTTCTTAATGCTTTCCTCGGCAGCTTTTAGCATCCCATGCAACTCAGCCAAGGTCTTATCCATGTTGTTCATGTGATAGTTCAGTATGAATGGCTCAAAGCTCGGGGGGAGCGACCGGAGAATCACATCTGTAGCCAACTCTTGTCTAAGGGGAAAACCAAGCTTTTCCAGACTCTCAATGTAGCCAATCATCTTAATCACATGAGGGCTGACGGGATTCCCTTCTGCAAGCCTGCACGCAAACAAGGACTTTGAAGTGTTGAACCTCTCAGCCCTTGCTTGGTTCTCAAACATACCACGCAACCCCACAATGATATTGTAGGCATCTGTGTTCTCATATTGCTTCTGAAGCTCAGAGGACATTGTGGCAAGCATGAGACAGCTCACATCAAGGCAATCATTCGTTTGCTTCTCATAAGCTCTCCGTGCAGCCGCAGTAGCATTATCAGGCAAGTCATCAGGATAAGGAGACTCAAGGACATACTCCTTGCGCTCATGCTTGAGAACAATTCTCAAGTTGCGATACCAATCCATAAAGTTCGTTCCATTGAGTTTTTCTTTCTCAAGAATAGATCGCAAATTAAAAGAACTGGATGCGGCATTAGTTGACATGATCTACAACAAAGAATATGCAAAGTTTAGCACTATGTTTATGTTCATCTTTTATGAAACTATTTAACAAAAGACTCCCACTATGTGTTTTGCAACAAAACTCCCTCTAAGTTACATAGTGGGTCAAGATCCTCATTTCACTAATTCCTAGTGAGCTTTGGCATCACGGCTAGAAAACTAGTGACATGGGTAAGCAACACCTTGCTAATCACATCTCTATGTGACTCTTGCTTGTTGGGTGACATCAATATGCCCTGGCCCCAACCTATGCCCCAAGGTCCAAAAGTGTTTTGATAACCTTGTTAAGTTAACCAAATGCTTCCGCATGTAGATGTCCGACATCTACCCCAAATAATGATGATAACCGACGGCACTCTACTTTGGTAGACCTACCATGCGGTGATCATTATCTTTTGGTGCAACATATGGAAGGGCATGAACACCTAATTTTATGAGGGATTCTATCCTACCATAGCAACATATGACAAAAATCATTGCATAAGAATAAGATAGATAACATCACAGATAAACACATTTAACTGTGATGTAGTATGGCCCAAAAAATGGTGATCTCCATCTCCATGTAGGTGTAGACGATCTCCATCCTCCACATCACTCCTTTAGGCCACCATGCTTGAAAGCTTGTAAGCTCAAAACTAGGCTACTACCTATAATAGCTAGAAATTGAAGATTACAAAGATGATTCAAGTATTAAGGTCGACACGCAGGTCGTTAAATACAATATAGACAGCTAACAATAGCTGAAATAATCATGACACGCAGGCCATGAACGAATGTTACATGCATCACATACATCTCATACATTCCAATAAGATATAGGGCCATACTATTCACATCATTCCCTGCAAACACCCTACGAAATTTACAGATCCAATCTATGAAATCGCAATGGAAAAACTATTCGGCACAACCACCTTACGCCGATCCGAGACATTCTCTAGGACGCTAGTTTTTCCACTGGGCCGAGGCCATCAGATCCGTAACCTACTAGTATTCGACATAACCACCTTATGCCGATCCGAGACATTCTCTAGGACACTAGTTTTTCCATTGGCCCGAGGCTATCAGATTCATATCCTACTAGTATTCGACATAACCACCATATGCCGATCCGAGACAATCTCTAGGGCACTAGTAGTGATACAATCTGCGCCTCATCTAACCCCTATTCACCGATTGATCTCATCAACCCGTGCTACCATCGATTCATCACATGAAACGACTGATCTAGACTGTAATAGATCCAATCTACTACAACCGCATATCAACATATGCGCTGATCCAGATCGCAAACTAAGCAAGACGGCTCTGATACTACTGAAGGAATACGTGTATGCTACGAGAGCAGAAAACAAAAATTTCTACCGCGCACACAAGGATATCATGCTAAGGAGGGATCATGGATCGTTACCACTAGACGCGCAGCGCAGCGGAAGAAGAGTTGGAGAAGCCGATCCAACCACGCGCGTCGAGGTAGTAGTGGAAGTAGTCGATCGTCCCGAACAGATCGTCTCCTCCACGCGATCAACCACACCATGAGCAGATCCAATCTGTAGGTTGTTGATGCCGATCAACGCCGCAACGAGCAGCGCCTCCATCGGTATCCTCACGTCCGGGGCTGGAACGCCGATTGCGAGTGTACCAGCACTCGCGAGCGGCTAGGGTTTGGCTCGGGAGGTGGCGGCTAGGGTTTTGCTCGGGAGGAACAGAAACATTCATCCCTCAGCCCCTCGCCTCCATATATATAGACCCCCTCACTTGGGCCTCGTGGACCGAGGCCCAATAGGAGTCTATCCGGATCTCTATCCGAATTGAGCCCACATTCGAATCACATTCGAATTAGTGTTCCAACCCGTTAAGTGTGCGACCCTGTAGGTTCACGTATACTTGGTCGCGACCCGAAAACGCCTTTCCGGTCACCCTATTAATAGCGGCCTCTAGTAAGACATATTAACCCCAAAGTATACGTAAAGATCATATCGGCTGAACCTGTAATGTTCTCATATACGAATCCCTATGCCTCACGATATAGATTAAGCTCAAGGCGAGACTTGTGTCATCCTCTTAATAGCTCAATCACTCTCTCGATTCCGTGATGGATTATAAACTCGTGATTGACTCCTCAATCACCTTGGCATGGCCATGAACTTTCATAATCCATTACATCGAGGGGCCCAGAGATATCTCTCCCATAAGGAGGGGCAAATTCTATCTTGATCATTCACATCCCACTACATGTTTCATGGCAAACCCAAAGACTACTTTTATGACTACCCAGTTACGGAGTAGTGTTTAGTAGTCCCAAAATAAGCTACTACGCATGTTGGGAACCATGATGTTCTCAAGTCTAAGGATTCCACATAAACACTACTTGAGACCAACTGATGACACATGGAATCTCTGCAGTGCTCATGGCGGGTCTATCCAACATATGTTCACTAACACATGTCCATATTATTGATTTGGTATCTCCATACCATGATCCATGAGACATGATCATCAATCAATATATATGCTGATCTTTCAATCATATTTGTTCCTCATATGATATATAATCAGGGATCATTTAGAAATAGCAACATTTTGGCATTAAGAGTCTCATGAATAAGTCACATACTCATTGATCAATAATGATAATGTCTATTTCAAGGAACAAACTAATGCATCATAAACATAGTATGTGATATATATAACATCTCCATGTTGCCTCTAGGGCATATCACTAACAGCCCCCGGCCCCCTGCACGCTCACGTCGCCCCGCGTCGGCACGACGTCAGCCACCCTCCCCCATCCCCTCACACCACGCCGCCGCACCTGCTCCCATCGCCTCCCACGCTAGCGCCATGCCCTGCCGCCAACTGCCGCACGCCGTCCGGTCGGCTCGGGGCCCATAAAAGTGCGAGAATGCTCCCATCCACCTCGCCATTCCCCCTCTCACTCCTGCCTCCAGGAATCGACCCTTGGAGCCCCACAGTTCGCCGGCCATCCCCTTCTTCTTCGTCGTCGACCGTCCGGAGACCGGCTGATTTGAGTGACCTCCGGCCAATTCCGCTGCATTGGACCTCCACCTGGCACCGCAAACTCGTTCCCCCCATCGCTAGAGCTTCCTCTCCACCCCAAGCCGCCGGCATCGTGCGCCACCACCGTCCGACCCCGCCTCACGCCGCCAGCTCGTCGTGGTCCCCCTCCGGCCCTGCCAACTCGCTGGTGAGCACCCCCGTGACTCCCTCCTGCTCCCGTGCATCCTAATTTCTTCCTCCCTCCACGCCGGCGCCGCCGCACCATACCACCCCCACCTCGACCGCCGAGCCTCGCCGCCGGCCCACCCCGTCGCCTCCCCAACCACCGCGCCACCTCCCTAGACTCCCTCCCCTCCCTATAACCCGTTTTCCCCGCTCACTAGCGCCTCCCCGGCCACCATCTGCCGCCGGCGACAGCAACCCCGAGCGCCGGCCATCTCCTCTGTTTTGCCCCCACCCAACCCCTAGCTCTTCTATTTCTCTGCCCCAGTTAGGTCAGCCCAGGCCTTCGGTCCACTTGGCTAGCTCATTGCGTGTAAGAAGCACAACCTGAAGGTCCCGAGTTCGAGTTCCAGTAGCCGCCCCTTTTCTTACATTTTTGTGTTGATTTTCTATAATCCGTTTAAATCCGTGTAATAAATATTGATTAGGATATAAAAGAAGGTTATTTCAGATTTAATAATAGAGCAAATGCTATATGTAAGTAACTAATATAGTTTGGAACATTTAACTAAAATCTAAGTTTTAATTAAAAGGATTAATAAAAGATGACTTTGGTTAACTATCCAAAAATTTCATAAAGATATTGGATATTATGTTTATCTATAACAACAAGGCTTTAAATTAAAGATTACCCTTAATTGTAATTAAAATAATCTCACCACTTGGCATTTTAATGAACAAGGTAGCATTAGCACAACCTAAAATCATACAAATATAAAGTACGAGGTTAATTTGATAAACCAGAAATCATATACATCGTGTATATAACTCATACCCTAACTCTTAAAAGCTAACACTACACAAGACAACCCCCTACACCCCAACCACAGTCTTACATCTACCCATAGGTCCAGTTTGATTTATGGAACTTCCTTAATAAATATAAAAATAATAAAAAGAAGTTATTAAATAAAATAGGGTAAGCCATAGTATTCAATGGCCGACTCAACCTAGTCATCCCCAAATCTAAAGCAAAATAATCTCATCAATATTTCTGTGTCATGAACCCTCCTTCATTGAATGTCCTTCTACCAATCATCGCTTCACTCCAACCCCGTTTGACTCCGTCAATACTCCGCGCCTCATCAATCTTGCCTCGAACCACCCAAATCATCCATTAACTCATAATAAAGCTAAAATTAAATTTTACTTGGAGTTGTTTGGATCTTTTGAGTGATTTGCCCTTATTTGGATTCAGTGGTTTATCATGTAATTAGAAATTGGAGTCCTAAAGATTCGATGGATCAAGCGAGATTGAGATCAAGGTGAAGAAAAAGACCAGAAGCTCAAGACCATTGAATGAGAAAGCTTTGAGTGAGCTCAAGACTACGGTAAACCGCGCAAGGCGATTTAATACTTTGATCATGTTGAACCTACATTTTCTGCAAATTATTTTTGTTTAAATTATCAAATTGCATGATGTTATTTTATATGCAAATACATGTTAAATTTAAGACTCTAGTTATATGCCCCTTTATTTAACTTGACTAATATTACACCTTCTTTGAAATATTTGATCACATGAACCTTGTCACCCTAGGAAAACTATAATGGTAACTTTTCGAAAATAAGTCCGTAATTATACGCCATGCTTAGTACGCTTAGATACTCAGGGGCGCTGAAATGCCCCAAGCATCATTATCATTTTTAATCATGAGAAACTGGTTTGGAAGTCATGGTGGTGATGACTGGTATTTTTGGATATGATTATTTTATGCTCCCAAAAACCTCAACATGCTTAAATATCTGCGCGGATGGTACGGGGGCTGGTGTGTGGTGCAGTGGAGGCACAAAATGGTTAGTGGTAGAACCACCCAGATACCCCTAAGGCCCGAATCTTGTCATGACCTCCTATGTAAAACAGTGCAACCACAAGTCTGTAAAGTACAACTTGGCTAAGTAAATTTATCGAAACTCCTGGACTCATCTCACTGGTAGTGGAAAGAAGTGGATACGCAAGGGCAAGGGGAGGCCTAAAGGGACACCGAGTGGAGGGTGAAGTAACTAGCCGTACTAGCATTGCGGGGAGTGGAGCCCGGCTGCGCTAGTAGACGTGGTTACATCCCGTGCGTAGTATGGGACCCACCGCAAGTGGGAGCAGCCCATAAGGTGAGATGACAACAGGAGCTAGATACTTTGAAAAGTCACTGTGATGGTCTACTAAACCACGTGGCTAAGGAATCATGTGGGGCAGCGAGCGGATTTTCTTTTGTGGTGAAAGTGTACAAACTCTGCAGAATCAAAACTATTCAAATAGCCGTGCCCACGGTCAAGGGTGGACATGGGAACTTAACCAGATATAGTTCTGTTTCAAAAACAATCTTGTGGGTGGAAATGAAAAAGTGGAGGGCAGTGGAAAGCCCTGATTTGAATTGTCCTGGGTGTCGTCCCAGTGGTAAGTTAAGTGGCTATAATGCTGAAAGATGCTATATGGTGCGGATGCCATGTAATGGTGGATGGAATCTGGATCGCTATTATTATTGCATTCTCTTACACATTATGTTTTTGTTCAAAATTGCTAGGTCTCAGGAAATTTATATGTATTATATTTCCTAAATAATGGTAATACTTCTCACAAAATAAAATGTCAAGAAGGATAAATAGAGTCGTGAGTAAAGAACATGGAGGTTGGTAGTAAACATATAGAGATATTGGTAGATTTCGTGTCAATTACCACAGGAAATGATAGTGTGAATTCTGGGAAAATAAATTGGTGGATCCAAATCGAACGTACTGGATTATCATTAGATTGTAGAGTGAATAGATTGGCTAGATGATTTGAATGATTTTTGGAGAATTAGGGAGTGCAAAGGTAATTGCTGGATTGCAACACTGATAATTCATATAAATTCTTAGAAGATGATGGCAATAATGGGATTAATAGGATTGGATCAAAGACTAGATGGATAAATTGAATTTCTGGGAATATTGGAGGAATGATAATAATTATTGGATTATAATCTTGATCAAGGATATTATTGGTGGATGTATACTAGTGAGTCGTAGACTTGATTATTGATATTCTCGGTGGATGTATACTAGTGACTCCTAGACTTGATCATTGATATTTTTGGTGGAGGTATACTAGTGAATTAGTTAGTGAGAGACCATGTGGTCGTGACTCCATGTGAATGATGAGTAATTGAGAAAGGTTTAGGATAGTCGAGTTTGGATTGTGTGGTCGGACCATGTCGTTGCAGGGTGCAATTGGCTAGGTCGGACTTTGGTCAAACTTGGTCGTATGGGTTTAGGACGCCTATTCTTGTTTTCGACAGGTTTGGACTTCATCTGTGGTAAGTGTGATGGAAGTTACGCTTTCATGTATCGAGCGGTGCTATTTGACGTGTTTCCTGTCTGTGTGACTGCAGGACGTCGAGTTGGAGTCGTGGCGAGACACGGTGGACCGGACTAGGCGCAGGTGGCGCTGAGGTCAGAACGGTCGGGATGTGTCGAAGACGATGTGGACTCGAGGTGGTTGCGAGGCGTGCGAGGCAAGGAGCGCGGAAGCTTCCCGGAAGGTGCAGGAGGGGCGAAACGGGAATTTTGCAAGGCTGCACAAGGGGGAGCGGGCTCCGTTGGACGTAGCGGGCGTAACGGGGCGGAGACCCGTTAGCCAAGCGCTATAAAAGGAGAGGAGGGGCTGCATGCCCACTTGAGCACTTGTGATAGAATTAGGGTTTTAGAGTCAAAAGAGGCTTTAGGAAGGTTGTTTCCTTTAGCTCTTTAGTTGGTGTGAGTTGGTGGTAGAGGCAGAGTGTGCTCCTTCTGTGTCTCTACGATGGTTTCTATGTGAGTCTCCTCTCTCTGTGTTCTTCCTCCCAAGAAGTGGTGAGATTCTTGGTGTTCTTGAGGATTGAGAGGGAGATGAGGGATTGAGAGATTGTAATCACTCCTTTAGTTCTAATGGCCATGCGTATGGGGACGTAGCTCCTTGTATCTCTTGTTCATGGAATGAAATTTCTGAGTTTTTCTCCCGTGCTCTCTGTTCTTGCTTCGATGCCTTCTAGGCTTGATTCTTGAGATTTTGCGTTTCTTGCTATTTCTTGTTGGGAAGGCCCAAAATGGGTTGCTCCTTGATGGGATAGTGCCTCAAGATCATTTGATCAAGTTTCCCAAGAGCAAACTTCATATTAATCTCGGATTTTGGTTTTGGCCTTCCTCTGTTCATGGTTGCATTTCTAGGGTTTTAGTGCTGCGCTTGATTACCTTGTTGAGATGGCTTGAAATTTGGTATGAAGAGTCCAGAGGCTATTAATTAGCTACCCTCAAAATTTCATAGCCAAAGGATCAACGGTTGGGGAGTAATTTGGTTTTTGGCTCAGTTTTTGCAAGATTTCAGATTTTTACCCAAATCTGAAATTCTTGTTTCTTGGAGGGGTTTTCTTGAAATTGGATCTTGGCTTAGTCTTCTGGGAGTGTTCCCTAGGTATCCTCAAAGTTTCCCAAGCCAAGAATCCAAGAATCATTACGAATCTCTCAGTTTTCAGAAAATCCCGTTTGCTGTTTTTCTCGAGAGGTACTACCGCTCC
This sequence comes from Dendrocalamus latiflorus, assembly GCA_017311315.1. Lineage (NCBI taxonomy): Eukaryota > Viridiplantae > Streptophyta > Magnoliopsida > Poales > Poaceae > Dendrocalamus > Dendrocalamus latiflorus. The sequence goes on along the minus strand of CM029620.1, from coordinate 2,154,574 downwards.
TGGAGAGGTACTACCGCTCAAAGGTACTACCGCTCGGACCAGCGGTACTACCGCTCAGCGGTACTACCGCCCGTCTCAGAGGTACTACCGCTTGAGGCCAGAATTTTCCCGATTTGATTTTTCTCGCTTGCTGGTCTCTGTATTTGTGTTTTTCCTACTGCTGGGGTGTCTTGTGAGCACTGGTCTTCTACCTTCATAGCTCTTATAGCTATTGGAGAAGAAGATACGTGTTGGGGGCGATTTTTAGAAAGCGACATTCACCCCCCCTCTGTCGCCATTTCGGTCCTACAATTGGTATCAGAGCCAGGTTAGCTCTTTTCAATAGATCTTAACCGGTCTCAAGAGCCATGGCGACGGACAAGTACTCGACCAAGCCTCCCGTCTTTGATGGCCTGGATTACCCCTTCTGGAAGAGCCGAATGGAAACATACATCCAGGCTCAGGGGTATGCCATTTGGCGGAAGGTGAAGGTCAGATTTGTTGTTCCTGCCGATGAGAACATTAATGCTGGAAATATGCATGATGTTGAGGCAAACGCTAAGGCAAGGAACATCATAATCCAGGGCTTGAGTCGTAGCGAGTTTGACCGCATATCTCATCTTTCGTCCGCCTTCGATATTTGGGAGACCCTCGATGCTTACCATGAGGGCACCACCCAAATAAAGACGGTGCGACAGGACCAGTTCAAGCGAGATTACAACAAGTTTGAAATGCTCGCTGGCGAGTCCCTTGATGAGTGTTTTGCGCGTTTTCACAAGATTCTGAGCAACCTCTGAGCCGTCGGTCTCACATACTCCGACTCGGATAATGCTCGACAGATGCTCGCTGCAGTCGACCTTCGTGTTTGGGAGATGAAGGTGACTACCATCAAGGACACTACGGACCTCTCGACTTTGACTCTTGATGCGCTGTACTCGCATCTCAAGACTCACGAGATTGACATTGTCTCTCGCAAGTCGAAGTCACAGTCGATGGCTCTAGTCACCGATCCCAGTTCGGCTTCTGGTCCTTCTTCTGAGTCTTCTTGCGGTTTCTCCCTTGCTGCTCTCTGTGACATAACTGATGATCAGTTAGAGCAGCTTGCGGATGAGCAGCTGGCCCTCCTTGCTCGAAGATTCTCCCATGCTTACAAGGGGAGGAGGGACAGAAAAAGAGGAGGACCCGTGATTTGCTTCGAGTGTGGTGGCCCCAACCACATTCGGGCAAACTGCCCCAAGCTGGAGAAGAGCAAGAACGACTACGGCGGTTCGGGCAAGAACGACTACACCGACAAGAACCGCAACAAGAAGACTTCAGCTCAGACGCCGGGCAAGAAGAAGTTCCGCGACTTCGGGAAGGCCAAGAAGCTGTTTCACCGCGTCCTCACCGCCTTCGACGACCTCGACCTCAGCGAGGTGGAGGGATGGAGCGACGACGACGGGACGGGTGACCAAGATCCCAAGAGCGGCGACGACTTCTCCGGCATGTGCTTCATGGCCCTAGAGGGCGAACTCTGCGACAGCGAGCTGTACTCCGACTCGGACGAGGTATGTTCCACCTACGACCAGCTCAATCATGCTTTTCTTAAGCTAGGAGGTTTTCATGCTAGAGCTAGGGCTAGGTGTACCGAGTTAGAGAAGGAAGTAGATAGATTATCACGGGAGCTTACTTCACTTATATCTGCTCCCTCCCGTGATGATTGTGATACATGCTCTGCTTTGCTGGGTGATATGGAGAAATTAAGGACCTCACATGATAGTTTGTCCTCCGAGCTTGATATTATTAAGGTGGAGAATGTTAGTCTGCTTGCCGAATTAGAGTTGAGTAGGATGGTTGTTACTCTTCTTACTACTGATGAGACTACTCCTCCCACCTCATGTGAGGATAAGGACATTGCTGCTAGAGGACCTTATACCATGCTCCTTGATCTGCCCAAATCTTGTGAAAATTGCAATAAATTGAAGATGAACCTAAAACGGGCAGATCACAAGATTGCTGAGTTGAGTGCTTCTTTACTTGAGCCTATTGATTCATGTTTGAACTGTCCAAAATTAACTGCTGAACTTGAATCTGTCTCAAAACAGTTTCAAGAAATGATTGACAACAATATGAAAATGGCTCAGTATGCGACTAAGGATCCTGTTAGCTCACCATGCATTAGTTGTGATAAACTAAAACTTGAACTCGTTGCATTGAATGACAAATGTGTGAAGCTAACTAAGGACTTACTAGAGAAGCCACAATCTGGTTGTGATGTGATTGATGGTGTGGGGGAGAAGCCCCAGGGTAAGGGTGAGACGTCTAGAGATGCGAACCAACCTGCTAGTAGTAGGACTATCCTCTCAGAGTCGGCTGTGCATGCACAAGCCATTTTTCCTCTACTGTTGGTTCTTCATCTGCTCTCTTACCTCCTGCTGTTCCCTCTTCTCCCTGCTCTTCTTGCACCTCTCTCTTTCGGGAGTGTCAGTACCTTATGAACACTCTCGAGAGATTTGTAGGCGGCAAGAAGAAGCTTAATCTTATTCTAGACCAATCCAAGATTTGCAAGTTCAATCAGGGTCTAGGATATGATTACTATGAGGACATTAGGAAGCATCCACATGCTATTCTCAGACCCATAGTAGGAGGTGCGATCGAGGTTGAGCCCATTGTCAGGGCGATAACGCCAGGAGCGAGGACATTATCTTCGACGTTGTGGACATCCCGCACCCGTGCAACGCCATACTAGGGCGCCCTATCATCAACTCCTTTGGGGCGGTCCCGCACCACGGCTTCTTATGTATGAAGCTCCCGGGCCCGCGGCGTGTCATCACCATCTTCGGTGACTAGGATCTCGCCCGGCGCGTGGACGCTGGCGCCAGGAGACCGCACCGCAAGGTGCACGCTTTCATCGACAAACTAAAGGTAGACACGCCGTCCGCTTTGGGGTGGACGCCTAAGCCCCGGTCGGAGGGCGAGGTCAAGAGGATGCCTCTCCAAGCCGAAGGGCAATTCGTGTCCATCGGTGAGGGCCTTCCCCCGGAGGTGGAGCAAGACTTGCTCCGGGTTCTCCGAAGCAACGCGAATGTCTTCGCATGGTCCCTGGAGGACATTAAAGGCGTGATCGTGCCCTCATCGAGCATAAACTAGTGGTCCACCATGACGCCAAGCCAGTCAAGCAGAGGCTTCGACGTATGTCCATCGACCGGCAGCAAGCGGCTAAGGTGGAGGTAGAGAAGCTTCTCCAGGCCGGAGTCATCCACGAGGTCCAAAACCCGGAGTCACCCGCCTCATCGCGCTAGCGTTGGCCGCTCAACTCGGGAGGAACGTGGAGGCTTACGTTGATGACGTAGTTGTCAAAACCAGACAGCTTGCCTCCCATGGTCAGGATCTCCAAGAGACCTTTGACAACCTCAGGAAGGCGAGCATCAAGCTCAATCCGGACAAGTGTGTCTTCGGTGTGCAAGTAGGCAAGCTCTTGGGCTTCCTTGTGTCTGGCATGACATCCAGGCTAACCTCGACAAAGTCGATGCGATCCTTGCTATGGAGCCACCCAAGTAGACAAGGGAGGTCCAGAGGCTTGCTGGCCGCATGGCGGCATTAAGCCGCTTCCTGTCTAGGGCAGCGGAGCGGGGCCTGCCATTTTTCAAGACCCTTCGCGGCTGCGATGGGTTTCACTGGGATGGCGACTGTGCGAAGGCCTTTGACGACCTCAAGAGGGATCTCGCAAGCCTCCTCACTTTGGTCGCTCCGGCGCCAGAGGCTCCCCTCCTGCTTTACCTCGCCGCTTCCACGACAGCAATCAGCGCCGTCCTTGTCCTTGAAGAGGGCGCTCTTCAGCGCCTCATATACTTCGTCTCCGAAGCCCTTCAGGGTGCCAAGACGCGGTATACGGAGCTCAAAAAATTGGCATACGCGCTGGTCATGGCCTCGAGGAAGCTTTGACACTATTTCCTGGCCCATCCAATCATAGTGCCATCCTCATTGCCCCTGGCGGGGATGTTGCACAATAAGGAGTCCACAGGGCACATTGGCAAGTGGGCGGCCGAGCTCGCGCCGTTCTCCTTAACGTATGCTTCGCGAATAGCGATCAAGTCCCAAGTCCTCGCAGACTTCCTCGCGGAGTGGACCCCGCCAGCCCAACGCGCCCAGTAGCTTGAAGACCTGGTGTGGATGCTCAACACTGACGGGGCCTACGGCATTTCCGGCGCGGGCATCGGCGCGTGATTACTATGATATAGAGGGGCACCTCCTGCTGTACTCGGCACGTCTTGGATTTCCCGCCACCAACAACACGGCCGAGTACGAGGCGCTTCTCTTCGGACTCGCGAAGCTTAAGGCTCTTGGCGCGAGACGAGTTCTCGTCCGCACTGACTCACGTCTGGTGGTAGGCCACGTGGACAAGTCATATCAGGCCAAGGACCCCGAATTGGCCAAGTACCTGGCAGCTGTAAGAGCGAAGGAGCGACACTTCCTGGGTGTCACGGTCAAGGCCATTCCTCGGGCGGATAACGAACAGGCTGACGCCCTCGCAAAGGCCGCCAGCCAATAGCTACCCACTCCCGAGGGAGCATTCTATGAGGTCCTGCCAGCGGCGGCCACTGCTCAGGACAACCGTGATGCGGTCCTCGTCCATCAAATTACCCAGCAGGGTGACTGGCGAGAGCCCTTCTATGGTTTCTTGCAGGGTATCGCGGAGCCGGATGACCCCGTCGAGCTCCAGCGCCTGCAGCATCGTGCCAGGTCCTTCCAGGTGCTCGACGGAGTACTCTACAAAAAAGGAGTCTACGCACCGCTCCTACGGTGCCTCTCACGCGAAGAAGGAAAGCAACTGCTTGCGGAGATCCATGCGAGGCTCTGCGGCTTGCATATCGCGCCGAGGTCACTAGTCGGCAAGACATTCAGGCATGGTTTTTACTGGCCAACCGCAAGTGCTGACGCGCAAGACCTTGTGCGTGGTGCCAAGGTTGCTGTTGGATCGAAATCGGCGACAGAGGGGGGGGGGTGAATGTCAACTTTTTAAAAATCCGCCCCTCAAAAAGTATCCACTAAATAAATCCCCTCCGATAGTTATGAAGACTATGAAGAGGAGTTCATAAGCTCTCTGGAGACCTAAGCTTACAGAGGAAGACACAGGACAATAAGCACTGAAGCAAACAATCAGTCAAACAGAGGAAGAAATCAGCAACCAAAAGAGGCAGGGCCGGTCAGACCGCCGCATGCAGGCCAGTCTGACCGCTCGGTTGGCCGGTCTGACCGCCTTGGCAGGTCCAGTCAGACCGCCAATGACCCACCGGTCTGACCGCCCCTTGAGCAGCCAGGGGCAGAAATTCAGCAGAAAAACTACAACTTCTGAAAATGCAGAGAGACGTTTAAACCAATGAAATTTGTGACCTTCCTTTGTTCCCCTCAACCCAAAAGAACTAGAACAAGATCTAAATAGCATCAAGTCCTTAGGGAACAAATAATTTCATCATTTGAACAAAGGATTTAGAGTTTTGTTGAAATCTGAAAAAGAGTACAGAGAGAAGCTAAATTTCAGATTTCTCACCATTCACTCAAACTTAGCTCAAGACCTTTTGGAGACAACAAAGCAATGAACTCAGGACCTAACCACCCAAATCTCAAGCCATCTCCCAAAGGAGATTGAAAGATTCCACCAACCCCTGCTTGAAAACCCTAGAACTCAGGGAGCAGAGGAGCACATGACGAACATTGAATCCTCAATTTGTTCTTGAAAATGGAATGATTAAGGGGCCTAGAATAATTTCCCTTCACAAAGCAAACAAAAACCAGCCCTCAAACCATGGATTCAACTCAAGAACTCAAAGGAAGAACAGAAAAACTGCAAAACCAGAAATTCATCACAAAGAAGGCTTCATTACGATGAATGATTGCATGAGAGTTCTTACAGCCTTCTCATCCTCAAGAAACCACACACAGGACTTCCCCATACATGATTGAAAAGGAAACACACTACATGGTTCTTCTCTCAAGAGCTCATGCTAGGGACTCTCACACAGGAGACACACCCTGCAATCCTCTGCTCTCTCTCAACAACTCTCACCAACTAAAGAAAAGAGATACAAAGCAAAAAACAGCCCCAAAAACATAAAGACCATGCAGGAGACACTCCTCCTTTTATAGCCTCTCACTAATGGGTTTACAAATTACTTTGCCCAATAAGCTTTAGCGCTTTATCCACTAACTCCAACCAAATCCACCTCCTTTAGTGCAGCTTTGCGTATTCACCAAAACGCCCCTCGTGCACCTTCCAGGAAGCTTCCTCATTCCTTGCCTTCCAAGCCTCGCAACTACCTCGAGCACTCACCGTCTTCAGCACATCTCGACCGTTCTGACCTTGGCACCACCTGCGCCTAGTCCGGTCCTCCATGCCTCGCCACGACTCCGTCTCGATGTCCTGCAGCCATCACAGACAAGAAACACATCACATAGCACTGCTCGACATATGTAAACCTCAATTAGTATCAACGAATCGTACTCAAGCATAAAATGGCCCAAAAGCTCAAACGGGAAGAAGAATACGCCTCATGTCCGACTAACCAACCCTGACTGAGCCAAATGCCATCATGGCATGAAATGCACTAACCAAACTCAAACTTTCCAGAAAACTTGTCAATTACTCATCACAAACATGGTCTCTCAGTTGCCAATGGATGGGGCGGGTCATCCGCAGACCCCCGACGAGCTTGCAGCCTATCCCTCCAGTATGGCCGCTGGCACGATGGGGCATCGACGTCATTGGGCCACTTTCCTGGGCCCCAGGAGACCTTCGGTTCGCGGTAGTCACCTTGGAGTATTTCTCCAGGTGGCCGGAGGCTATCGCTCTAGCCAAGATAACCTCCGCAGCCATGTAGCGCTTTCTTTGGCAGAATATCATATGCCGCTTCGGAGTACCTAGAGAGCTCACCGTCGACAATGGCCTGCAATTCAACTCCACCCCATTCAAGGAGTTCTGCGACAGCATGGGCATCATACTCTGATTCACTTCAGTCTGGCACCCGCAGTCCAACGGAGCAGTCAAGAAGGTCCTTGTCGGGCTGTCAAAGGTCAAATGGCTAGAAGAACTCCACAGCGTCCTCTGGTCCCTCCGCACGATGGTGACACACCCGACGGGATTCACACCATTCAAACTCCTCTTCGGCAATGAAGCAGTGACGCCCGAAGAAATCAAGGCCGGCTCAAGAAGGGTCCTCGTCCAGGCGCCAAAGGAAGAGCATCAATTGTCCCTCGACCTCCTTGATGGAGAGCGAGTAAGCGCAACCCAGCACATAGCCAAGTATGCGCGTCAAATAGCGCGCATGCACGATCGCACCGTGTACTCGCGAGAATTTCAACCTGGAGACCTCGTCCTCAAAATGGCACTCTACGGAGCATAAACGTAGCGTCGAGGTCCGCCTCCGCACGCACTCTACGGAGTATAAATAAGATGTACCGTCGAGGTCCGCCTCCGCACGCAATCTACGGAAGATAAATAAGACGTAGCGTCGAGGTCCGCCACCACATGCACTCTACGGAGTATAAATAAGACGTAGCATCGAGTTCCGCCTCCGCACGCAATCTATGGAGTATAAATAAGACGTAGCATCGAGTTTCACCTCTACACGCACTCTACGGAGTATAAATAAGACGTAGCGTCGAGATCAGCCTCCGCATGCACTCTACGGAGTACAAATAAGACGCAGTGGGGGGACGCCTCCGCGCGCACTCTACGGAGTATAAACAAGACGCGGCGTCGAGGTCCGCCTCTACGCGCACTCTACGGAGTATAAATAAGACATACGTCGAGGTCCGCCTCTGCACGCACTCTACGGAGTATAAATAAGATGTAGCATCGAGGTCCGCCTCCACATGCACTCTACGGAGTATAAGTAAGACGTAGCATCGATGTCCGCCTTACCACGCACCCTACGAAGTATAATAAGACTTAGCGTGGAGGTCCGCCTCCGCACGCACTCTACGGAGTATAAATAAGATGCAGTGGGTGGATGCCTCCGTGCACACTCTACGGAGTATAAATAAGACGCAGCGACGAGGTCCGCCTCCGCGCGCACTCTACGGAGTATAAATAAGACGCAGCGTCGAGGGCCGCCTCCGTGCGCACTCTATGGAGTATAAATAAGACGTAGCGTCGAGGTCCGCCTCCGCACGCACTCTACATAGTATAAATAAGATATAGCATCGAGGTCAGCCTCCGCATGCACTCTACGGAGTATAAATAAGACGCAGCATCGAGGTCTACCTCCGCGCGCACTCTGCGGAGTATAAATAAGGTGCAGTGACGAGGTCCACCTCCGCCGCCACACCTTCGAAGGGTAGGAGACGGAGCGCTCGCGTGTCTACCTCGCTTACGAGGTGCTACGACCGTCAAGTAGAGCGAAGTTGGGCACAAGAGGCCAGCCTTTATTGCATAGGGGAATAATTACACGGCGTCGGTGCCTCCGCCGGCAAAGGGACAAGTGTTGCAGGTGTATTCGAATGCCAAGGGTTGCCACTCGTCCGGCTTTGTCTTAATATGTCCCACCGGCGAGGTGTCGCCTGCTGAAGCCTAGGTTGCCCCGAAATCCCGGGCCCCCTCCGCCCATGCCCAATGTCGAAGGTGCCGTCGAATCGTGTGCCCTGGAAGTACTAATAGGCCCCATGACACATCTGCTCGGAGCAGAAATAATACGCAACGACAAAACACCTTGGGCAAGTGTTGTCTCATTCATACAAAAAGGAGGGGGCCACAGGGCAACAACCGTACAACAAGGCATACACAACAACACACACTAGATCCCGGCATCACACCTGTGGGTCCGCGCCATCTTTGTTGCGCTGGGGAACTTCCTCGAGCCACTGGATGAAGTTCCCCTCACGATGCAGCATTCGCCACAGCACGACCTTGGCTGCATCCTCCCCGATGTAGCCCCAGATCCGATTATAGAAAGTCTGGAGGGCGGGCTGAGTGGTGCGAACGACACAGGACATCGCCCCGGCTTCGACTGGCAGATTTAGCAGGGGGTTGAGCAGCTCGTTGACATGCTCACACCCTGAGAGACCATGTGGTTATGACCCCATGTTTGTGATGAGTAATTGACGAGTATTTTGTAAAGATTGAGTTTGATTGGTTCGTTTCGTGCCATGACGACATTTGACTAAGTTGGGTTTAGTTAGACGGACTTGTTGCATATTATTCTTCCCGATTGGTCGCTTGGGTCATTTTATGCTTGAGATCGATTTATTGATGCTAATGAGGTTTATATGTGTCGAACGGTGCTATGTGATGTGTTTATTGTCTGTGATGGCTGCAGGACGTCGAGGTGGAGTCGTGGCGAGGCATGGAGGACCGGACTAAGCGCAGGCAGTGCCGAGGTCAGAACGGTCGAGGTGTGCCGAAGACGGCGAGGGCTCGAGGTAGCTGCGAGGCTTGGGCGACAATAAAGGAGGAAGCTTCCCGGAAGGTGCACGAGGGGCGTTTTGGTGAATACGCAAAGCTGCACTAAAGGAAGCGGATTATGGATAAAGCACTAGAGTTGGTGGAGGCTTAGTGGGTAAAGAGAGAATCAAACCCATTAGTGGGAGGCTATAAAAGGAGGGTGTCTCCTGCATGGTCTTTAAGTTTTTGGGGGTTGGTTTTGCTTTGCACTCTCTTTTGCTTTTAGTTCGTATGAGTTGGTAAGGAGAGAGCAGGAGGTTGTCTCCTCTGTGTTGGGTTGAGCTCTTGTCCCATACGTGAGCTCTCTTGCATGAGAAGCATGTAGCTTGAAATCTCATTTCCAAGCGCGTATGGGGATGTAGAGGTTGTAATCCTGTATCTCTCATCATCAATATCAATCTAAGATGGCTTTATTTGAGTTTGATTGAGTTCTTGAGGTCTCTGTGTTGGTTTTTGTTCTTTGTAGCCTCTCTGTTTGATTTTTTGTTTTCATGATTTAGTGGTATTGTTTGCTGAGGAGTAGTAAAATGGATTGCTCTGTGATGAGATGATGTTTTGAGACCTTTTGGTCAGCTAGTTTCCTAGAGCAAAATCTCTGAATCAAAAGATTCTTGTTACTCATTTGCCTTATTCTTCGTTCTAGGGTTTCCTTGTTAGAGGATTCTTGAATCTTTTATTTCTCTTTAGGAGCTGGCCTGAATGTTGGTCTGGACAACCCTTAAATCATTGCTAATCCAATTGCAAGAGGTCTTGGGCAAAAGATGAATGAGTGGTGAGTAATCTGAATTTTTCTCTCTCTATCCTATTTTCATATTGCAAGCAAGTTTCTCAAATTCTCGGTCTCTCGGTGATTTTTCTTGTTGAGTGATGTCTCTTTGCTATTTAGAATAGGTATATTCTCTTTTGGCAACGGGAAATTAACTGCAAGCTTTTTAATTAGTCGAAATCTCGAGTTTTGAGTCCTTCTGCGCAGTAGTTTCAGTCTGTTGGTCTGAAATTTCGGGGGGTCCGGTCTGACCAGGCTTCACTTGGCGGTCAAACCGGCCAGTAAGCACCGGTCAGACCGGCAACTAACAAGCGGTCAGACCGACCAGACACCTGCGGTCTGACCGCCCCCAACAGCTCTGTGATTTTTTATGTTGATTCTTTTTGGCCTATTTTCTGTCCCGTTCCTCTGAGTTCTCCTCTGCATATTTCTCTTTCGTCCAGTAGGCTCATTCGGAGAACACATGTCTTTTTCTTCATAGATATGATATCTATTGGAGAGAAGATTTTTGTGGATACTCTTTGGGGGATAAGTTTTTAAAGTCGACATTCACCCCCCCTTTGTCGCCAATTTTGATCCATCACACCCCCAGGTGCGGAGCATGGCGAAGGCGAGGCAAGTGCTGGAGAAGCCGCAGTGATCGCCGAAGGCTCTGGCACCGCGGAGGGCGAGGCTCGAGCCCTCTTCGATTCCCTGAAGCATCTGCGCCAGATCCGCTGGGCCGTGCATAAGGTCCGGCACGTCAACAGAAAGGTCCTGGAGGGCCCTCTCCAAAGACTCCATCGCCCTTCATGCCGCCAACGATGCGTCGCCCAAGGTTCGGTTCCCCTCCTCAAGGGACGCAGTGAGCTGGGCCTTCTCCTCCTCTAGCACGGTAATTTGTTGAAGCAAGCCGGTGCGCTCCTCCGCCGCGACATGCTGGGTCTCCTCCGTGGCACATTGCGCCGCCCCCACTGCGCACTTCGCATTTGCAGCTAGTATCCGCACGTCGGAAATTGCCCTCGTGCTTTTCGCCTCCAGCATGCGAATACGCTCGTCTTTGGCAGCGTGAGCCTCGTCGGCAGCACGAAGTTGGCCCTCCAACACCGTCCGCTCGCGGGTGCGAGTCTCCTCCAGGGCTCGGCTGAGAGCAAGCGTCTTAAAAAAACTACAAGTATTAGCTAAGTACTCGACAGCAGCGTAGGCCGTGAACCTAGGCACTTGCCCTCATCTCCGAGGCACCCAGCATGAGCGCCAGAAGATCTCCCCCTCACGACGACAGCACCCGTCGATTGAGGCTGCCGTCGGCGCACTCCGCACCCTCGTGAAGGACGCGAAGCATCTCCGGTCGAGGGATGAAATCGAAGACGGCGGGCCTTTGCGCCTTGCGCCAGCGGCTTCGGTAGCAGCAGGCGCCCAGGTCGCGTCCTGCGCAACAAGGCCAGAGACTTCACGGACATCTCTGTTGCTCGATCCTTGGCCGCGTTCGGGAGACCTCGTCTCGCCTGATGCCGACGACGGAATGAGCAAGCAAATCGGTGAGAGCTTCGCGAAGTCGCGGGGGGAAAGGAATTATGCCTACCTTCGACACCCTCCACCAAGGCACGGGGACGTGTCCGCTCAGCCTCCATCTGGGTCGCGGGGGCTTCATCGGCCCGGGGAGCGATGACTTCCTCCTCGGCCTGAACGGCTTCCCCGTCGGACTCCAAGTCCCCGGCGACCGCGCCTGCCACGTTGAACCGCTTCCTCGAGGGCGGGGGCGACCGTATCCGGGGGAGCTTTGCCCTCGGGGATTTGGGCGACGCTTCCTCGGCCGCTCCAGTGGCCATAATGACTGGCGCAGGCGGCAGGTCCTTGGTGGCCGGTACAAGCGACGAGGCCTCGTCCTCGAGGGCGTCGGTATCGTGGCCCATCGCCTCACCGCCGCCTAAGGCCTCCTCGCTGGAGGCAGTGTGCTCCCCTGAACCGGCGTGCTCGGACATAGCGTCGGGCATGCCCTCCACCCCGACAGTGCCTACCGGAGATGCGGCCGACGGGCTGGATATGGCAGCATCGGACCGAGCTTTGCGCCGAGAGGGAGACGCCCCCACCCTGCCGTCGCCATCGCGGCGATGAGTCGGAGCTGGTGCCGGCACCGCACGTGCTGGCACGGGGAGGCCTAGGGCTTCGCACACCCGATTTATCTGCCCCAGCTTCGCAGGGGCGGTCGCGGCTTCGTGCAACTCATGCTCCTTCGCTGTGTACGGCCCAAGGAACGCGACTACCGTGCACTCCGCATCCTCCAATGAGAGCAGTGCACGCAAAGCGGTACTTCGTTCACAAAAAAGTTACATATATATAGGCAGCCTATGGCCGAAGTACTTACAAGGAGCGGAGGGCTTCGGAAGGAAAGATACTGTCGGGTGAACGCCATCTTGACAGGTGCAGCCTCGCTCGTACTTCCACAGGCTGGAAAGCGGCGACACCCCGTACATAGTAAACTCTTCGGCGAGGTCGCGCATGTTGAACCGAAGGGCGACACCGGCAAGCCTCCGCACCCTCTGCTCGTCGCTACCCTTCGGCCTCACCCCTAGCGAGCTGTTGAAGGATATCGGCCGCCCTTGGCACCGAAGGCCGCTGGTGCTCGTCACGCGGTGATAGAACCACCGTCGCATCTAGCCGGACTCCCACTTCCTTCGCGTCGCCAGCGAGGGGAAGGGCCCCGTGCATTGCGACCGCAGCACGAAGTTGACACTGCCAAAGTTCGATAGCGCACCCCATTCGACCTTCTTCAGCTGGCATCACGCGTCATGAAGAAGGGCGAACAAGTTTGTGCTGGGTTGGATGCCTTCTGTTCGTGCCACCCAGACGTAGACAGCCCAGCAAACTATCGTGTTCGGGGTCAGCTACGCTAGTTCCAACCCGTAAGCCCGCAGGACCTCGCCGATAAAGAGCGTTGTGGGCATCCGAAGACCGGCTTCAAAAAACGCGATGAAGACAATCGCCTCCGATTCCTCTGGGTGCGGCTCCGTCTCGTCGCGACTGGGCAGCCGACCCCGGCACGGTCCGTCAACTTCCCCTCCCAGAGGAGAGTCTTGATCATCTCCTCCGTAGCAACGGCCTCCCGACTCCCTCATTGCATCCCACTGCTTGTCGACTTGCGGTGGATCGCGGACCACCAGAGAATATTCCGCCGGTGGGGGCGACAAGCCGCGCTAGCTAGGCGAGGCGCTGCCACTGAGCCGGTGTCGGACCTCGGGTTAGCAAACCCAGATCCTATGTGATTCCACCGCACTATTCTCTGGATCAGTAGATAGTGCTCACAGATACATTACTGTATATCAAAAACATATCATACGAAAGCATAAATAGTACCGTAATACTTACTCACAGGTCGATTAGGCCGAAACGATAAAATGCAGCAGCGGAACTTCACACGGGTGGGACCCGCAAGACTTGCCCACAGGCAACCAACTGGGGTTCGCGACCTAGTCCATGGCCTCTTCGTCTTCCAGCTCTGTCGACCCTTTTTAGGCCTCGCAGGGCTTGACTTTATTTCCTTTCTGACTGACTTATAGCTAGTAGAGATTATCATTAATTTCTATGGTGACAAGGATCAAGTAATTCAAGTGTCAAGAAATGGCATATTAGATCTAATTCAACAGCAAGTGGGCATGTAGCTACCTTAAGCTCTGACATACATTTGCATAATAGATTAGGCATGCAAGTTGATAATTTAAAGGAAAATAATTTTGCATAAAATGTAGGATCAATATGATCAAAGTGAAGACTTGCCTTGCTTGTTTTACCACGGCCTTGATTGCTCTAATTCAAAGCCTTCTCAGTCATTGATCTTAATTTTACTAGTCCTCGCTTTTACCCGAGTCTTGGTCTTGTTCGAATCCATCGTCCTGTTGAGTCTTCAGATTCTAATACGCGGCAATGAAAAGAAAGACCAAATAAATCCAAACACTTTAAATGCCCAAGTTAATTTAAATTATACATTTATTACGATCTGAGAATAGAAGGATGATTCGGGTTAGTGTGCCGTAAGCACAGCGGTAGATGAATTGGGCGAAGGAATGAGGTGACAGAATAACTTTACCGTGAGGGAAAATTTAGAATAAGGAGGGACCAAAATGAAGAAGTATCTACAGGAATATACCCCCTTTTGAAAAGGTAGAGGTCAAAACATAGCTGTAACATCCTAATTTTCAGAGCCTTTTTGAAGCTTTTAAAATAAAATTCACCATTTGGATTTTTCTGGAATTAATTAAAGCTTAACTGGAATTTTTATTAATTAAAAAGATTTAATATGATTAAATTAAATATTAATTTTTGCCAAAAATATTTTATTTGTGTTCCTTGTGTTACAAGGAATTTTTCTGTATTTTCTGGGATTTTTCGGACTTTGTTTGAGCTCAATTTGAAATTTCAAAAAAAAAACAAATCAGGAGAGAGAATGAACAGTGACGCGCGGTACTGTTCATCCGTCTTCTTCCGGCAGCCTCGATGGATCCTCTAGCCTGTACATATTTCCTTCCTTTTCCTCTCTCTTCATAACTTCCAATCCGAACCTTATTTCAATATCCTCCCAAAAGGAAAGTTGTGCCAAATCACGCAAGGAATCCATCCCAACTAGTGTCCTTCCATTTCGTTCATCTGTTTGCCTTTTATCTCCAATTTTCTGAAACGGACTCTAAACCGAAATCCGCGAATTGGAGTCGGTTTCTACCCCTTCTAAGCCTATAAATAGGACCCCCTGGCTTCTCTAAACCCATCAAAGGTCAGGACGCCGTCGGCATCGAGGCCCTTCGGTCTCGAATTTGCTCGTCACGTCTCGAGCTATTCAGCGAGTTTTTCCGTGATCCTTTCGCGTCACATTGTGCCATCATGTGCCATCTACCTTCTTGCCAAGTTAATTTGGTTTTGGTGCAGCCAATCTCCCGGAATCGAGTTTTCCCCAATCTAGGTCAAGAGCGCTTCTCGACGTCGATTCGTCATCTCCGGTAAGCTTCAGCCCTTGCCGTAATTTTTCTTAGACTTGCCTCATCGCGTTCTACGCCGTGCTCACTCCCTTTTCCCCAAAAAGCCTCCACAAATTTTCGCCTCCGAACCTCGCCATGGCCGTCAATGGCATCTCGTGTCCCCCATCTACCCGGTGATGTTTCCACCAATCCGTTCGCGTCACTTTGTGCCAAACCATCCCAGGTAGCTACCCTTCAAGTGGTTTTAGATTTCGTTCACCGAGCACCAAGATATTAAGTTTTTCCTTTACCCTTCCCGACGTCGTTCAAACGTAGATTGCGCCGTCTCCGATGGGTTTCTGGCCGAGCCGATAATTTTCCTAGCTTCACCAAGCCGCGTTCTAGCCCGTGCTCACCCTACTTCTCCATGTCCTATACCCGGGTTTTATTCCTCTCTTCTACCCATGTCGTTGTAGCCGCCCGTGCCGTCACCGTACTCCGTTTGGCGTGCCGTTGCTTCCTATATGTGCCGTTCGGACTTTAGATCGCTCGTTCTCCTTCGTCCGAACTCCGATCGACCCGATTCTTCTTCCTAAATTCATATAAAATTGAGCTCTATCTTTTGGTTCTGGTTTTCCAGTTTTTGGAGTTCATTTGAATTTTATTTGAATTTATTTTGTTTGTTTTGTCGTTTCGCGCGTAGAACCCGAAGTCGCCGAAGAGTTTGTCGAACCACAGCAAGAGGGACCAATCAGTGCACAAGAAGGCAAGTCTCCTTTGATCATCTTGAACCTATGCTTTCGAAATGTTTTAAATATTTTAAATTATGTGCATTGCTATTTACATAAAACCACTAGTTCAAATCTTTAGGAATTAGCTACTCCAACTTTGTTATGCCCTCATTTGACATTGATTGCCATGTACCTTTGTCACCCTAGAACTTCCTTTGTCAAGCTTTGCATCTATTGCATTTTTCCCAAGACTTGCGGAGTACTTTATGTACTCACATGCTGCACTCAAAAATAATACCCAGAGGAACACGAAGCTCAAGAGGGAGACTACGACTACTTCGCTTGTGGATTTGATGAAGGATTCCCGGAGTACTAGGTCGCGCTTCCCCAGTCAATTGCCTGTGGCGTATTGATGGGTCTTCGTTGGATTTATCTTCTGCTTCCGCTGTGTTTTGTGTGTGTGAGGTCTTGAAACCTCATTTGAAATAAAGAGACCTGTCGGTCTGTACTCTTTACTATTGTAATAAAGCATTGTTGGTTATGTAATCATTTCTGTTTAACTGTGTGCACTAGCTTTGATCTGGGACTAGTGCAGTAATACACAGAGGGTCTGGGTTTGGTAATCCGGGTCCCGACAGAGATGGTATCAGAGCTAATTTGACTGTAGGACGTGACCTAGTTAGAATGGTCGTTAAAGTAAGAACTTCAAAATTTATTTTATAAAATAAAAATTTAATAATGTGCTATCCTTGTCTTTTCTTATCTTTCTATTCTTACCTTCGTCATGGCATTCTCCCTTATCTATCTGCTTATTTCCTTTTTGGAATGGTAATTGTATCCCCTTCCCTCTGTAATTTCTATAGATGGATCGATGAGGTTACGTCTAAAAAGCACTTGGAGAATCCTTGGAGACCTAGAGTATATGGAAGACAACAAATTTATAGAAAGTACTCTTGTCGGGAAAGCCATCATAATCAGTGCATGTCAAGATAGGTAATTTGGAGAATTGTTGCTAGAGAGATATATCTTGGATTTATAATTGACAAGATTGAATAATATTTGAGTGAATTGAGAAAAACAAAGGTATATTTGTAGATACCAATTGATTATGAATAAATGTGAAGAAAGTAATACTTGTGGATTGAATAGATCATGGAGAATGAGTACAGTAGTAAGCTTGGTGGAACTAATTAAATCATGGGAAGTGTCTAAATTTGATACCTTGGATTTATTATCTAGGATTGAAAGGAGCAATTGGATGCAAAACAAGATTTTTGTTGAAGGGATTATTTGTGATTATTGGAGAATTAGTATTAAGAGATTGATCCAGTAAAGAGAGGGATTAAAAGATTAAGAAGTTGAATTGTCATAAACAATTCATGATATCAATTTTGGATGATTTGGTTGAATCATGAAGAGTAGATGAATTTTGTGGAGTTAATTGATTATCAGAGTTTGGTGGACCTATTGATGATAAGTGGATACTAGTGGAATTCTATAAGATAATACACTTGGATATCTTGGTGGATTAATTTTATCATTGCAAGTGGACTTTGATAGGTCAATTTGAATTGGTGGATTTAATAGATCAATGTTAGGTAATTGGATTTTAACTAATGGGATTAACTAGGTCATTTAAGGATGTTCAACCTGGAGGATTTAAATTAATTGTGGGAGATAGATTGTTCAATAAGAATTAGTTGAGAGATTGTCCGATAAGAATTAATTGTGGTATTTGAACTCATTCAAATTTGGTGGAACCAAAATGATGATTATCAAGAGATTGGTTTTGGTGGACTAATGGATATTAAATTATTGCTTAGATGATCTTAAAACTTATTGAAGGTTGAATTAATATTATTTGATCAGAGTTATGGATCTGTTGGATTAGATCATGATCATAAAACAATTAGTGTAAATCATGAATTACAATGTTATTGGATTATTGGATTCTTGTTAGAAAAATTTCTATAGTTGGTCGTCGATCCAAATTAGAGCAGAGAATAAAAGTTTAAGAGATTATTTGCTGAAATCAATAAGGTGCATTTGTGGTATATGATTTTGGAATCAAGAATTTTTGAAGAGTTGAAATAATTATGTCTTTCTCGGATGAACACTTGCGGAAGTTAAGCCCTATTTGGTGGAATTTTGAATTAATCGTTATGATGAGGGCAAATGAAGTTAATCCAAAGCTTGCAGGCGACTAAAGATGTACCACTCCGATTTGTTGTTGTCTTCTGTATTTCTCAGTTAAAGGAATACTTCAGAGTACCAAAGAACAAGTTAGAATCATGAAGAAGCGAGGACTAGTTCTTTAGTTGTAGTACCCAAGTAAAGTCTTACGATTTTAGAACGCTTATATATTACTTATTTGTGTGCTAGATGGACTGTACCAAGCCTAAGTGCACTGTGGTACAACCATTCTTAAAACTATGTTGATTTCAATAAAAGTTCTTTTGCTAAAGTTGATTGCTTGCTTCTTCCTTGTGTGTTGGCTTGGGATGTGACTTAGTCTCCCTCAATCTCTTACCTTTGCTAATTCCCTCTTACCTTATGCTAACCTAAAACCGCTTCAGATGGTGAACACAAGGAGCAACCCTGACAACAGCCGTGATGCCAACCCTCAGCCAGAGAACAACATTCCGCCACCCCCTCCTCAAGCCCCCAGCTTGGAGCAAATTATGGCCATGCAACTGCAGCTTCTCCAGGCCCTAGCTCAAAACCTGGTGCAGCAAGCTCCACAGGCACCCAACCAGGCTCCTCAGTCTAAGATGGGAGAATTTATGAGGACAAGGCCTCCTACTTTTGCTGGATCCGTAGATCCCATGGAGGCAGATGATTGGATTAAGGATGTGGAGAGGAAGTTGGTCCTAGCCCAGTGCAATGACAATGAAAAGGTGTTGTATGCGGCTCACCAACTCAAAGGGATCGCTGCTAACTGGTGGGAAAATTACCGCGCCGCTCATCAAAATGCACAAGCTATCACATGGGATGAATTTGTGGAGGCATTCCGCACTGCGCATATTCCTACGGGAATAATGGACATGAAGAAAAGAGAATTCTACCAACTGCAGCAAGGAAACCTCAGCGTTTCCGAATACCTGAACAAGTTCACCCGACTGTACCGGTATGTATCCGAAGAGATCACATCAGAGGCAACAAAGATTTGGCGGTTCATGCAGAGACTTGATCCCAACCTCAAGGTGCAATTGGTGTCCAAAGATTTTCCGACATTTCAGCAAATGATAAATAAGGCCCTTGTCCAGGAAGATGCTCAATATCAATTGCAGGACTCTCGTAAGAGAAAGATGGCTTTTCAGACACAGAGTAATGCAAGCAGTTCAAGGCCTCGAGTAAATCCACCCCAGTTCAACAAAGCTCCAGCAGCAACAGATGCACTAGGAACTCCAGGATCTGCGCCTCGTTCAGAGATGCAAGAACCCCGCATCTTCACCGGAGTTCGACCTCAGAAAAGCAACACCTCAGCCGCGGGAGTGCAATGTTTTTGATGTCACGAGATGGGGCATTATGCAAGCAATTGCCCACAGAAGCCTCAGGTCACCACTCCAATTCCTTTCAACTTGGGAAATACACCAGCGCGAACTCCAGTTGTAGGACTAGGACGGGGAGTATCTCCAATTGCAGGAAAAGCTCCAAGAACTCCGCAATCACAAGAAAGAGGATAAGTTAACCACATCACCGCAAAAAGGTGCCTAGGGGCAGCAATCATGCTTGGTAAGTTTCAATTTGGTTCAAAGCAAGAAGCAGTTTGAGAACACAGCAAGGAACCAAGAGCTGCGTTTTTCTCTCCTATCTTTTTCCTAGTCCGTCCGAATCTCGGGGACGAGATTCTTTCTAAGGGGGTAGATTTGTAACATCCTAATTTTCAGAGCCTTTTTGAAACTTTTAAAATAAAATTCACCATTTGGATTTTTCTGGAATTAATTAAAGCTTAACTGGAATTTTCATTAATTAAAAAGATTTAATATGATTAAATTAAATATTAATTTTTGCCAAAAATATTTTATTTGCGTTCCTTGTGTTACAAGGAATTTTTCTGTATTTTCTGGGATTTTTTGGACTTTGTTTGAGCTCAATTTGAAATTTCAAAAAAAAAACAAATCAGGAGAGAGAATGAACAGTGCCGCGCGGTACTGTTCATCCGTCTTCTTCCCGCAGCCTCGATGGATCCTCTAGCCTGTACATATTTCCTTCCTTTTCCTCTCTCTTCATAACTTCCAATCCGAACCTTATTTCAATATCCTCCCAAAAGGAAAGTTGTGCCAAATCACGCAAGAATCCATCCCAACTAGTGTCCTTCCATTTCGTTCATCTGTTTGCCTTTTATCTCCAATTTTCTGAAACGGACTCTAAACCGAAATCCGCGAATTGGAGTCGGTTTCTACCCCTTCCAAGCCTATAAATAGGACCCCTTGGCTTCTCTAAACCCATCCCAAGCCGTGGCAAGTCCCATCAAAGGTCAGGACGCCGTCGGCATCGAGGCCCTTCGGTCTCGAATTTGCTCGTCACGTCTCGAGCTATTCGGTGAGTTTTTCCGTGATCCTTTCACGTCACATTGTGCCATCATGTGCCATCTACCTTCTTGCCAAGTTAATTTGGTTTTGGTGCAGCCAATCTCCCGGAATCGAGTTTTCCCCAATCTAGGTCAAGAGCGCTTCTCGACGTCTATTCGTCATCTCCGGTAAGCTTTAGCCTTTGCCGTAATTTTTCTTAGACTTGCCTCATCGCGTTCTACGCCGTGCTCACTCCCTTTTCCCCAAAAAGCCTCCACAAATTTTCGCCTCCGAACCTCGCCATGGCCGTCAATGGCATCTCGTGTCCCCCATCTACCCGGTGATGTTTCCACCAATCCGTTCGCGTCACTTTGTGCCAAACCATCCCAGGTAGCTACCCTTCAAGTGGTTTTAGATTTCGTTCACCGAGCACCAAGATATTAAGTTTTTCCTTTACCCTTCCCGACGTCGTTCAAACGTAGATTGCGCCGTCTCCGATGGGTTTCTGGCCGAGCCGATAATTTTCCTAGCTTCACCAAGACGCGTTCTAGCCCGTGCTCACCCTACTTCTCCATGTCCTATGCCCGGGTTTTATTCCTCTCTTCTACCCATGTCGTTGTAGCCGCCCGTGCCGTCACCGTACTCCGTTTGGCGTGCCGTCGCTTCCTATGTGTGCCTTAGGTCCCTAGCAACCCATTTTGCTAGTTAGATTCATGTCTTATGCCTCCTCTCGCCAGCGCTAGCCTTCTCGCCAAAAGTGCCGTTCTCGGATGAACAGTAACATCTGTGAATTTCCAGCATTTTCTCGCCCCGGCAAACTTTAGATCGCTCGTTCTCCTTCGTCCGAACTCCAATCGACCCGATTCTTCTTCCTAAATTCATATAAAATGGAGCTCTATCTTTTGGTTCTGGTTTTGCAGTTTTTGGAGTTCATTTGAATTTTATTTGAATTTATTTTGTTTGTTTTGTCGTTTCGCGCGTAGAACCCGAAGTCGCCGAAGAGTTTGTCGAACCACAGCAAGAGGGACCAATTAGTGCACAAGAAGGCAAGTCTCCTTTGATCATCTTGAACCTATGCTTTCGAAATGTTTTAAATATTTTAAATTATGTGCATTGCTATTTACATAAAACCACTAGTTCAAATCTTTAGGAATTAGCTACTCCAACTTTGTTATGCCCTCATTTGACATTGATTGCCATGTACCTTTGTCACCCTAGAACTTCCTTTGTCAAGCTTTGCATCTATTGCATTTTTCCCAAGACTTGCGGAGTACTTTATGTACTCACATGCTGCACTCAAAAATAATACCCAGAGGAACACGAAGCTCAAGAGGGAGACTACGACTACTTCGCTTGTGGATTTGATGAAGGATTCCCGGAGTACTAGGTCGCGCTTCCCCAGTCAATTGCCTGTGGCGTATTGATGGGTCTTCGTTGGATTTATCTTCTGCTTCCGCTGTATTTTGTGTGTGTGAGGTCTTGAAACCTCATTTGAAATAAAGAGACCTGTCGGTCTGTACTCTTTACTATTGTAATAAAGCATTGTTGGTTATGTAATCATTTCTGTTTAACTGTGTGCACTAGCTTTGATCTGGGACTAGTGCAGTAATACACAGAGGGTCCGGGTTTGGTAATCCGGGTCCCAACAATAGCTGATCGGGGCAATGCGAGGTTCGACCATTTATTTGATAACCTTCTCATTATTAATTTTATATTTATCAAGGAAGTCCCGTGAGTCAGGCAAGACTTACGGACAGATAAAAGAGGTTAATGAGAATAGCAAAGAGGGACAGAGCTTTGTGATTTTAAGATGCGGGAGCCTTACAGGAGATGAGTATAATTTTAAATACTCAGCGTAACATTGATATTTCATGTGTCAATACTTATCTGAGGTTGCAATTGCCAATTTAATGAATCATTATTTTTAATAACTTAATTAAGGTATGGAGTCAAACATTTAATCAGTTACTGTTATAGACAAGGTTGATTATTTTATTGATTAACCAGTTTATCCCTTATTAGGTGAGTGGTTTATAAATTAATAAAGATCTTAAAGCTATTTCTTTTATTATTAATTATTCTCGACCATTAGATTTAAATCCCAAGATAATGATTAGAGATTTGGGCGTGAGACGAAGATTAATGATTGCTCTTTCTTCTTCAAGAGTTCTTAATCGTACCCATTTGTCATTTCAAATCTTAGTATTTTAAGATATATGTTAAAGTTTGTACCACAATTATATTAAGCACTTTTGAAAAGATATCTATCATGATTTTAGCGATGTGTAAACCAATCTTTATATTTCATGCAGTATGCAAATGACTTTTGAGAGATACCCTTTTGTTAAGCAAGGTAAGGTGAACTCTCGTTATTTGAAATGTTGAAATTGAAGATGTCTTTATTCAAATTATTATATTAATTATCTTTTGTTACCGTTTCCTTAGTTGCCTTGGATTTAGATAAGATGAAATGGAAAATTCTTAAGCTTCATAATTAAATAATTTAGCCATGCTATTATTATCATTATATTAACTTCATGTTAATTTCTTGATAATAGGAAAAAGAGTCCATATCATGAGCTTATTTTAATTTAACCTTCTACATGAGGGTTAAGGTATAAATCTTGATGGGCATATAATTAAACTAACCAGAGTTAAGTCTCTAATTGAGTTTCATAAATCTTTTCCTTATGAACTTATAAGCAATTTCTTATCATTCTCACCATCCACAAATTATTTCAATGTATGCCTGATCATTTGCACATGGATTCATTGTTTAGACCAAGGGGTGAAGAGTCAAGCATTGCAGTTAGCTAGCTGGCCCACATGAGCTACACTGAGACAAAGACAGAGAGGGGAGAGCTGAGAACAGAGCAAGGGGGCAGAAGAGGAGGAAACAGAGGAGGTGGGGCAACGTTGGATCTGTGCGTCATCGCCGGCGAGGAGTGGTCGGGGAGGCGATGACGGCCGGCAAAACGAGTTGCCCAGGTGACGCAAAAGCTCAGGGAGGCAGCAGCTCCGGCCGGGGAGGCACGGTGGCGGGCCGGCGGCGGGCAGCGGTCGGGTACATGAAGCCAATCGAGGCGCCTGTCAGACCCAGATTTTACCATCCAGAATCCACTGTGATTTTGCTGCACTATTCCCTGGATCAGTAGATAGTGCTCACAGTTACAGTTATGAATATCAAAATACATATCATGCGGAAGCGTAAATATAGTAATAGACTTACTCATGGGCTAAGTAGGCCGAAATCAATATATTGCAGCAGCGGAAGAACGAGCACACAGGTGGGACCTTCAGGACATGCCCACAGGCATCCAACTGGAGGTTCGCGACCTAGCCCTTGACATCATCATCTTCTCTGCCAGCTTGTCCAATCTTGTTGCTGAGGCGAGGTGATTTGATTCCTGATTCTGAATTTGTCGCAAAAGCGAGTGTGAGCATTCCAACCCCGTGCTCCGCGAGCCAATACACAGAATGCAAATAAATAGTATGCATGGCTTAACAAAGGAGAGGCTCGGGTTATTTTATTTGCCAAAAATCACTTTTGGTAGCATTACTACCATTATTTAATCAAAGTGTTATTATTGCTACCTAGCTCCACACTACAATTGCCAAAATTGCTTTAATCCGCCGAAAATGCGCTATCTTTACTGACTGCTGTCTAAAACTCCAAACAGCAAATGTCATCATTTATATAATCCACCAATCATACTTTGTATTTTGAATTACTAATAATCCAATCCTGTCATTACTATTCATCAGCTCCTCACCTCAGAATTCTAATGATTCTCTAACATAATTACTTTCAAATCCACTGATATCATTCGTATTCAATCCTTTTCGTCATTGATTCAAAACCATAATCCAATAATCAACCTTATTTTTCATTATCTATCACTAGCTAATCCACAAATATACCTCCACCGAAAATTCAATTTACCAAGATTATAATCCACTAATTGTTATGAATCCTCCAATCTTCTCAGGAATTCAATTCATCCCTCTAGCAATTGATCAACTCCTATTAATTCCCATTATCGCCAATATCTTCCAAGAATTTATATTAATCATTAGTGTAGTAATCCAGCAATTTACCTTTGCACTCCCTAATTCTCCAAAATCGATTCACTGTTATATATCCACCAAGAATATCACTAATCAAGAATTATACTCCATTACTTGTATTATTTCTCCAAATTCCTGAAAATTCAATTAGATCATTTATCTAGCCTATCTATTCAGCTGGACCCTACTAATTCATTTCTCCCAGAACCACACTAACATTATCCCTATTATGATCACATGAATCCACCAACTTCTTTATGCAATTACCATAAATAGCCATCTTCTTTTCTTACGACTCCATTTATTCTTCCCATATTTTATTTTATAAGAATAGAAATGCCACGAATTGAAATACAATACATAAAATTTCCTGAGACCTAGCAGCTTTGGAACAAAACGTAATGTTCAAAGAATATTAACATGATTTTCCATACATATGGCATCACACCATATGCCTAATATCACCATAATTTCTCCATACGTACGGCATCACACCGTATAACATTTTTCAGCGTTATAGCCGCTTAACTTACCACTGGGACGACACCCAGGACAACTCAAATCAGGGCTTTCCTCTGCCCTTCCACTTTTCCATTCACATTTTCCAAACATTTTTAAATAGAACTATATCTGGTTAAGTTCCCATGTCCACCCTTGACCGTGGGCACGGCTATTCGAATAGTTTTGACTCTGCAGAGTTTGTACACTTTCACCACAAGAGACAATCAACTCGTTGCCCCACACTATTCCTTAGTTGTGTGGTTGAGCAGACCATCACAGTGACTTTTCAAAGTATCTAGTCCCTTTTATCATCTCACCTTATGGGCTTCTCCCACTTGCGGTGGGACCCATCTATGCGCGGGATGTTTCCCCACAATTACTACCGCAGACGGGCTTCTCAACTCCCCGCAACGAATAGAACAGCTGGGGAAACTTCACCCTACTTGGTGTCCCTTAGGGCCCCTGTGCCCGTGCCTAACCACTTCTTTCCACTACCAGTGAGATGAGTCCGGGGGTTTCGATAAATTTACTTAGCCACGTTGTATTTTACAGACTTGTGGTTGTACGGTTTTACATAGGAGGTCATGACAAGATTCGGTTCTTAGTGGTATCTGAGCGGTTCTACCACATTCCACAATTTTTGTGCTCCCACCGCACCACATACCGGCCCTCAAACCATCCGCTCAGATATTTAAGCAAGTTGGGATTTTTGGGAGCATGAAATAATCATATCAAAATATACCAGTCATTCCCACCATGACTGTCCCAACAAATTTCTCATGATTAAAAATGATAATGTTGCTTGGGGCATTTCAGCGCCCCGGGTATTTATGCAATACTAAGCAGGGCGTATAATAAGGGACTTATTCTCAAAATGTTACTACTATAATTTTGCTAGGGCGACAAGGTTCACAATTCAAGTATTCCAAAGGAGGTGTAATATTATTCAAGACAAACAATAGGCTTGTAACTAGAATCTTAAATTGAGCATGTATTTGCATATAAAATAACAGTATGCAATTTGATAATTTAAATCAAAGTAATTTGCAGAAAATGTAGGTTCAACATGAACAAAGTATTGACTCGCCTGGCGCGGTTTACCGCGGTCTTGAGCTCACACAGAGTTGTCTCGTGCAATGATCTTTAATTCCTGATCTTCATCGTTCTCGTTCTCGCTTGCTCCATAGAATCTTCAAGACTCCAGTTTCTAATTACGCGACAACTGACTGAATCCAAATAGAAGCAAATAACTCAAGAGACCCAAATAAATCCGGATAAACTCCATTTTTGTATTATTATGAGTTATTGGGTGATTTGATGTAAAGCCGGTGGTAAAATACGATAACTTGATCTTTTTATTAGTAATCTCTCTTTTTTATTATTTTTGTATTTATTAAGGAAGTTCTATGATTTAGATTAGATCTATGAGTCGGTGTACGAGTCTAGTTGGGTATCATTTTGTCGAGCATTTATATTCAGAGCATATGCGATGTATACAATTTTTAGCCTACCGTTTTAATTTTAGAGTCCGAGTTTATAGCATTTTAGGGTGTGATATTTTAGGTGTCCTCAGTCATCACTAGGTTTATTTTAATTTGCATTAGGTTTTGTTTGTAGGGGCCCTAGCTTGTTATTCCTTGTCAACATTTTTACTTATTAAATTTAGTGTTAAGAATTAATTAATGGTGCCATTATTATTTTATCTACACTTTAGTCATTACTAGGCGTAGCTTTATTTTTATTCTAAACTTATTAATCTAGGCAAATTTATCATGCAGGGCCATATTTTAATATTGCTATTTAATCAAAATCTACCACGGCGATTTGTTTAGTGACGATATGTTAAATGTCAAGGTATATATCTTATATTTTAATTATACTTAAAGGTAATATTTATTAAGTTTGAACATTTAACAAAATCCATCTTCTACAAATGCTTTTAATTAGTAAGTAGTCTTCTAATAATTAATCAACCCATAAACTATTCATGTATGAACTAATCAAATTTAAATCTTAAATAATTTCATTTACATTCTAGTTAAATTTATTAACTTTTCAGGATTATTTCTTAATTCTCCTTAATCTTTGTTAATTAAACTGGATTAAAGAAAATGAGACAAAAATAAAAGAAACACGGTCGGCCGAAGGGATCGAACTCGGGACTTCAAGCCTGTGAATGTTCTACGCGAGCTCAGCTAACCAAATGGGCCGAAGGCATGTCTGACATTATGGAGGGAAAAACAATAGTAGATGAACCAAGGTGCTGGCGGCCAAAAACAGGGGAGGTAGGCGGCACACGGTGCTACGCTTGCCGGCGGCGAGCGGTGGCTGGGCAGGAAGCGGTGACCCGCAAAATGAGTTGCGCAGAGCACGGGGAAACTAAGGGTGGCTGTGAGTTGGTCGGAGCGACGGCGAGGCAGGCGGGCGGCTGTTCGAAGCGGCCGGCGGCGAGGTAGACTCGGGCGGCGGAGCCGGCGGGGAGGAGAAGGGAAACCGAGGCATGTGTGAGCAATAGAGGAGGCAGGGGAAGCTTACCCGGGAGTGGACCGAGCGGGAGAGGGGCTGAGGTGGGCTGGCGACGGTGGCCTGCGGCGGCGCAAAGGAGGTCGCCGTGGAGGAGGAGCATGGGCGGCGGAGGGCGTTGGCCGACATTTGGAGGAGGTCCGGGGCGTCGAGCTGCCACTCCCCCAGCGAGGAATCGGGTCGGGATTCGCCACGGAGGGAGCGGCGGCAGTAATGGCGGTGGTGGCCCGAATTGGGGAAAAGTGGCCGTACGGCGAGCTCGGGGTGTTTGGGGGAAATTGATCGCGGTGTGAGGACGAGGGGGATGAGGCGGGGCGGATGGAAGAGCCATCTTGCTCTTAAAGGCCACGAGCCGACCGGGCGGCGTGCAGGGCAGGCGGCGCGTGGCTCGACGTGCGGAGGAGCGATGTGCGGGGCGCGAGCGACGGGAGCGGGTCGGTGCAGGCGGCGTGGCAGAGCAGCGAGATGGGCGCGGCGACGCGCGTGGAATGGCAGGAGGGTGCTGGCGCCGCGCCTCACGGTGGCGTGTCGGCCGGCTTTGCCGAAGCAGCAAGGAGGAAATGGGGACCCTGGGCGCTCGGGAGAAGAGAGGAAAGGGAGGAAAAGAAGATGCGGGCAGGAGCCGGCCCACTGGCCATAGGGTGAAGACAGGAGGGAGAGAGAGAAACGGGGAAAGATAAGGGGCCCACCTGTAAATGCGAGAAAATAAAGAAGGAAATACTGAGAAGCTTTTGCAGTTGCTGAAATTTTGATCCTTGAATTTGGATTTTCTATTTTCTAACTTAAGTTTTTGTTTAATATTTACGTTTACTGATTTTTGTATGACCTTCGGAATTTAAGCTTCAAATATATATATATATATATATATATATATATATATATATATATATATATATATATATATATATATATATATATATATATATATATATATATATTAAATGAGAGTTTCTATTACTATTATCATTTAAGTTATTTGGGTATACATATATGATTTCTTATATATATATTATTTCCTATATTGCTAAGCTCTTCCTCGTATAATTTGTATATGCACGTATATATATACATATATACATACATATATGCATATGTGTTTGTATTTTAATCATTCACTTTTTACTGCTATTTGTCATTATTTCCAAAATGAGATTTTATATTTTATCTCAAGTTTCTTTCTCCTTATACTGGATCATCTTTTCAGATTTGTATTTAAAATTATAGTTTTTTTATTATTTGTATATTTCCTTTTTGGCGTTACTAATGTTTGTCTTTATCTTTTATGAATTTATTCGATTTTTGGAATCTCAACCAAATTCAGGAAAACACCTTAAAATCCAAATTCCAATAGAATATTCTGCAAAAATAATTCAAGAAATTCATATTTCCCAATTTAAAATTTCAGGATGTTACAGCGCCGGCGGCCGGAGAGAGGGGAGAGCAAAATGGAGTGAGCACAAGCATGAGCAAGCCCTGAGGAACTCACCGGAGTGGTCGAAGTGGCCGGAGGGAGACCAAGGTGGTCCGGTGGCGCGCACGGGCGGCGGCGTGGGGAGGCTACTGTGGCCGGAGAACTCGGGCGGCGGAGGGCTTCGGCCGATGGTGGGGGAGGCCTTGGGGTGCTGAGGTGCTGCTTCCTCCACGAGGAATCGGTCCGGGGCCGACCGAGGAGGCGACGGCGGTGAAGACGGCGGCGGCCAGCCGGAAACGGAGAAGGAGCGGGCGCGGCAGATTCATGTAGCGATTTTTCAATCCAATGCGTGGGGAGGCAATGGGCGTCAGGGGGCGCACCGTGACGTAGGCGATTCGTGGAGTGTTCGCTGGAGGTGGCCGGGACGAGGTGAGGCGGCGGCGGCACCATGCTTAGGGCGGCTCGGCTGGACGCAAGGAAAATGGGCAACGGGGGAAGAGAAGCAATGGCTTCTTATAAGCGGTGAAGGTGGTCGGCAGCTAGACGGAGCAATGCTCGGCATGGGCGGAGGTACCGCCAGCATGGGCGTTTGTGTACTGCCGGTACGGGCGTTGGGGAAACCAAGGCGGAGTGCGAAACCACGGGCCAAGCTAGGCAATATCAGGGGCGGCGTGGTTGCGCGGGCTGGGCCGGTGCGAAGAACAGCGGCGAGCGGAGGCAGCCGGCCTGTCGCGACGAGGGAAGAGGGAGGAGGAGCAAGGAGCAAGGAAGAGGAAAGAGGATGTGTCGGACCCCAGATTATACCATCCGGAATCCTCTGTGATTCCACCGCACTATTCCCTGGATCAGTAGATAGTGCTCACAGATTACAGTTCTGAATATCAAAAGTACATATCAAGCGGAAGCGTAAAATATAATAGTAAACTTACTCATGGGCCGATTAGGCCGAAATCAATAAATTGCAGCAGCGGAAGAACGAAGCACACAGGTGGGACCTTCAGGACATGCCCACAGGCAGCCAACTGGAGGTTCGCGACCTAGCCCTTGACATCTTCATCTTCTCTGCCAGCTTGACCAATCTTGTCGTTGAGACGAGGTGATTTGATTCTTGATTCTGAATTTTGTCGCAAAAGCGAGCGTGAGCACTCCGACCCCGTGCTCCGCGAGCCAATACACAGAATGCAAATAAATAGTATGCATGGTTTAACAAAGGAGAGGCTCGGGTTATTTTATTTGCCAAAAATCGCTTTAGTAGCATTGCTATTATTTAATCACCGTGTTATTGTTGCTGCCTATACTCCACACGGCAATTGCCATAATTGACTTAATCCACCAAAGGTACACTTTCGATACTGATTGCTGTCTAAGACTCCAAACAGCGACTGACATCATTTAATTAATCCACCGAACATATACTTTCTATATTGATTGTTGTCTAAAACTCCAAACAGCGACTAACATCATTTAATTAATCCACCGATCATATACTTTCTATATTGATTGCTGTCTAAAACTCCAAACAGCGACTGACATCATTTAATTAATCCACCGAACATTCTCATCAAGATTTTCTAATAATCCAATCCTTTTTATTATTGATTCAAATCCACCAAGAACATCATTGATCAAGCCTACGATTCAATATTATATATCCACCAATAATATCATTGATCAATTCTACGATTCACCATTATATATCCACCAAGAATATCATTGATTAATTCTACGATCCACTAGTATTCTCCCACCAAGTAAATCACTAATCAGGAACTATAATCCAATACTTGTATTACTCCTCCAAATTCCCGAAAATTCAATTAGATCATCTATTTAGCCTATCTATTCAGCTAGACTCCACCAATTTATTTCTCCTAGAACCCACACTATTATTTCCTATTTATGATCGACATGAATCCACCAATACCTTTATGTGTACACTACAAACATCTATTTCCTTTACTCACGACCCTACTTATTCTTTCCATATTTTATTTTGCAGGAATAGAAATGCCACTATTTGAAATGCAATACATAAAATTTCCTGAGACCTAGCTGCTTTGGAACAAAACATAATGTTCAAGGAATATTAACATGATTTTCCATACATATGGCATCACACCATGTGCCTAATATCACCATAATTTTTCCATACATATGGAATCACATCGGATAACATCTTTCAGCGTTATAGCCGCTTAACTTACCACTGGGACGACACCCAGGACAACTCAAATCAGGGCTTTCCGCTGCCCTCCACTTTTCCATCCCACCCACAAAACATTTTGAAATAGAACTATATCTGGTTAAGTTCCCATGTCCGCCCTTGACCGTGGGCACGACTATTCGAATAGTTTTGACTCTGCAGAGATTGCACACTTTACCCACAAGAGACAGATCACTCGTTGCCCCACATGATTCCTTAGCCATGCGGTTGAGCAAACCATCACAGTAACCGTTCAATGTACCTCGCCCCTTCCATCATCTCACCCCCTGGGTTGCTCCCATTTGCGGTGGGACCCATTCGTTGTGCGGGATGTTCCCCTCCTATACGCCTAGCAGCTGGCTACCCACACTGCTAGCGCGTCGCAGGAGAACTTCTCCCACAAGCCTGCCACCTAGGCCGCCACTTGCGGGAGTCCCATTCAAGCCTGCCACCTAGGCCGCCACTTGCACTACTGCCATGATGATGACTTCCAGGGTCCGGTAAATTTACTAAGCCAAGTTGTACTTTACAGACTTGTGGTTGTACTTGTTTTACACAGGAGGTCATGACAAGATTCAGTCCTTAGTGGTATCTGGGTAGATTTACCACTACTCACTTTGTGCTTCCACCGCACCACATACACACACACTCGAACCATCCGCCCAGATATTTAAGCAAGTTGGGGTTTTTGGGAACATAAAATAATCATATCCAATATATACCAGTCATTCCCACCATGACTGTCCAAACTAGTTTCTCATGTTTAAAAATAACAATGATGTTTGGGGCATTTCAGCGCCCCGAGTATCTATGCAGTACTAAGCATGGCGTATAATTAGGGACTTATTTTCGAAAGGTTACTATTATAATTTTGCTAGGGCGACAAGATTCTCATGTTCAAATATTCCAAAGGAGAGGCAATATTAATCAATTTAGATAATAGGCATTTAACTAGAATTCTAAATTAAACATGTATTTGCATATAAAATAATAGCATGCAATTTGATAATTTAAACAAAAATAATTTGCAGAAAATGTAGGTTCAACATGATCAAAGTATTGACTCGCCTTGCGCGGTTTACCGCGGTCTTGAGCTCACTCAAAGCTTTCTTATGCGATGGCTTTGAGCTTCCGGTCCTTATCTTCACCTCGATCTCGGCCTCGATTGATCCTTGATTCTTCCGGACTCCATTTTCTAATTACGTGCTATGCAACTGAATTCAAATAAAAGCAAATAACTCAAAAGATCCAAATAAATCCAAATAAACCCAATTGAACTTGATTAATTTTTATTATGATTAAATAGGTGATTTGAGACGGGGTTGATTGGACACGGAGTATTGTCGGAGCCGAACTAGTTGGAACGAAGCGATGATTGGTAGAAGGACATTCAATGAAGGAGGGTTTACGACACAAAAATATTGATGAGATTATCTTGCTTTATATTTGGGGAGGACTAGGTTGAGCCGGCCATTGAATACTATGGCTTACCCTATTTTATTTAATAACTTCTTTTTATTATTTTTGTATTTATCAAGAAAGTTCCATGAGTCACACTAGACCTATGGGCAGATGTAAGACTGTAGTGGGGGTAGGGTATTGCCTTGTCTAATGTTAGTTTTTAAGAGTTAGGGCATGAGTTATATACACGATGTATATGATTTCTGGATTGTCGAATTAATCTTATGGCTTACATTTTTAGCAATCCGAGATGCATTACTTTGGGTTGTGCTACCGTTACCTTGTTCACAAAAGGGCAAGGTGGTAAGATTATTTTAACTACAGTTGACGTAGGGATTTTGGTAGATACGCCAACATGACTTTTACTTAAAGAGGCTCTTCGGATTAGGTATCGTGGATATTCTGCGTATCTTTTAGTTACTATTATAGTGTTATTAATATTATTATTTTTGTTATTTAAATTTATTTATCTAGGACCGAGCATGCTATACCAGGTTATACTTTACTATCAACATTCTACTGAATCTACGGCTGAGATTCATTTGTCGATGACACGCTAGGGATGACTACTATTCACATCGCTACATTAGGTAGGTTACTTTTAACATTTGATGACCTAGGGGTTACATTATTATAATTGCCGCATATATACATATATATCTTTCTAACAAGACACTCCTACTTGAAGACGCCCTATTGTTTAAAGGTTGCTATCAATTTATGTACCTTTTAAAGACATAGGAGCGACAACCATATTTTAGACGACTACATTTTATATTAATTAGAGGTACCCCTAAAAGTAAATCTAGATTTGACGTGCAATAATCCCAGGCTGCATCTCTATTTTGCATGAATCTTAATGCTAGGGTTTAACTTAATTTATCCCTACATCATATTTTATTTCTGCTTTAATTTGCATTCCAATTAATTATTTAAATTTCACCTAACTATTTCCCTTAATCACTTATTTGTCCATATACTCATAATTCCATACTTGAGGTACAAGTAAATTTTATTTGAACATAAATCAGTTATCTTATCTTCCTGGGATCATTTCCCAATTATGTTCCATTGAAAATGGTTAAAGAAAATGAGATAGCAAGAAAAGGAAAAAGTGCAGTGGAGGGATTCGAACCTGGGACCTCACGGTGAGAAGGGGAAGCCGCAGGCGCCGGTGACCAACCGAGCCGCGCTCACTTAGCGATCTGGAAGTGGGATCAAAAAAAGAAGAGGTGAGGAATTGCTGTGGCCAAACAGAGTAAGAATCAGAGGAGGCTCGAGCGGAGCTTGGCCGACGGCGTCGCCGGTGAGTGGCGGTCGGGGTGTCGGTGGTGACGGCCAAAACGGGTTCCCGTGGGGGAGAGAAAGCCTTTGGAGGTGGCGGCGACGGCCAGGAGGTGCTGTGGCGGGCCGGCCGTGAGCACGCGCGGCGGCGCAATGCAGGTCACTGCGGCTGGCTCGCCAGGGGGAAAGAAAAGGTGAGGTGGTGCCGGGGTAGTCTCAGAGGTTGTTGGGGAAGCTCCAGGCGCCGAGAATTGGGTTGAGGCTCGATGAATCGCCGGGGAGATCGGTCACCGGGGTTGGGGAAGACAGTGGTCACCGGCGGCCTATGGTATGCGGAAGTTCAATTGCATCGGATGCAAGCAGGAGGGAGGTGAGGCGATCTCAGGGAGCGGCTCGGCACTACCAGAGAGAAGCCGAGGTGAGCCGGCGGCGTGAGGCGGTATCGGGCGGTGGTGGCGCGCGGTGCCGGCGGTGTGGAGGTGGGGATAGGCACGGCCGAAAGCGGGAGAATCTAGGCGACGCTCCGAGGAAGCTCTGGCTCCGAGGAATAGGCTTGGGGTGGCTCCGAGCGGCCGATTCCTCACCGGCCGGAGTTGGGGGAGAAGGGCCGCCGGCGGAGTTAGGGGCACGGGAAACCCGATTCCTTTGGGGAGGAGGGTCAGCGGAGCAGGGCAGTGCTATTGGGTGTCTCGGCCGGGTTTTATAGGTGGCAGGAGTAGGTTGGCGCGGCATGGGCGATGGTGTGGTCGGTCTGGCGACGGAGGGGACGTGGGCAACGTGCGCACGCAGCGGAGCGACGTGCGGCCGCAGGCATGGTGACGCGGGACAGATGCGGGCGGAGGTGACTCAGATGACATGCGCACAGTAGGCTGGTGAGCCCGTTGACGCGTAAACAGGGAGGAGCGGGACGGGAAGGACAGGTGGGAGACGCGGCGTCAGCGTAGCCAAGAGAAGAAGCAGGGAGTAGGAGGGAGAAGCAGGAGAAGAAAGAAGGAATGCGGGCGCAGGGGCCGGGCCCAGACGACAGAGGGAGATGGGGGGAGAAAGAGGAGAGAGGCAGGATGGGTGGTGGCCGGGTCCACATGTAATAGAAAAGGAGGGAAAAAGATAATGAGGAAAGGATTAAGCACCATTTTAGAGTTGGGATTTTTTTAATTTAATTTCTATTTCATGCTTAAGATGCTTTTGTAAATTTTAATTCAAATCTTGGTTCATCTGTCTCGACACAAAATCTAATATTTCTCTATTTCCCACTTTATTTAATTGTTGCCCTTGGATTTCAATCTTGCTATAAATTGCACATATAAATTTTTGATTCTTCAACCTGAAATATTTGGTTTTCTTAATTGAATTAAAAGAAGGGATCTTTGGTTTAATTATGGAGGGGTATATTCTAATATCCCTTTTTTTTATTTTCTCGACCTTAATTATTATTATCTATTTCCAGTTATTATTTACTTAGCACAAATCTAAAGAAAATCCAAATAAGATTTTGGCAAAGATTACAAATGCCAATACGATGCAAATAAATTTTTTTTAATTCTCCCCAATTTTTGAACATTCAAAATTTAGGATGTTATAGGATGCCGGTCGGGCCAGCGGCCAGAAGAAAGAAAAGGGGGCCGGGGAAAATGAAAAAGAAAAATGGCCCGGGGAGGAGAAGTGGGCTGGGGAAAAGGGAAGAGATGGGCCGGGCCCAAGATAGATTTTTGGTGATTTTAGAATTTCCAAATTGGACTTTCAGATTTAGTTTTGCAATTATATTTTCAATTTGGAAAACTTGGTTCAAAATTTGGATTCGACACTTAGATTTTAAGATTGGCAGATTTCGGAGAAATAATTCTTTTAATCTTCAGAATTTGAATTTCCAGATGTGCAAATTGGATGGAAAGATTTTATATCAGTTTCAATTTCCGTTCTTGGTTTTGGAGGTCCAGATTTCAAATTTTAAATTTGAAATCAATACTTCCAAAGGGAATTGGATTTTTCTCATTTTGATTTTCAAACTTGGTTCTTGATCCCAAGATTTCGAATTTTATTAATTGGGCTTTTGGCAAGGAAAACCAATTTGAGAGATTCCAGTAACACCAAAGATTTTTGAAATACCCTAGAAAACGATTAAAAGATTTTACACTTTTCGCAATTACAGTAATTCCCTATTTGTGATGTTACAGATCCTACCCCCCTTAAACTGAATCTCGTCCCCGAGATTCAAGTGGAGCAGAAAGAAGTAGGTGGGAACAAGCTGGCTAGCAAAAAGGTCCTAGGGTACTGCTTGATACTACGCATACTGCCATGGAGCCATCCGAAGAGAGGATATCCAAACAAAAGCGGGTCAAGACTTGGAGAAAACACCACACAAGAGACCTTGTTCTTCTGGATAGCTTGCAGCTAGCTTCACTTCGTTGCTTGACATTTCAGGGGTTTGCTGTTTCTTCAGTGCTGATTGCTAACTTCTCTTTATACTGGAGCGGTAGCAGGGCCTGCTTTGACACTTCTTATTTATTCGGGCTACCCCCCTTAAAATGACGGGTGACCGATACTAATTACTCTTGTTAGCTTTAGTCATGACAAATTTGGTGGCAGCTTGGAGGCTCAGTCTTCGTATCTCAGCAGCCTTGGTCAGCAACAAGTTCATGGAGCAGTCCTTGGGGCGTTGATCTTGTCCTTCACCGAGAAAGCATGTGATCTTGCTCATGGGGCATTCTCCAGGTTGATGATCTTCTTCACAATTGGGGCAGTTTTGCAGTGCATTGATCTTTTTGGTGTCCTTTTTCTCCACATCGTGTACATGCCACTAGGTTCTTGAGACAGCCTTCTGGTAGATGGTGTCTCTTGCAGTAAGGACAGTATGGAGCTGGGTAATCGTAACTGTAGTGTCCTGTTTGTCCATAGGCAAAGCATGTAACCTGTCGTAGTAGAGGGCATGATTGGGCGTCATGTCCCGTCTTACCACATTCAGCACATGCAGTGGTTGGCAAAGCTTCGGGACTTGGTAGTCGAACTTTGTTAGGTTTTGTCAGTTCCTTGATTACACACTTGGAGCTAACACGCTTTTCTTTGCCAAGACTGAGGTTGATGGCGATGACATCATTTTCTTATTTGTTTGATTTCCGTTGAGGGCAGTCTTTCACATAGTGTCCTGGGTTACTGCATTTGAAGGAGTTGCCCGCTTTGTCTTGCTTCCTTTGGGGGCACCGATTAGCATAGTCTCCAATATCTCAGCAACAGAAACAAGCAATATCCTTATGATGTGTGATTGGTGCCATGCCCTTGTTGTTCCCATTGTAATGACCACTTCTTAGTAGCCTT
Source organism: Dendrocalamus latiflorus (assembly GCA_017311315.1). Classification (NCBI taxonomy): domain Eukaryota; kingdom Viridiplantae; phylum Streptophyta; class Magnoliopsida; order Poales; family Poaceae; genus Dendrocalamus; species Dendrocalamus latiflorus. Next base: position 2,117,478 of record CM029620.1, on the reverse strand, counting down.
TGCGGAGTGGGTCTGAATGAATATTTGGTTGAGTGGTAGGGACCAAAGCGAGTAGGAGCTACTGATTCTTTCTTCTTGCTTCTAGCCTTGTTCTTGCCCATTGCCGGCTGGATGATGACTGGATCCGTGAGTTCTCAGTGAGTTGAGTACTTGAGTATTGGTCCTTTTGAGTGACACAGCTTCCAAGTCGTTGTCTTTTTCAAAGATGTTGCCTCTTTCGACTGGAGAGCTCTAAGTATCTTGACTTGGCTATCTGCTACCTCTTGCCTGCAAACCTGACGAGGTTTTTAGCAATAAGGTGAGGGGGAATTAGCATGATGTACAGAAAAGATTACAGGGATAAGATATTCTAACCCATTCTAAGATGTGCACACCCAGAAGCTGGGGCAGTACACTACTCACACAGAACAGCCAAGCTTTTGAAAACAAACTTTTCCTGTGACTACAAAATACAATGCCCGAGGGCAAGAAGGTAGTGCACAGGGCCAATAAAATCTTTTTGACCAAGCAACGTCTATGCACAGAGGCAAACACAAGAGAGCACCGGGTTCTGAATCACTAGGTTTGTTGAAGCGAGGCCACCAAATCTTCACGAGCATCCTTGACGCCTTCAAGCTTAAGCCTTTGAAGTAAGGGGGAAGAATAGGAAAACCAAATTTCCTTTTTGTAGACAGAAGTAGCAGAAGGAAAGGGTTAAGAAGTGCTTTGGCAGTGAAGCTCATGCTTCTTATTATTATTTTGGATACATAGCTCTTTAGAAAACAGTTTTTCAAAAATACCGAGGTTGAAAACATTTGTTTTTTTTCAAGATAACCATATCAATAGTTTTCTAGAGCAAGTAGATTTCCAAGTTTTGGTTTTGAAAGCAAGTTCTGGGAAATTAATCTTTTGGGTTTTCAGTTATTGGGGCCAAGTTTCGAAGTAACTTGAAATCAAACCTTTTTGCAATAAGGATACACTATATACTTTTGATATAGAGTTCCGTAACAAGATTGGTTTTTCTGAAATGGTTTTGGAATACTTGAACTTTTAAAATACCTTCTTTTTTTAAAAAGTATCCTAGCATCCTCCTATGTCACAATATCAACAGACTAATTCACTCTCATAGCCCTTCCATTCATGGGCTTTTTATTCTAAGGCCTTGCTAATCCTGCTTATACTTGATTGATTCTAGGGTATCTTCCTTCACTGGTTAATCACTGCACAACTGGTGACTAGTACTCCAAACAGTGAGTGTTATCATTTATCTGATCCACCGAGCATATAACTTCCATGATATCATCTATGGTTTCATTCACCAAATCAGAGCCACCTATTCCTCAAATGAATCTCACTTTCCTACATAAAATCATAAATCCAATCTTGGTTCATTATTCAACAATCCCATTCAACTTTTCGCCTGAACAATACTCCAAATTCTTTACCTTTAAATCCACTCATATTTGTTTGCATCATGGTTTCAAGATATTTATATTTTAAATCCACCAATACCATTCACATCCTTTTACATTTTAAATCCACCAGTATCACTCGTATTATGGTTTCGATATTTCAATCCACTAGTAATATTTGTATTATAACCCAACTGTTGTAGAGGTGGCCCCCACCTAAGCCCAGCAGGCCTGTTAGGAGGTTATAAGAACCAGAGTAACATGTGTAATGACATAAGTGCCCCTAATGGGGATGTACGGATGTAAGGGCATAATTGTAAAAGCATACTCCATGTGAATATATATATCAGGATGAGGGGGAGGGTGAGGCAGAACACTCCCACCTCTCCGGTACCATCTCTCTCTCTGTTTGGTCAGTAACCACAACAGTTGGCGCCGTCCGTGGGGAGGACAATGACAAGCCTGAAGACCGAAGAAGGATGGCACCGAAAAAAGCTTCATCAGCGGCGGCGAAGGGGAAGAAGACGGCTGGGTTGGAGCGGCGCGTGAATACCAGGGCTTCAGCATCGGCCGCCGAAGGAGCTGGCGGCGGCGTAGGAGCAGTGGTCGCGGGCGTCGACGCTCGCGCTACAGCGACCGACCCCGCCAGCGCCGCTACAACGACATCCAACCCAGTCGCTGGCACTACAACGACCGACCCCGCCAGCGCCGCTACAACGACATCCAACCCCGTTGCTGGCACTACAACGACCGACCCCGCCAGCGCCGCTACAACGACATCCAACCCCGTCGTTGGCACTGCAACGACAGCCCCCGCCACCCTCGCCGGCAGCGCGGATCAGACAGCCGGGGGTAGCCGCAACGAAGCATCCGGCGGATTCGGAGATCGTGAGGCGATGGTCCCTGCACCGACCCGTCCGCTGGGTGTTCCGGCGGCCCCGACAGCACCTGCGGTGGAAAGCGCCCTACTAGCAGCCCTCAACGCGTTCCAGCGGGAGCTAGGGGACCTTCGCGGAGCCGTCCGAGATATACAAGAGGCTCGGAGCCAGCAGGACGCGCCAGTAATCGCGCCCGAGCCCACACCGAAGAGGGCGGACAGCCGCGAAGCCCCCACGTCTAGCCGCGTGCCACTGCGACACGTAGATCCGGAGTCCCCGCTTTCGGCGGGGCTGCAGCAGGCGGCGTGGCCCGAAGACTTCAAGTTCCCTAGCGTCATAGACCCGTACAAAGGTGACACGGATCCCAGCGAGTTCGTGCGCGTGTACGAAATCGCGATCGAGGCCGCGGGTGGAGACGACACCACGAAGGCGAAGGGACTTCCCCTCGCGTTGCAAGGAGTGGCGCTCTCTTGGTTTTTCACCATAGAGCCGGGCTCCATCTACACGTGGGAGAAGCTCCGTGACTGCCTTCACAACAACTTCCAGGAAAACTATGTCGAGCGAGTCGACGCGGACCAACTCTTCGTTGTGAAGCAAAAGCCCTCGGAGAAGCTCCGGGACTACTTCAAGCACTTCGCCAAGATTCGATGCCAAGTGAAAGACGTTAATGAAACCACCGTCGTTAATGCAGCCATACAGGGCCTTCGTCCGGGCCCGATGGCCGAGTACAATGCGCGAAAGCCGATCAAGACGGTGGCGAAGCTCTTCGACAAAATGGAGGAGTACGCCAGGGCAAAAGAAGACGCTCGCCGAAGGCGAGGAGATGACTCCGACGCCAACCAGGTCGGTGGCTCAACAAAAACCGAAGATCCATCACAGGATGGCCCCTCGAGGGGCGAACGCAAGCCGGAGTCGTCTAAAGACGCACCCGAACGCGGGGAAGCCCTGCACAAGGAGCCGTCCAATGGGCCTAAGCGCGGCCAGCAGAAGTCGCACCAAGGCCGGTTCGTCCTTGTCAGACCCGGATTTTTCAATCCGAACCTTACTGTGTTTCACTGCACTAATCCCTGGATCAGTAGTTAGTGCACACAGGTACATTGCTGAATCATTTCATACATCGCATAATCAACCATTATATTACATAAATTGAAATATACCACGTCGGGTGATAGAGTTTACAAAAGGGGCCGATCAGGCCAATTGTCTTTATTACAAACACGCACAGCGGAATCATAACAAAAGCAAACCCAATGCTCCGCGCCTGCGGTCGAGCGTTTCGTTTTATTTTCCGCATTGACAGGTGGGCCCCGCCTGTCGGCGCCACCCGCTGGCAGATGGGTCCAGGACCCCTGGGACCCACATGTCAGTGACCGGACACGCTGACACACGGGCCCCACTGGCCATAGACATAGTAATAAACGAATAAAGAAAAAGATAAAAATTAAGAAAATGACATGTGGGACCCACTGTCAGAAATTTCATAATTTCTGGAATTAATTCAAACTGAGAACTTCGAATAATCATAACTTTCTCATTTTAACTCCAAATTGAGTGAAACAAATTTCTAAATTCATATAAATTCAAGATCTATCCAATAAAACTAAAATCACAATTTTTGGAGTTCATTTGAATTTCTGGTGATATTTTATTGATTTGATGTTTTCTTTTTATCCAAATTTTCGCGCACGATTACAATAGCTTACGAAGCTCAAGAGGAAGAGTTCGAGGCCGCAGCACTAGGAGATCCGGATAATCCAGCACCCGACCATTGTGACCAAGGCGAGTCAATACTTTGATCATGTTGAACCTACATTTCTGCAAATTACTTTGTTTTAAATTAACAAATTGCATTGCTGTTATTTTTATGCAAATGCATGCTAAATTTGATATTCTAGTTATATGCCATTGTTTACCTTGAATAATATTACCCCCTCCTTTGAGTATTTGAATGTGTGAACCTTGTCGCCCTAGCAAAAATATAATAGTAACATTTCGAAAATAAGTCCGTAACCGTATGCCATGCTTAGCATTGATTAGGAACTCGGGGCAAGAAATTGTCCCAAGCATCACTTTTATTCATGAGAAACTGGTTTGGGCAGTCATGGTAGAAATGACTGGTATATGTTGGTATGATTGTTTTATGCCCCAAAATTTCCCACTTGCTGTAATGTCTGGGCGGATTGGTTCGAGGGTGTGTATGAGTATGTGTATGTGTGGTGCAGTGGAAGCACAAAATTTGGAGTTAGTGATGGATCAACAGTGGGTTAGTGGTAGACCGCCCAAATAACCCTAAGGACTGAATCTTGTCATGTCCCCCCGTGTATGACAAGCACAACCGCAAGCTGGCAAAGTGTAGGCAGGGTTTACTAATTTGTGTGGCTCTAAGGTGGTTACGTGAAGGTATGACCACGAGCAAAGGGATGGATGGTCGCATCCCCGCCTTTGCCCGTGATGGCTCACGAGGGACCCTTCCCGAGGGATGGTCATATCCTACGGAAGATAGACCTTAGCGGGCGTAACCACAGTAGGACTATGCATTGTAACAATACTGTGATAGTCTACTCAACCGCATGGCTAAGGAATCATGTGGGGCAACGGGTGGATTTATCTCTTGTGGGTAAAGTGTGCAAAACTCTGCAGAGTCAAAACTATTCGAATAGCCGTGCCCACGGTCAAGGGCAGACACGGGAACTTAACTAGATATAGTTCTGTTTACAAAAATATTGAAAAATGGGAATGGAAAAGTGGAAGGGCAGAGGAAAGCCCTGATTTGAGTTGTCCTGGGTGTCGTCCCAGTGGTAAGTTAAGCGGCTATAACGCTGAAAAATGTCATACGGTGTGATGCCGTATGTATGGAGAAATTATGGTGATATTAGGCATATGGTGCGATGCCATATGTATGGAAATTCATATTAATATTCCTTGAACATTATGCTTTTGTTCAAATGCTAGGTCTTAGGAATTTTTTTTATAATTGTATTCAAAAGCACTCTTTGCAAAACAAAATAAACCTAAGCCATCCTTTGGTTAGCCATACATGTTACATATTGCATTCTGTGTGTTGATTCGCTGAGCACGGGGTCGGAGTGCTCACGCTCGCTTTGCGGCAAAAATCCAGAAACAGGAGCGCAAGACCACTACGCCTACGAGGAAGCTCCCGCTGTCAGACCCGGATTTTTCAATCCGAACCTTACTGTGTTTCGCTGCACTAATCCCTGGATCAGTAGTTAGTGCACACAGGTACATTGCTGAATCATTTCATACATCGCATAATCAACCATTATATTACATAAATTGAAATATACCACGTCGGGTGATAGAGTTTACAAAAGGGGCCGATCAGGCCAATTGTCTTTATTACAAACATGCACAGCGGAATCATAACAAAAGCAAACCCAAATCCACAGGCAAGCGACTGGAAGGTACTGTGTGCATTATATGTCACCAGCTAACTAGTAACATACGTGCACACAACGCCATATGTCTACTTGTCCATGACTAAACAACGAAGCCTACGCCTTAGTTTTCTTCGTCATTCTTCTCCTCCGTAGCGGGAGCTTCCTCGTAGGCGTAGTGGTCTTACGCTCCTGTTTCTGGATTTTTGCCGCAAAGCGAGCGTGAGCACTCCGACCCCGTGCTCAGTGAATCAACACACAGAATGCAATATGTAACATGTATGGCTAACCAAAGGATGGCTTAGGTTTATTTTGTTTTGCAAAGAGTGCTTTTGAATACAATTATAAAAAAAATTCCTAAGACCTAGCATTTGAACAAAAGCATAATGTTCAAGGAATATTAATATGAATTTCCATACATATGGCATCACACCATATGCCTAATATCACCATAATTTCTCCATACATACGGCATCACACCGTATGACATTTTTCAGCGTTATAGCCGCTTAACTTACCACTGGGACGACACCCAGGACAACTCAAATCAGGGCTTTCCTCTGCCCTTCCACTTTTCCATTCCCATTTTTCAATATTTTTGTAAACAGAACTATATCTAGTTAAGTTCCCATGTCTGCCCTTGACCGTGGGCACGGCTATTCGAATAGTTTTGACTCTGCAGAGTTTTGCACACTTTACCCACAAGAGATAAATCCACCCGTTGCCCCACATGATTCCTTAGCCATGCGGTTGAGTAGACTATCACAGGATTGTTACAATGCATAGTCCTACTGTGGTTACGCCCGCTAAGGTCTATCTTCCGTAGGATACGACCATCCCTCGGGAAGGGTCCCTCGTGAGCCATCACGGGCAAAGGCGGGGATGCGACCATCCATCCCTTTGCTCGTGGTCATACCTTCACGTAACCACCTTAGAGCCACACAAATTAGTAAACCCTGCCTACACTTTGCCAGCTTGCGGTTGTGCTTGTCATACACGGGGGGACATGACAAGATTCAGTCCTTAGGGTTATCTGGGCGGTCTACCACTAACCCACTGTTGATCCATCACTAACTCCAAATTTTGAGCTCCCACTGCACCACACATACACATACTCATACACACCCTCGAACCAATCCGCCCAGACATTACAGCAAGTCGGAAATTTTGGGGCATAAAATAATCATACCAACATATACCAGTCATTTCCACCATGACTGCCCAAACCAGTTTCTCATGAATAAAAGTGATGCTTGGGACAATTTCTTGCCCCGAGTTCCTAATCAATGCTAAGCATGGCATACGGTTACAGACTTATTTTCGAAATGTTACTATTATATTTTTGCTAGGGCGACAAGGTTCACACATTCAAATACTCAAAGGAGGGGGTAATATTATTCAAGGTAAACAATGGCATATAACTAGAATATCAAATTTAGCATGCATTTGCATAAAAATAATAGCAATGCAATTTGTTAATTTAAAACAAAGTAATTTGCAGAAATGTAGGTTCAACATGATCAAAGTATTGACTCGCCTTGGTCACAATGGTCGGGTGCTGGATTATCTGGATCTCCTAGTGCTGCGGCCTCGAACTCTTCCTCTTGAGCTTCGTAAGCTATTGTAATCGTGCGCGAAAATTTGGATAAAAAGAAAACATCAAATCAATAAAATATCACCAGAAATTCAAATGAACTCCAAAAATTGTGATTTTAGTTTTATTGGATAGATCTTGAATTTATATGAATTTAGAAATTTGTCTCACTCAATTTGGAGTTAAAATGAGAAAGTTATGATTATTTGAAGTTCTCAGTTTGAATTAATTCCAGAAATTATGAAATTTCTGACAGTGGGTCCCACATGTCATTTTCTTAATTTTTATCTTTTTCTTTATTCATTTATTACTATGTCTATGGCCAGTGGGGCCCGTGTGTCAGCGTGTCCGGTCACTGACATGTGGGTCCCAGGGGTCCTGGACCCATCTGCCAGCGGGTGGCGCCGACAGGCGGGGCCCACCTGTCAGTGCGGAAAATAAAATGAAACGCTCGACCGCAGGCGCGGAGCCGGAGACTCGAACGCGCGCCGCGGGAGCGAGGGGGAGAAGGAGTTGGTGCTGGAAGCCACTCGGCCGAGCCGAGCGATGCTTACCCATATAGGGTAAGTATACCTTTTGAGTTAGCTCGCTGAGGGGGCCGAGCAAAGAAAGAAGAAGGCGGTGGCGACGGCGGCGAGCGGTGGCCGGAGACGTTCGGGTCGTGTGTAGAATACAACCCTGGCGTGAAGGCGAATCTCCTGGTGTAGGCGGCCGGGGTGGAGGATCACGGTGGCGAGCCGGCGGCGTGCGGCGGCGGTGGTTCGGGAAGGCTGTCGTCGCCGGCGAAGCTCAGGCGATGGGGGACCCAGTGGAGGAGGGGGCTAGCTTCGCCTGGCTCCGGAGATGGTTCATGAGCAAGGGATTGAGCTCTGGTGGCTCGGTGTGGTGGGTGAGCGTTCGCCGGAGTTCGGGAAGACGAGGGCGCCGGCGAGGAATTGGGGCTTCTCAGTGCAATTGCGGGCAGGGGAGGGAGAAGTGATGCAAGGCGACGCGTTTGCGATCTCCAGGTAGGGCTTTTATAGCCGGAGAGAGGGGCGCGTGGCGAGGTGACAGTGGCCTCCGCCCTGCTCACGCCGGCGAGAGGGGATGAATCAAATCTCCCCGAGATTTTGTGTAAGAGAGAGAGCACAGGGGTGCGCTGAACTTTGCCCGCGGGTGTGAGAGAAGAAAGAGAAGGATTGGCTGCGCAGAGGGAGTGAGCGCGAGGGAGAGGAGTGCAGCGCTGCGGGCGCGTGGAGAAGAAGAGGGAGGAGGAAGAAGACGCGGGCGGGGCCACCGGTCAGAGAAAGAAACCGGCGCGCGGGGGCCGCGAGGCAGCGGGAGAAGGAGCAGGCGAGGCACGGGCCCGCGGCGCAGAGGGAGAGGCGCGGGTGGAGGCGGGTCCACCGGCCAGCGGAAGGAGGGGCGCGAGAGAGCGGGCTCCGCTCGCCAGCGAGAGCGGGCGCGCGCGAGAAGATGGGCCGCGGGGCGCTGGCCCATGCGGAGAGGAGCTGGGCCGGGGTAACGGCCGGCCCGGCTGTTTCATTTTCTATTTCTTTTTCCTTTTTCTTTTATTTTATTTTGCTTTTGCAATTGAGTTTTACATGTATATATATTTGCACATACATCCTGGGGTATACACCTATATACATATTTTTATTTCCTCTGATTTTTGTGTATGTACACATATATTTATCTATTTATTCTTTCACATAGTATACATGTACATATATACATATATATATTTGTTAACATAACATTTTTATTTTGTATACTCCTTTACTATTTATTCCATAATTTTTAGAGGTGAGAATTTTATGGTTAACCAAATATTCTCCCTTGAAATTTTATAGATCATCATTTCAGATTCTTTACTTGATGCTCGTGTTTTATTATTTTATGTGTTGATTTCTTCCTTCTTTTTATTTTTGAAATTCCTTTGTATTTACAAAAAGCCAATAACTCCAATTTCAATGGAAATCAAATAAAATAATCCAAAAGCTCCATAATTTATTATTTATATTTTTCGGGATGTTACAAATCTACCCCCCTTAAAAAGAATCTCGACCCCGAGATTCAGCCTAGCTAGTGAACAGGTCGGGGTAGTCTTGACGCAGTTTATCTTCTCTTTCCCATGTAGCTTCCTTCTTGGAATGATGACTCCATTGTACTCTGCACATGCGAATGATTTGGGTTCTTGTCTTTTTCTCCACAGTATCCAATATTTTGATTGGACGCTCTTTGTAAGTCAGGTCTTCTTCAAGCTCAATGGTTTCAAGTAGATCTTCTGGTACTCGTAGACATTTCTTGAGTTGAGATACATGGAAGACATTGTGTATATCAGATAGATTTTGAGGTAATTCTAATTGATAGGCAACTTCTCCTTTCTTGGCCACAATTGGAAATGGTCCCACATAGCGAGGGGTAAGTTTGCCTTTGACTTTAAACCTCTTAACTCCTCGTAGAGGTGAGAATTTTATGGTTAACCAAATATTCTCCCTTGAAATTTTATAGATCATCATTTCAGATTCTTTACTTGATGCTCATGTTTTATTATTTTATGTGTTGATTTCTTCCTTCTTTTTATTTTTGAAATTCCTTTGTATTTACAAAAAGCCAATAACTCCAATTTCAATGGAAATCAAATAAAATAATCCAAAAGCTCCATAATTTATTATTTATATTTTTCGGGATGTTACAGTCCTCGACATCGAAGGCGCTTCCGAAGAAAGCACCTTCGCTGGTTGTGGCGGTCGGGGGCGCCGAGGTCGAGGACGCGGCCGCGATGATAAAAGCCGTGGAGATTACGACGACCAGCACCAGGGACTGTGGTGCGAAGTCCACGGCCGAGGCACCCACGACACACGCTCGTGTGTCTCCATCGCGGCGCTCCGCCAAAGCGCCGCTAGGGACAGGAACCCAGAGACGCGTCCGCCTGCGGTGGCCCACGTCCAGTTCCCGTACGAGGCCCCCACGCAGGTACAGGCGCAAGGGATGCAGCCTCAGGAAGGCCCCCTACGGATCCAAGCTCACGTACAGCAGCCTCGGGAGGGCCTCCTGTCGCTGCAGGCCCTGGAGGCAACCCACCGCAGGATCATTAACGTCATATCCGGAGGCTCTGCGCTGGAATTCGCCTCAGCATGGCAACAGAAGGCCTATGCGCGAAGACTACATCACGTGGCGGCATACCCAGCGCAAGCACCGCCGGATTGGGCGCAGCACGAAGTTACATTCACACCCGACGACGCCCAAGGCGTGGACTTCCCTGATCAGGACCCCCTGGTCATCCGGGTCACTATCGCGGGATGCGACGTGGGGCGTGCCTTGGTGGACGGCGGTAGCTCCGCGAATGTATTGTTTGTGGCAGCCTTCGACCAGATGGGGATCCCTCGAAGCCGCCTAGGGCCCTCGGGAATCCCACTGCAGGGCTTCGGGGGACAGCCCCTGCGGGCGCTGGGCCAAATAGGTCTTCAAGTCTCGTTCGGCCAAGATGACAATGTGCGGGCCGAAGATGCCATCTTCGACGTGGTCGACCTTCCGTACCCCTACAATGCCATACTAGGGCGCCCAATCCTCAACTCCTTCGGCGCGATACCACATCACGGCTATCTATGCATGAAGATCCTGGGTCCCCGGACCATCATCACCGTCCGAGGCGACCAGAATATGGCCCGGCGCATCGAGCCAGGTACCAGGTATCCGCGTCGCGAAGCCCAACGGCGCTCTTAGAGCTGGCGTCACAGCGCGGGGTCCGCGGGGCCGTTCAGAGGCGCCTCGACGGGCCCTGCAGATGTCTAGCCACTAGAGGCTTCGGCCGCACCAAGGACAAACGGTTAGTATATCCACCCCTTGTAATTGCTTACCCGCGCAAACGGGGATGTAATGAAGATCGCCGTTTGTCGCCAATCTTTCTTCATCACGCGCCGAAGTCGCACGTTCGCGTGTGCACTCGCCGTAGCCAAAGGTGACGGGCCTGAGTATAAACAAAGACGCACGTTCGCGTGTGCACTCGCCGTAGCCAGGGGTACGGGACTGAGTATAAATCGAAGTCGCACGTTCGCGTGTGCACTCGCCGTAGCCAAAGGTGATGGGCCTGAGTATAAACAAAGACGCACGTTCGCGTGTGCACTCGCCGTAGCCAGGGGTACGCGACTGAGTATAAATCGAAGTCGCACGTTCGCGTGTGCACTCGCCATAGCCAAAGGTGACGGGCCTGAGTATAAACAAAGACGCACGTTCGCGTGTGCACTCGCCGTAGCCAAGGGTACGGGACTGAGTATAAATCGAAGTCGCACGTTCGCGTGTGCACTCGCCGTAGCCAAAGGTGACGGGCCTGAGTATAAACAAAGCCGCACGTTCGCGTGTGCACTCGCCGTAGCCAGGGGTATGAGACTGAGTAGAAATCGAAGTCGCACGTCTGCGTGTGCACTTGCCGTAGCCAAGGGTGACGGGCCTGAGTATAAACAAAAGACGTGTGAGGGGACGCCCTCGCACGCACTCTACGGAGTATAAATAAGACGGGGATGTTCTCCCTACGCACTCTATGGAGTCTAAACAAGACGCGAACTCCGCGCATGCCAGGGACCTCGTCCCTGTGCATACTCTGCGAAGTATAAATAGGACGTGGATGTTGACCCCACGCACTCTGCGGAGTATAAATAAAACTACGGAGGCCCACCCTCGCGTACTGCGGGAGGTGAGCGCAGCGCGCGTTGCCGAAGACACAGCACGCCAGAGGCTACCCTCGCCATGTGGAGCAAGAGGAACGGAACGTGTGCGCACTTCCACCCTCGCCCGTGCCACTCTATGGACTATAAAAAGGCGAAGTGCCGAGGTCCGCCTCCGCACCCGCCAGTCTACGGACTATAAAAAGGCGAAGCGTCGAGGTCCACCTCCGCACCCGCCTGTCTATGGACTATAAAAAGGCGAAGTGCCGAGGTCGGCCTCCGCACCCGCCAATCTACGGACTATAAAAAGGCGAAGTGCCGAGGTCGGCCTCCGCACCCGCCAATCTACGGACTATAAAAAGGCGAAGTGCCGAGGTCTGCCTCCGCACCCGCCAGTCTATGGACTATAAAAAGGCGAAGCGTCGAGGTCCGCCTCCGCACCCGCCAGTCTACGGACTATAAAAAGGCGAAGTGCCGAGGTACGCCTCCGCACCCGCCAGTCTACGGACTATAAAAAGGCGAAGTGCCGAGGTCCGCCTCCGCACCCGCCAGTCTACGGACTATAAAAAGGCGAAGCGTCGAGGTCCGCCTCTGCACCCGCCATTCTACGGACTATAAAAAGGCGAAGTGCCCAGGTCCGCCTCCGCACCCGCCAGTCTACGGACTATAAAAAGGCGAAGCGTCGAGGTCCACCTCCGCACACGCCAGTCTACGGACTATAAAAAGGCGAAGTGCCGAGGTCCTCCTCCGCACACGCCAGTCTACGGACTATAAAAGGCGAAGCGTCGAGGTCCACCTCCGCGCCCGCCCGTCTACGGACTGTAAAAAGGTGAGGTGCCAAGGACTGCCCCCCGCAAGCGCCGTTCTAAGGAACCCTTGCGCAACTACTTCGCCAACGGTGCGCGTCGAGCGCGGAGATCCCGTCCCCGCGCAGCATGTGGCATACCGGTGAACCCGAAGTGGCATCAACACATAGCGCATATCCTAAAATGCCCGAAAATCTGCATACTGGAAAAATCACACAAGTACAAAGGCCCGGCAACATCCTTGCCGTTCTAAGCCGCTATCCCGCGGGCTCGTCTTAACACGCGCTAAAGCCGGGGCCTCGCTCGAAGAAGGTCGGCCTGCCCAAAAGTTCAACGACTCCTCAGCCCTTTGCCAGCGTCGAAGGTGCCGCCGGGTCGCAAGGCCAGACGCGAGCAGTCGCCCCCAGCAAGGAAGCTGCCCGGGATGAAGGCAAGTAATCAGTTCGTGAAGCAAGCACGCACTTTATTCATTCAATTAAGGGGCAGACGTTACAACGCATGCCCACACCTAGCCACGTTGGCGCCGCACCTGTGAGCCTTCGGCATCTCCGGAGGCCTCGGCGCCACCCTCGTCGCGCCGCGGGACTTCGTCTAGAAATTGGTCGAGGCTCCCCTCCCCATGAAGGGACTTCCGAAGCTTGACCTGCGCGGCGGCTATCCTGACGTAGTCCCAGATCCGCTCGTAGAAGAATTTGACGGGGTGGCGAGCGGCACGGATTTCACCGGACATCACTCCGGCCCCGCCGGGCATCTCCAGCTGAGGGTTCTCCAGCCCGGTGATGTGCGTGCAACCACGGTGCCGAAGGAGGGCGCACACTAGGCACGCAGCCACATAGGCACAGTGGTCACCAAAGTTCGTCGCAGCCCCGCGCGCAACGTCGGCGGCAATCATGGATCCAACGAAGGGCCCGCAGCAACTCCTCCGGGCCGAAGGCGTGATCCGGCACCGCACCCACAAGTCTTTGGAGGTGGACTTCCAGCATTTGCAGGGCGTCCCACGCAATGACCGAAGCCTCGCCAAGCGCCTGGTTGCGCTCTGCTAGAGTCGAGGCAAGCTCGCCCTTTTCCTTCTCCAGCAAGGCGACTTGCTGCAGAAGGCCGTCCCGCTCCGCCGCGAACTTTATCCGCGCCGCCTCGGTGGCCGACTCCCGCGCCGACGCGGCAGCCCCCTCGGCGTGTGCCTTCGCCTCGGCGCACTTCGCCTCAAGCTGGCGGATTCGGGCATCCTGGGCGGACCGAACCCCAGCGGCCTCGTGCAATTGCTCCTTGGCGGCCTGCAGCCTATCTTCCAGCGCCCTTTGCGCATGAACATAAGCCGTCTGCAGGGCCTGCCCCAGCACCAGGGTCTATAGGGCAAAAAGCAATTCAGCAAGCGCAACATGGTCGGGTGTTATCATATAACTACGTACTTACCCACACCCCCGACACCTCGAAGCCGTCCCTCAGACGGTCCACCCCGTACGTGGGTAGCGCCTGCTGCCTGACGCTGGCGGCCGCGTCATCCACAATGCCATGCCATGCCCTCAGCGTCTCTGGCGGGGGGACGAAGTCCGCGGGGCCGGAGCGCTGAACGCTCGTGCCAACAGCGCCGGAACCCTCGCGTTCCGGCAAAGGCTCCTCCTTCGGGATAAGCGACGCTGCAGGCAAAAGTGCGTGTGAGCACACCACAAGGAGCAACAAAAACGTTCCAGGATAACCAATGCCAATTTACCCTCGGTGGCAGCCGACGGAGTTTGGGAGCCTTCCCCCTAGTCCCAGGAACGGGAACAGTGGCGCAAGCCCCTTCCGGAGGTACGGTTCCGCATTTACCGTCGCCGCAGATCGCTCCGGCAAGGTGGACGGCGTGGTCCGAGGCGTAGGAGGAACACGCGCCGTAGGGACCTCGGCATGGGTGTCGGAGTCCCACAAACTCCCGACGCCCGTCACCACAGTGAACCCCCTCGACGTTTGGTGGAGCCACGGCCGCAGGCATGGCCGTTTGGCTGGAATGGGGGGCAGCGCCCCCGTCTCAGCAACCACTGGGGGAACAGGCCCCGCGGCTGCAACACCCGGGGGCAAAAGCCCCTCGGCGGCAACCTCTGCGGGTGACAGCTTAGCTCCGGCCGCCGCCATAGGCAGAAGCCCAGCCCGACACGCCCCCAAAGAGGAGGCCGGAGGCTGCCTCTCCGGCATCGCGGCGACCACGACCGAAGATTGCCTCTTCGGCATGACGGAGCGCGCGCGCGTCTACTTCGAGCTAGGCGCCAGCCTCCGCTGCCACCCGTTCGAAGGGTAGGGAACGGAGCGCGTGCGCCTCGGCCTCGAGCTAGGCGCCAGCCTCCGCTGCCACCCGGTCGAAGGGTAGGGGATGGAGCGCGCGCGTCTCGGCTTCGACTTAGGTGCCAGCCTCCGCTGCCACCCGTTCGAAGGGTAGGGGACGGAGCGCGCGCACGTCTACTTCGAGCTAGGCGCCAGCCTCCGCTGTCACCCGTTCGAAGGGTAGGGGACGGAGCGCGCGCGCGTCTACTTCGAACCAGGTGCCAGCCTCCGCTGCCACCCGTTCGAAGGGTGGGGAACAGAGCGCGTGCGCCTCGGCTTCGACTTAGGCGCCAGCCTCTGCTGCCACCCGTTCGAAGGGTGGGAGATGGAGCGCGCGCGCGTCTACTTCAAACCAGGCGCCAGCCTCCGCTGCCACCCGGTCGAAGGGTAGGGGACGGAGCGCGCGCGTCTACTTCGAACCAGGCGCCAGCCTCCGCTGCCACCCGTTCGAAGGGTAGGGGACGGAGCACGCGCGCCTTGGCCTCGAGCTAGGCGCCAGCCTCCGCTGCCACCCAGTCGAAGGGTAGGGGACGGAGCGCGCGCGTCTTGGCTTCGACTTAGGCGCCGCTGCCACCCGGTCGAAGGGTAGGGGACGGAGCGCGCGCGCCCCGGCTTCGACTTAGGCGCCAGCCTCCGCTGCCACCCGTTCGAAGGGTAGGGGATGGAGCGCGCGCACGTCTACTTCAACTAGGCACCTTCCATCCCAGATCTCGGGCTCCCCACCCACAAGCTTGGAGAAATTCACAGGCCGCAGGGGACGGAGGGGGCCAAAGGACTCGGCGACATGGCTTCGGCCCTGTGAAACCCTTCAGCATGAGAGGCTCCTGTTATAGGGGTGGCCCCCACCTAAGCCCAGCAGGCCTGTTAGGAGGTTATAAGAACTAGAGTAACATGTGTAATGACATAAGTGCCCCTAATGGGGATGTACGGATGTAAGGGCATAACTGTAAAAGCATACTCCATGTGAATATATATCAGGATGAGGGGGAGGGTGAGGCAGAACACTCCCACCTCTCCGCTACCATCTCTCTCTCTCTGTTTGGTCAGTAACCACAACACCAACCTTTTCCACCATTGATGTGTACTCATAATCTGTTTACCAAGTGATCAGTCTTACTATCCGCAAATTTTCTTCCAAGCGATTTCATTGTCATAAACGTCCACCGAGAATAAGATTATTACTCAAATCTATAAATCCAGGGTTATTATTACCTCTTCAATTTTCTCAGGATTTTCCAATAATCCATCCAGCAGTCAGCTACATTCCATTATCCCACCAGTGTAAACATTTACCGGGAGTCATATCTGTTGTAGCTACAGGCTAAACAGGAATGAAGGGGACTAGTAGGAGGAGAAGAGGAGAGCTAGATCTGTGGAGAGCTGGTAAGAATGAGAGGATGTCCCCCTCCCCTTTGCCCCTCCTAGGGGTTTATATATATGAGTGGGGTAGAATGGGAAATCCCCATTCTACCCCTTAGTATTTACAAAGGATGAGGGTACATTGGTATATTTACACTGGTATATTCCTCTATACTATTGGGCCTATTACATGTTGGACTAGTTGCATGGCCCAGCCACGGGGGGTTGGGCCACCCCTACAACAGTACTCCCTCGACAGCAAGCGCTGAGGTCCCGATGGGCGAGCTGACGCGATCAACCACCCCAGCCCCCCGTTCCCTGACAGCAAGCACGAGGGCACCGACTGGCGAGCCGATGCAACTAGCAGCTACGAAGGGGTCCGCAGAATGTCACTCCGAAGCCAGGTCATCCAGCCGAGGCAACGCTCACGAGGCTGACAACGGGGCCGTGCCGTCCCGCCGAGGCGATGCCTACGAAGCGGACGGCGAAGTCCTGCGTCGGAGACGTGCCGTCCCGCCGAGGCGATGCCTACAAGGCGGACGACAGAACCTTGCGCCGGAGTTGTGCCGTCCCGCCGAGGCGATGCCTACGAGGCGGACGGCGAAGTCCTGCGTCGAAGATGTGCCGTCCCGCCGAGGCGGCGCCTACGAGGCGGACGGCGAAGCCCAACGCCGGAGTCGTGCCATCCCACCGAGGCGATGCCTACGAGGCGGAAAGCGAAGTCCTGTGCCGGGGCTGCGCCGGAGCCAGAGTCAATGCCGTTCCCTTACTTGCAAAGACTCACGCCCGCGGAGAGCGGGCACTTGCTGCGTAGGGCGAGGGCGCTACACACGCGGAGGCAGGGAGGCTGAGCCGCCGTTCCCCTACCCTCAAAAACAGTGCCCGCAGAGAGCAGGCGCTTGCGGCGTAGACCGAGGGCACTACGCACGCCGAGGTAGAGAGGTGAAGGCGTCGTTCCCCTACCTTCAAAAACAGTGCCCGCGGAGAGCGGGCGCTTGCGACGTAGGCCGAGGGCGCTACGCGCGCGGAGGCAAGGAGGCGGAGCCGCCGTTTCCCTACCTTCAAAAACAGTGCCCGCGGAGAGCGGGCGCTTGCGGCGTAGGCCAAGGGCACTACGCACGCCGAGCTAGAGAGGCGAAGGCGTCGTTCCCCTACCTTCAAAAACAGTGCCTACGGAGAGCGGGCGCTTGCGACGTAGGCCGAGGGCGCTACACGCGCGGAGGCAAGGAGGCGGAGCCGCCGTTCCCATACCTTCAAAAACAGTGCCTGCGGAGAGCGGGCGCTTCCGACGTAGGCCGCGGGCGCTACATGCGCGGAGGCAGGGAGGCGGAGCCTTTGTTCCCCTACCTTCAAACACAGTGCCTGCAGAGAGCGGGTGCTTGCGACGTAGGCCGAGGGCGCTACACGCGCCGAGGCAGGAAGGCGGAGCCGCCGTTCCCCTACGTTCAAAAATAGTGCCTGCGGAGAGCGGGCGCTTGCGACGTAGGCCGAGGGCGCTACGGGCGCGGAGGTAGGGAGGCGGAGCCGCCGTTCCCCTACCTTCAGAAATAGTGCCCGCGGAGAGCGGGCGCTTACGACGTAGGCCGAGGGCACTACGCGCGCGGAGGCAGGGAGGCGGAGCCACCGTTCCCCTACCTTCAAAAACAGTGTTCGCGGAGAGTGGGCGCTTGCGACGTAGGCCGGGGGCGCTACGTGCGCGGAGGTAGGGAGGCGGAGCCGCTGTTCCCCTACCTTCAAAAATGGTGCCCGCGGACAGCGGGCGCTTGCTACGTAGGCCGAGGGCGCTACGCGCGCGGAGGCAGGGAGGCGGAGCCACCGTTCCCCTACCTTCAAAAACAGTGTTCGCGGAGAGCGGGCGCTTGCGACGTAGGCCGAGGGCGCTACGCGCGCGGAGGCAGGGAGGCGGAGCCGCCGTTCCCCTACCTTCAAAAACAGTGCCCGCGGAGAGCGGGCTCTTGCGACGTAGGCCGAGGGCGCTACGCGCGCGGAGGCAGGGAGGCGGAGCCGCCGTTCCCCTACCTTCAAAAACAGTGGTCGCGGAGAGCGGGCGCTTGCGACGTAGGCCGAGGGTGCTACGCGCGCGGAGGCAGGGAGGCGGAGCCGCCGTTCCACTACCTTCAAAAACAGTGCCCGCGGAGAGCGGGCGCTTGCCACGTAGGCCGAGGGCGCTACGCGCGCGGAGGCAGGGAGGTGGAGCCGCCGTTCCCCTACCTTCAAAAACAGTGCCCGCGGAGAGCGGGCGCTTGCCACGTAGGCCGAGGGCGCTACGTGCGCGGAGGTAGGGAGGCGGAGCCGCCGTTCCCCTACCTTCAAAAACAGTGCCCGCGGAGAGCGGGCGCTTGCGACGTAGGCCGAGGGCGCTACGTGCGCGGAGGCAGGGAGGCGGAGCCACCGTTCCCCTACCTTCAAAAACAGTGCCCGCGGAGAGCGGGCGCTTGCGACGTAGGCCGAGGGCGCTACGTGCACGGAGGCATGGAGGCGGAGGCGCTGTTCCCCTACCTTCAAAAAGTCGCGGTGCAGTCCCTAATGCGACGCGCACGAGGGCGCGATATCCAAGTGGTGCGCCGCTTAAAGCGAGGCACTCCCTGGTGTCTCGGCCTGTCACAATTTTTATACTCCGTAGAGTATGCAGGGATAACATCCGCGGCATACTTATACTCGGTAGAGTGCGTGGGAACTTCAACCACGTCTATTTATACTCCGGAGAGTACGTGCGGGAGCGACGCCTACACGTGCGCGAGACATCCGCGTCTTGTTTATACTCAGTAGAGTGCGTGCGGAGGCGGACCTCGACGCTACGTCTTATTTAGAGTCCGTCGACTGGTGCGAGCGGAGGCGTACCTCGACGCTACGTCTTATTTATACTCCGTGGAGTGCGCACGGAGGCGTCCCCCCGTTGCGTCTTATTTAGAGTCCGTAGACTGGCGCGTGGGGAGGCGGACCTCGACGTTATGTCTTATTTAGAGTCCGTAGACTGGCGCGTGCGGAGGCGGACCTCGACGCTACGTCTTATTTATAGTCCGCAGACTGTTGCGTGCGGAGGCGGACCTCGACGCTACATTATTTAGAGTCCATAGACTGGCGCGTGCGGAGGCGGACCTGGACGCCACGTCTTATTTATAGTCCGTAGACTGTCGCGTGCGGAGGCGGACCTCGACGCTACATCTTATTTAGAGTTCGTAGACTGGCGCGTGCGGAGGCAGACCTCGACGCTACGTCTTATTTATAGTCCGTAGACTGTCGCGTGCGGAGTCGGACCTCGACGCTACGTCTTATTTAGAGTCCGTAGACTGGCGCGTGCGGAGGTGGACCTCGACGCTACGTCTTATTTATAGTCCGTGGACTGTCGCGTGCGGAGGCGGACCTCGACGCTACGTCTTATTTAGAGTCCGTAGACTGGCGCGTGCGGAGGCGGACCTCGACGCCACGTCTTATTTATAGTCCGTAGACTAGCGCGTGGGGAGGCGGACCTCGACGCTACGTCTTATTTAGAGTTCGTAGACTGGCGCGTGCGGAGGCGGACCTCGACGCTACGTCTTATTTAGAGTCCGTGGACTGGCGCGTGCGGAGGCGGACCTCGACGCTACGTCTTATTTATTTAGAGTCCGTGGACTGTCGCGTGCGGAGGCGGACCTCGACGCTACGTCTTATTTAGAGTCTATAGACTGTCGCGTGCGGAGGCGGACCTCGACACTACGTCTTATTTAGAGTCCGTAGACTGGCGCGTGCGGAGGCAGACCTCGACGCTACGTCTTATTTAGAGTCCGTAGACTGTCGCGTGCGGAGGCGGACCTCGACGCTACGTCTTATTTAGAGTCCGTAGACTGGCGCGTGTGGAGGCAGACCTCGACGCTACATCTTATTTATAGTCCGTAGACTGTCGCGTGCGGAGGTGGAACTCAACACTACGTCTTATTTAGAGTCCGTAGACTGGCGCTTGCGGAGGCGGACCTCGACGCTACATCTTATATATAGTCCGTAGACTGTCGCGTGCGGAGGCGGACCTCGACGCTACGTCTTATTTATAGTCCGTAGGCTACGCCGACGCTCGAGGCAATCGTGCGATTTAAACCAAAAACGAGGGCCAAAATAGAGGCAACAAAGAAATGGCTGAAGACTTGTCGCAATGCAGTGCGTACCGGGCCAGGTGGTGGCGACGTGGAGTAAGCTCCGCGGGTGCGGAGACCCCAGCGTCCTCTCCAGCTCCTGTGGGACGAAGCCTTGTCCTGCGCTTGCGCCGAAGTGCGTGCATGCGATGGACGTACATGTGCCATGCATGCCAGTACTTAGTACTTTTTTGCGCACGTATGCTGGCATGCCTGCACTGCTTGTGCTGCCCCTCCTGTGCGCATGCTTGACAGTAGGTGTCTTGCTGTCGAAGCCCAGGTTGGAGGTGAGGTCACAGCGCGCGAAGTCCGTCATGAGCGGAGGCCTGGGCTGTACGGGAGAAGCCCAGAGGCAAGGTCCGAGGCGCGGAGGCGAAGGCCGAAAGCATCGTCAGAGGCGTGGCCGCAGTGAGGTTCTACGGCCATGGGAGGCCCGGCGTCGCGGTGCTGGTGGAGACTCCGGAAGGATCGGTGCAGACGCGGAGACCACCACCCGGACGGGTTTCGTCGAGGACGTGGTGGTCAGCGCTTGGACGGACCTCGTCGAGGATGCGGAGGCCAGCACACGGACGGACCTCGCCGATGAGGCGGGCTACCATCCGGAGGACTTCGCTCAACGTAGCCTTCGGCTTCGTCGATGAAGCGTAGACCACACAGCAGACGCGAGGTACGTGCAGATGCTTCGACGCCGTCGAAGTCGCGCGAGGCCACCGTAGTGCCTATGGCTTGTAGACGCACGTAGCGCACGCAGTGGGTTGACGCCGCCGACGCGGAGTCCGTGCCATCAGGCGCAGAGCCGAGGTAGAGGGCAGCGAAGCCATCACGGAGCCAAGCGAAGGGCGGCGCGGTTGTTCCGAAGCCGAGTCGAACGCCGGCGAAGTCTTCGAGGGATCGATAAAGGGTCGACGAAGAAGTCTCACCGAGGAAGTCTTCGTCTGGGCGAAGTCTTCGAGGGATCGAGGAAGGGTCGACGAAGTCCCACCGAGGATGTCTTCGTCTGGGCGGAGTCATCGGCCGAGGTGGTCCTCGTGTGCGCGGAGGCCCTGGCCGAGGTGGTCTTCACGTGCGTGGGCTCACGACTCCGGTCCTACCAGTCGAAGGGCCGTGGCGCGGAGTAAGTGCCATCAGGCGGACCCCCGAGGGCGCCGCGATGGCGAGAAGGAAGAGCCCACGACCCCGCCGAGCTCGCCGCGCCGGAGTGGTCGACGCACGTTCAGCGGAGGCGGGCGCGGAAGCTGTGGATGTCTACTGTGCCGCTGTCGCCTTCCGCGGCAGCAGCGGCGTCATGGTGGAATAGGTTCGGCTCGTCCCTCACATGAAATATCCATGGCGCTTGGCGCTTGACGTATTTCCTTGAGGTATTCTCGCAGAGTGCCAAGCGAAGGTCGATGTTTCGCACGCGGTGTCCAGCGTTGCACATGCGAAGTCCGAACGAAGGCCGAGGTCGTGCATGCGGGGTCCGGCGCGGCGGGGACCTCGACGGAGGAGTAGGACACTGCGTCGACGTACACGGAAGCTTCGAGTGCATGCACGCAGTGTAGAGCCACGCGGAGGCGAGGTACGTGACGCCGATGCGAAGTCCTGGTGGAGCCACACGGAGGCTAAAGATTGATGATCAGGGCAACTAGTGCCCTGGATTTGACAAGACTAGCATGGCATTTAATATGACTTATAGCTAGTAGAGATTATCATTAATTTCTATGGCGACAAGGATCAAGTAATTCAAGTGTCAAGAAATGGCATATTAGATCTAATTCAACAGCAAGTGGGCATGTAGCTACCTTAAGCTTTGACATACATTTGCATAATAAATTAGGCATGCAAGTTGATAATTTAAAGGAAAATAATTTTGCATAAAATGTAGGATCAATATGATCAAAGTGATGACTTGCCTTGCTTGTTTTACCACGGCCTTGATTGCTCTAATTCAAAGCCTTCTCAGTCATTGATCTTAATTTTACTAGTCCTCGCTTTTACCCGAGTCTTGGTCTTGTTCGAATCCATCGTCCTGTTGAGTCTTCAGATTCTAATACGCGGCAATGAAAAGAAAGACCAAATAAATCCAAACACTTTAAATGCCCAAGTTAATTTAAATTATACATTTATTACGATTTGAGAATAGAAGGATGATTCGGGTTAGTGTGTCGTAAGCACAGCGGTAGATGAATTGGGCGAAGGAATGAGGTGGCAGAATAGCTTTACCGTGAGGGAAAATTTAGAATAAGGAGGGACCAAAATGAAGAAGTATCTACAGGAATATACCCCCTTTTGAAAAAGTAGAGGTCAAAACATAGCTGATCGGGGCAATGCGAGGTTCGACCATTTATTTGATAACCTTCTCATTATTAATTTTATATTTATCAAGGAAGTCCCGTGAGTCAGGCAATACTTACAGACAGATAAAAGAGGTTAATGAGAATAGCAAAGAGGGACAGAGCTTTGTGATTTTAAGATGCGGGAGCCTTACAGGAGATGAGTATAATTTTAAATACTCAGCGTAACTTTGATATTTCATGTGTCAATACTTATCTGAGGTCGCAATTGCCAATTTAATGAATCATTATTTTTAATAACTTAATTAAGGTATGGAGTCAAACATTTAATCAGTTACTGTTATAGACAAGGTTGATTATTTTATTGATTAACCAGTTTATCCCTTATTAGGTGAGTGGTTTATAAATTAATAAAGATCTTAAAGCTATTTCTTTTATTATTAATTATTCTCGACCATTAGATTTAAATCCCAAGATAATGATTAGAGATTTGGGCGTGAGACGAAGATTAATGATTGCTCTTTCTTGTTCAAGAGTTCTTAATCGTACCCATTTGTCATTTCAAATCTTAGTATTTTAAGATATATGTTAAAGTTTGTACCACAATTATATTAAGCACTTTTGAAAAGATATCTATCATGATTTTAGCGATGTGTAAACCAATCTTTATATTTCATGCGGTATGCAAATGACTTTTGAGAGATACCCTTTTGTTAAGCAAGGTAAGGTGAACTCTCGTTATTTGAAATGTTGAAATTGAAGATGCCTTTATTCAAATTATTATATTAATTATCTTTTGTTACCGTTTCCTTAGTTGCCTTGGATTTAGATAAGATGAAATGGGAAATTCTTAAGCTTCATAATTAAATAATTTAGCCATGCTATTATTATCAGCAGCTCCAGCCGGGGAGGCACGGTGGCGGGCCGGCGGCGGGGAGCGGTCAGGTACATGAAGCCGATCGAGGCGCCGATGGCCGGAGAGAGGGGAGAGCAAAATGGAGTGAGCACAAGCATGAGCAACCCCTGAGGAACTCACCGGAGTGGTCGAAGTGGCCGGAGGGAGACCGAGGTGGTCCGGTGGCGCGCACGAGCGGCGGCGTGGGGAGGCTACTATGGCCGGAGAGCTCGGGCGGCGGAGGGCTTCGGCCGATGGTGGGGGAGGCCTCGGGGTGCTGAGGTGCTGCTCCATCCACGAGGAATCGGTCCGGGGCCGACCGAGGAGGCGGCGGCGGCCGGCCGGAAACGGAGAAGGAGCGGGCGCGGCGGATTCAAGTAGCGATTTTTCAATCCAATGCGCGGGGAGGCAATGGGCGTCAATGGGCGCGCCATGATGTGGGCGATTCGTCGAGTTTTCGCCGGAGGTGGCCGGGACGAGGTGAGGCGGCGGCGGCACCATGCTTAGGGCGGCTCGGCTGGACGCAAGGAAAATGGGCAACGGGGGAAGAGAAGCAATGGCTTCTTATAAGCGGTGAAGGTGGTTGGCAGCTAGGCGGAGCAGTGCCTGGCATGGGCGGAGGTACCGCCGGCATGGGCGTTCGTGTACTGCCGGTATGGGCGTTGGGGAAACCAGGGCGGAGCGCGAAACCACGGGCGAAGCTAGGCAATACCGGGGGTGGCGTGGTTGCGCGGGCTGGGCCGGTGCGAAGAACAGCGGCGAGCGGAGGCAGGCCGGCCTGGTGCGACGAGGGAAGAGGGAGGAGGAGCAAGGAGCAAGGAAGAAGAAAGAGGATGCCGGTCGGGCCAGCGGCCAGAAGAAAGAAAAGGTGGCCGGGGAAAATGAAAAAGAAAAATGGCCCGGGGAGGAGAAGTGGGCTGGGGAAAAAGGGAAGAGATGGGCCAGGCCCAAGATAGATTTTTGGTGATTTGGGAATTTCCAAATTGGACTTTCAGATTTAGTTTTGCAATTATATTTTCAATTTGGAAAACTTGTTTCAAAATTTGGATTCGACACTTAGATTTTAAGATTGGCAGATTTCGGAGAAATAATTCTTGTAATCTTTAGTATTTGAATTTCCAGATGTGAAAATTGGATGGAAAGATTTTATATCAGTTTCAATTTCCGTTCTTGGTTTTGGAGGTCCAGATTTCAAATTTTAAATTTGAAATCAATACTTCCAAGGGGAATTGGATTTTTCTCATTTTGATTTTCAAACTTGGTTCTTGATCCCAAGATTTCGAATTTTATTAATTGGGCTTTCGGCAAGGAAAACCAATTTGAGAGATTCGAGTAACACCAAAGATTTTTGAAATACCCAAGAAAATGATTAAAAGATTTTACACTTTTCGCAATTACAGTAATTCCCAATTTGGGATGTTACAGCCGACGAGCGGGATCTTCGTGGCAAGCCATTCCTTTCTGAAGTAGAGCGCCAAAGAGTAGGAGTAGGGGCGGATTGCGCTAGCAGGAAGAGAAGTAAGAAAGCAACGCAGGGACAAACAAGCAACTGAGAAGAATGCTCGCATGCCATGGGCAAACCTTTATAAAGCCCTACCACCTTCCCCACGATCGAAAACACAACCGTCGGGAGCCCAGCGGTTCGGTTCCCCATGATTGGGAAGTGCAACCGCTGGTAGCCGGGGCACGCAGTTGCGGGCCGCCTGACGGCGCACGACGCCAATAGCGTCCTACCTCCCTCGGGAAGGGACGCGCGACTGTGGTCGTGCGACCGCTGATAGCCCACGATGCGCCACTCGCGTCCCGCCACATGTGCCTCCCTATCGAGACAGCGCATGCGGTTGCGGCTGCCCGCCCCTGACAGGTCAGCGCGATTCTCGCCGCAATTAAGACGTCCACCCCGGACCGCGAAGCTGTTGGGCCACAGGCTGACTCCACGTCTATAGCATGACCCTGGCAAGTACCTCCGCGACGCGCCTGCTTCGGACCCGCCTCCGCGCAAAGACCCCGCACTAGGCTACGTCATTATGAATGGCAGTTGGACCTGCATCGCGCCTCGGCACGTCTGCAACACGAGCCCGTCTCCAAAGGACCCCGAGGTCGAAGACAGCTTCGGCGGCCATCCCGGCTCCATATCCTCGGTACAAGGCAGAGACTAGATCAGACAATGGAGCTCCATCCAACGATACAAAAGTTCACACGCCGCGGGGACGGAGGGGGCCAAATGGCTCGGCAACATGGCTTCGACCCGTGAAGCCCGTCACCATGAGGGCTCCTGTTGTAGGGGTGGCCCCCACCTAGCCCAGTAGGCCTGTTAGAAGGTTGTAAGGCCCAAAATGGGACATGTGTAAAGACATAAATGCCCCTAAGGGGGATGCTTGAGTGTAAGGGTAAAGTTGTAAAACATTCCCCATGTAGCTATATATACAGTCCAGGCCATAGGGGAAACCCTAAGCATTGGTCACCTAACTCTCCACTACCATATCTCTCTCTGTTTGGTCTATAACCACAACAGAGAGATATTAGAGAAATTTGGTAAATTTGCATCTCTTGTGTTAAGGATGAGAGTTTTTGCGAGATTTGAGATTTATGACTTAAAAAATGCTTTTTTGGCTTTAGTTCTTCACTTATATTTATTTGAAGCTAATTCATCATGCAATCTTATGGTGTTGTCAATGTATTCATCAAGGGGGAGATTGTTCGACCATGTGGTTAGGTCTAAGTTATTTTGGTGATGAATAATTGACAATGGTTAATTTGTTTGTTTCGCGTTGTTATGCGAGTTGTGTTGCGTGTGCGCGGATTGATTTTGGTTAAGTTTGGACAAATTTGTGCCGAAAAAATATTCTTTGGTCTTTACATGTGCAGGTTGAGCATGAAGGCGATCATGGTCAGTGACGAGGTGGATCGGGACTAGTATGGGAGATCCAAGGTTCAGACGGTCAAGGAGGTCACGAGATGGTCGGGCTCATGCTTGGGGCGCATGGAGATCAGATATGGATGATGCGTGGAGAAGTTACGGGAGGTGCGGTTCTGGAGGCTTCGACACATGACGCGTTAGGAAAGTTGGAATATTGGAAAACCCGTGTTAGGAAGGGTTTTGGGTCCCTTGAAAAGTAGTGGGCTGAAAGGCTGGTTGAGATAAAAAAGGCTTAGGCCTAGTTGGACGAGTTGGATTAGGATTCTAAGTAGAGATTGAATAGGATTCATAGGAGGCTATATAAAAGGGGACAGAAATTGTGATCGGAGGTACGGCTTTTGGAGGACCGAACGCCTCTTGGTTTTGGAGAAAAAAATAGATGGCGGCAGTGCCTTTTTCATCAGAACGATCGACGGCATCTCGATTCTAATCTCGTCTACGCTTGCAACGTTCACGGAGAGAAAAAAAGACATGCGGCGGCGAGGCACACGACGAATGAAAAAGCTGAAAAAAGGTTAGCGGCAACTGTATGCAGATGCGATAGTTCATGAGACTTGATGGATGAATAGTGTCTGCATTTTTGAATAAAAGTTCGTAAGTTTTTTAATTCGCATATACTATCCTTTTTTCTGGTTTTCTGATTCCTATGAATTCTCCATATATTGATATATGTCTAGGTATTTTTTTGCTTACATACACGAATTAGTTTTGATTAAAAATCGATTGTTAAATTGAACAAAAAAACGTGTTTCACTGATACTGATCGGAATCAAATAGCGATCGGTTTTTTTGCTACAGTAAATCGCTACAGTGTTGATGTTCGGTGACTCAACATAAAGTAGGCTTGGGATATTTTTCACATAAAATGATGAGTTTTAAAATGTATTCTTAACTTCGGTGAGTCAGGAAGGACTATAAAATATTGGACACAAAAAAATAAAACTTGGTTTAAACTTATGCAAATGGCTAGGTGGTAGGTGCTTGCTAGCATGTGTTGATGTTCGGTGGCTCAACATGGGTGCTAGGCACAAGGGATATATGGAAAGCCTACCTAAGTTAATTAAAGACCAGTCTGTCAACTACTGCTACAACTCTCTATCGTCCTACCACAAGACTGGTATGAGACAGTTCTGACTAACTAATTTGTGAGTCCCAACCTGAGTCCTGTTATAGGTCGAATGTGAGCATGGCGTAAGACGCGAGAAGTCTCACACGGTGCAATAGGGGGCTCTGATTTAGTGGATTCATTATTAGGGTGAAACCTTAGAGGGGGCATGGCCAAGTTGACGGCTTCACATCATAAAAGCCTTGTTGTAATTACTCTGTTACACGTCTACGGAAGCGTGTAATGACCAACATCAGGAGTTAATCATATCTTGTGAGCAAAATTGTACCACCTCTGTATAATATATAAACTATTTTAGATAGCCGTGCCTATGGTCATGGCGGATGCCAAGATGTGACTAAAGCGAACACATGTAAAATTCCGCAAACATCTTACAAAGGTAGAAAATATTGCCGCCTACAGGATGCCAGCCCTACTCCATCCTTGTCAGTACTTGGATGAACATAACTTAGGCGAATGCATGTATAGCTTTGCAAAAACTTATACAAAACCAAGTGTGCAAAAAACCCACCTGCTGGATGCCATCCCTGCATGCATTCTTCAATTTCTGGTTTGGATCATAAAACACAACATGCAAAAGTAATTGATCCAGACATATTTGCTGCATGCATAAACTGCAAGCAAATGTACTAACTAATGTTTTCCATGAATTAGGATATAGCATCATAGTCTGTAAATAAGCAAAACATCAAGCAGCGGCATCTCAAGCTAGCTCCACCTCTATCCAACATAAATCCATCAAAAGAAATTGGTAGAAAACATAAATAGTTCTTCCAGGTCCCTGAGTCTATGACGTATGACTGCATATACGGAAGATTCTTTTCTATCTGTAACAATAGCAGATGGGCGAGAGAGAAGGAAAGAGCGACTGAGGGACATCACCAGGCAGATGCGATGGTGGAGATGATGGGCAAAGGCCGAAGGGGTTGCTGGGATGTGCATCCGAGAAAATAAAGGTTGGATTAAATAATAAGCTCCAACAGCGGGCGCGGAATAAGAAATTTACAGGAGGAATGACGTGCAGAGCTGAGAGACCATCATTATTTAGGTCCTGACTCTTGAGTAATCCTAGCTCTTGGATGAGGAGGGCTAAACAAAAATGCCTTCTTAACAGGGACTAACACTACTATCTTGTGTCAATCTAATAAGAACAGCACATCTGAATCTGAAGTGATATTAGACAACCACTCTATCAGGGAAATTTTACAGGGGGGCAGACATCATGGTATATTGCGTAACATGCTGGAAATTCGTGATGCGGCCTAAGATTAACTGTCACATTATTGTGGCTCCCCATCGCCACTCACATTCACATCAAATGTGCCCACCTGTGATTTGAACATTAACAATTGCATGGATATAAAGCTATTAGTTACTTAGCTGAGCTAATGTTTCACCGCAGGGGCGGATCCACATTATGGCATGCTATGGCAGCTGCCATAGCAAACCTTTGGCATTAATACTCCTTACCCCCTGTTGAAATGGGCCAAATTGCATAATAGCCAGCCCATGAGCCCATGAGTAAAGAGCTTAGGGTTCACCCTGGCCGCCTGGTGCCTGGCGGCGTGGCCTCCTGCCTCCTGCCTGAATCGATCCGCGCGCGCGACCAGGGGAGAGGGGACTCGGCGGCGCGGCGACCGGCGGCCGGCGGCAGGGGCTCCTCTGGCGCTCCGGCGCCTCCACCTCCACCCGTCCACCGGCGGCTCGGCCTCGGGCCCTCGGCGCCTCCACCTCGACGGCTCCACCGGCGGCTCGGCGTCGGCGGCTCGGCGCCTCGGGCGGCGGCAGCGCGGCCGGCAACTCGGCGGTTGAGCGGAGCTGCGGAGGGCTGGGCGGCGCGAGCGCGATGACAGGCGGCACCGGCCGAACTCGAAACGCGAGGGCGACCGAAGTGCTGGCCGGTGGCAGCGAGAATACAGAGGGAGAGGGGGAGCGACGCAGCCGGCGCTGGCGTCACCGGCACAAGAGGTTGCCTCCAGCGCTGGTCTACATTCATGAGGTATTCTTCTATTTACTACCTTCTTGTTACAATTTAGTGATTGCGGTTTGATTTATTGTCGGTTTTGCTTGGGTTTAATAGTACAACCGTTAGTTCATTAGTTTGTCTTCAAAAGACTCCGCCATAGCAAGATTTTTAGGCTGGATCCGCCACTGTTTCACCGAACTGCAGTTCCTATTATTTTTCCTTTGGAAGGGAGTAGCACCCTACTGCCACAAGCCAATACGCATGATCTGATAAGAAAATGCTATGAACAGTTGGTGCCATTTGATATCAATAAAGCTCATCTAGGTGACGGAAGACAAAAGTTCAATAATGTGTTGGATTACTGCATGCACATACTGCGTGGATTCAAGCAAATTATGAGGAAGGCCAAAATAGAAAATAGGTATCATGGGAAAAGACAATATTTGTTGTCTACCATTTATAGGCAAGCAGCAGCTGTGCACAAAATAGGGGAAAAACCAACATGAGCAATTCGTCATTTCACTGAAAAGAGAAAGCTCTAGACATTACTTACAGGCTACACTTCCTTTTGCTGGAATGAGACTCTTTAAATGTCTTGTAGTGTTTAATTCCCACAACATAAAAATCAGTTATTACATATGAAGATGCTGGCCTTTTGGGTATCCGATTTCCAATTGGCTATAAGAAAGGACGAACTTGATATCAAATTGGTCACATAGAAATGAAACAAGCGACGACGTGCTTCCTCAGGGCGATGGTTGAGCTGCTCCATGTGAGGGCCCGATGGCGGCAAGGAGGCGATGAGGATGGAGGGGGGAGGACCGTCGAGGACCCCTAGCTGTCCCAGCCACCGGGTCCAGATCCATGGCCCCTGCCGTCGTGATCAGTGGTTAGATACAAGTCCAAAGACCGATGATAGGGCACTCGCCCTCATCTAACCGTCAACAGGCTTTTCCCTGAGGAGATAGAGAGGCTCTACGACTTATTTAGAGAACATTTGTTTATTTATTACTTGCTTATAAATGATGCAACTCCTCTCTTTATATAGATGAGGTTAGCCTCTAATAATATGGAAACTAACATGATCTAATACAACCAATCATTTAAAAATAAGATCATATCCATACTATTTAAATATAAAGATATGCATCTATCTATTATCTATTCCTAATATAAATATATGCATCCAGCTATTTCTAATATGAAGATATGTATCTAACTATTCTAAACATAAAGATATGTACAAGATACTATCCCGCGTCGTTACAGTACCGCGCGGTATTGTTCATGCATCGCCAGGATCCTAGGTTATAGCATTACACCCCTCACGGTGAGATAACTTGTCCTCGAGTTTTTAGGTGGCGGCTATGGTTGAAGTCCTTCATAATCCCATGTCGATGGGAGGGCACGATGATGATATCGTATCGCATGGAAGAAGATCCATAAAGACCCGTGAACAACAATGAAGATAGCAACTCTCTAGTATCGGTTGGCGTCGCAGTAATCGCCGGTGGCAAGGGCAACTAGCACAGGGCAGCAGTAGCATCCTTCTTGCCCCTACCTGTTAGCCATTGTGCTCCGTATCGCTTATAGCACGGTGTCAGTGGACGACGTGGCAAGGATGATGGCAAAATGGCAATAGCCTTCTTCCTTCACGGTGGTACCAATAGTGCAGCCAAAGACAGCGAAGCTTAGAGAGAAGTCATTGTTGGTGAAGCCAAGGACACTGATGACGATGAGGGGGATGGTGATGGCAGTGCCGCCATTGCAGTGGCAGGCATCACCTCTTGCTGCTTCTCCATCCAAGACATGGTCGCAATTGGTCGCGATGGCAGCTTAGAAATTGCAACAACATGTTGCGTATTCTTCTCCATCTTGGCCATGAACTCTTTCATCAAGGCCATCAAGTTGGTGCACATCTCAACACAGGATAACTTGGCATCAGAAGCCATGGTAGTTGGCTCGATGGAGGCTTGACGTGTGGGTGGAGATAGCACGATGGTGGTGGTGAAACGGAGGTTGATGTGTTTAACAAAACTTGGCCATGTCTGCACCCTGAGCGCACATTCCAGCTGCCGGTACTACAAGGTGGCATTCCTTGTCAAGTGGTGCGATGCTAACCACTCCTCTTCCTCTGTCGTCCGCTGCTCCTTGAAGAATAGCTCAAAGTGATTCAATCAATGTTGCGGGTCTTCTTTGCTATCGAATGTCAGAAGCCCTAGATAGTGGAATCATAAAGCTCATGCCTTCATGGGATTGAAAGCCCCGCTGCTTGCCATGGATGGCAAAGCAGCAGTTGGCTTTGATACCAAATGTTGTGATGAATGGTTGGGTACAGGTCTGAAGACTGGAGATAGGGCACTCGCCCTCATCTAACTACCAGCATGGCTCTTCTCTGATGAGGTAGAGAGGCTCCAAGACTTACTTGGAGAATCTTTGTTTATTCAGTGTTTGATTATGAATGGTGCGGCTCCTCTTTATATAGATGAAGTGAGCCCCTAATAATATGGAAACTAACATGATCTAATGCAACTAATCAATTAAAGATAAGATCATATCTACACTATCTAAATATAAAGATATACATCTATCTATTTCTAATATAAAGATATGCATCCAACTATTCCTAATATGAAGATATGCATTTAACTATTCTAAATATAAAGACATGCGCAAGATTCAGTCCCTCATCAATAAAATGTTGGAACTAATCATGTTTATGAGTCCGTGTATGAGTTTGTGACGAGTCCGTTTCCGTTTCCAAGTCTATGTATTTGAGTATAAGTAGAGGGAGGTAGGCTTGTAATGAGGGTGAGTCGAGAGGAAGCAAGGAGAGCGAGAAGATGGAGACATTCGGTTGTGATCGTAAGGGTGATCGGCTGTGATCAGCTGTAACAAGAGGAGAGAAATACAGAAAAATGGAGTGATTTTGTGATCCAGAATATCGACTTGTGTTCTTAGCTTGTTTTCGCGTTGTCGCCACCATACTCGAAGGGAGTGCGAGGAGCAGAAGAGCTGTGCATTGGTATCGAGTGCTCAACATACTCAAAGTATCGAGTACTCGCTAACTAATCGAAGTTTACGAGCAGAGGTGTTCGTGATCAAAGTCGAGTGTGGTCGATACGAGCTGGAAGGCGTGGTCGAAGCGAGTACCAAGTGATCGTATCCATTAGGTTCAAGTTGTCGTAACAGACTCAAAATAGTCGTAGAAGTGAGTGGTCATATCACTTGTGGTTGTAGCCAAACACAAGTAGTCGTAGCCCAATCCAAGTGGTCATATCCAATAGGTTGTGGTCGTATCCAATAGTGGTATCAGAGCCTGCTGATCTTGGTGTTACCTGAAAAACATGGGAGAAGCGTCAACTTCGAGTGCCCAGAGTGGGCTGAACTCTCTCTAGTATCCTTTCTTGACGACCGACAATTACCCGGTGTGGGTAATGAAGATGAAGTCAAGTATGCGAGCCTAGAGAGTCTGGGTGTAGTTGATCCGAAGGGAAAGGATAAGGAGGTGGATGACAAGGTGGATCAGGCAACTTTGGCTATCATCTATCTGGCGGTGCCAGATTCGATGATGCATCAGCTCATCGGGAAGGAGACGGCACATGAAGCGTGAGAGACGCTGCAGACGATGCACGAGGGGCATTGATCATGTGAAGGAGGTGTGGCTCCAGAATTTGTAGAGCGAGTTCAAAAATCTCAAGATGGGAGAGACAAAGTCGGTGGATGAGTTAGCCAGGATGCTGACTTCGTTGTACAATCAGATTAACTTTCTTGGTGACAAGTGGAGGAATCTGTGGCAGTGAAGAAATATTTGCGCGTGCTTCCGGAGAAGTACATACCTGTTGTCACCATACTTATATATTCCTCAGATTTGGACAAGAAGAAGATTGAGGAGATCATCAGCTCCCTCAAGGCGCATGAGCTACTGTAAGGATTTCAGTCCTGTAACGAGCCGGTGAATCAGGCATTGCTGTTGAAGGGAGATATTAGAAGTAGTGGCAAGAAGTGGCACTAGGAGAAGTTCTCATTAGAGGGTAGGCGAGGTACACCAGGCGAACACAGGTGTGACGACCAAGATGATCAAGGTGGTTTTGTAAACTGCAGAGGGCAGGATAGGCGAGAAAGTGGTCGAGACAAGTTGCATATCAAGTGTTTCAACTGCGAGAAGTTCGGTCATTATGCAAGGGAGTGTCGTAGCCATATCAGTTGCTACAATTGTGAGAAATTTGGACAATATGCGTTAGATTGCCGAAACAAGAAGGACGAGGAGGTAAACCTCACTAAAGCCAAGGAGGATGGTGAGCCAGCACTACTCCTTTCTTTAAGTGTCGAAGAGGTGTTGGGCATGATGATGTTGAATGAGAAGAACCTAGTTCGTAAACTATGCAAGGAGGAAGGCAGCGATGATCACTCTGGTGGTACTTGGACAATGGAGCATGCAATCATATAACAGGAGATCGCTCTATATTCTATGAGCTCGACTCGAAGGTTTTGGACAAAGTCAAGTTTGGCAATGGCTCCATAGTGCAAATAAAAGGCAAGGGATCGATGATGCTACAATGCAAGAATGGCGATCAGAAGTTCATATCTGATATTTATTTTATACCGAGTTTGTGTAGTAACATACTTAGTCTCGGGCAGATAACAGAAGAAGGGTGTAGGATAGTGCTGCAGGATGAATTTTTGCATGTCTATGACAAGAATGAAGAAACTTTAATGAAAGTGAAGAGGTTTCTGCAAGATATCTTTCAAAACTTATAAATCGATTTGTCTGAAAGGGAGCTTTGAGGAGCCAAGCAACAAGCCTGACTAGTGCGAATCCCAAGGGGGATATACAACTGGCATAAAGGAGTGCAGCAGCTCGGGTGAGCGCCGTGTTTTGGGAGACGTATATGCAACCGGCAACAAGAAGGCCCACAACATGCATGATGGTGTTGCAGGTGGCAGACCGGACGGCCAAGAGCAGTCTCGATGGCGTGCAGATTGCGTAGGAGGAAGCATAGGTACAGCCAGCATAGTAAGTCAAGGTGGAAGGCTTGGAGTGTAGGTTGGTGCATTTTTCTATGGTTTTGTGGAGAGGACGCGGACATCGGTGGAGACAAGATGCACAAACACACGTGTGAGAGGTGCTGTAGCCTCAGCTGAGATATGCGCGGAAAGGTGGACAAAGTTGGTCCAAAGAGAGGCGCGAGAGGCTCAGGTAACAGCGAAGCCAAGGCAGTCATGGGAGCAGGTTCTCCAGCCTAGGCGAGGCAAGAAAGGATGAGTTCAGTCCAGGTGCGAGATGCGGCAAGCGATGGATTGCGTGAGGCTCAAGATGGAGCAAGTGCAGGCGGTAGGGTGGTGATGGCCTAGGAAGGAACAATGCACAGGTGTGCAAGTGAAGGATGCACAGGGTGGTGATTGTTGGAACTAATCTTGTTTATGATTCCGTGTACGAGTCTGAGGTGTATACGCATACGTGTACGAGTTTGTGACAAGTCCGTTTCCATTTCTATGTCTATGTATTTGAGTAAAAGTAGAGGGAGGTAGGCTTGTAATGAGGTGAGACAAGAGGAAGCAAGTAGAGCGAGAAGATGGAGATGATCAATTGTGATCGTAAGGGTGATTGGTTGTGATCAGGTGTAACAAGAGGGAGAGAAATACAGAAATCAGAGTGCTTTTGTACCCCGAAATATCGACTTGTGTTCTTGGCTTGTTTTCACGTTGTCGCCACAGTACTCAAAGGCAATGCAAGGAGCAAAAGAGCTGCGCATTGGTATCGAGTGCTCAGCATACTTGAAGTATCGAGTACTCACTAACCAGTCGAAGTTTACGAGCAGGGGTGTTCGTGATCAAAGTCGAGTGTGGTCGATACGAGCTGGAAGGCATGGTCGAATTGAGTACCAAGTGATCATATCCATCAGGTTCAAATGGTCGTAACAGACTCAGAGCAATCGTAACATTGAGTGGTCATATCAACACAAGTGGTCGTAGTCCAATCCAAGTGGTCATGTCCAATAGGTTGTGGTTGTATCCAACATACAGTACCACGTGGTACTATTCATGCATGCTACAGTACCTATGGTGATGCGGATAACCCTGGTGTAGGATCCGATATGGCAACAGAGGGGGTGAATGGCGCCTCTTTAAAAATTATGCCCCTCAAAAGTATCCACGAGCAACTCTTATCTCCGATATCTACCAAAAGCTATAGAGAAGAAAAGTCATGCTCTCTGTATGTTCATGCTGGACAAACACTAGAACGAAAGAGGAAGAACAGACCCAAAAAGAAAAATCAACAGCTAGATAAAGGAGACCGGTCTGACCGCAACACATGGGCCGGTCAGACCGCCTAAAGGCTGCCGGTCAGACTGCTGCCACCACGCCGGTCTGACTGCTAGGGTTAGCGGTCTGACCGCCATCTAAGTTCTGGTCTGACCGCAGGTCAATGACCGGTTTGACCGGTCCAGGGTTTTTGGCAGGAGCAGAGCTACCACAGAAAGAACTGAAGAAACTGAAAATGCAAATCTCAGGTAAAATGGTGGAATGCTGCTGTTCCTTTCCAGCCAAAAGGGCAATAGCCTATTCTAAACAGCATAGCAGCCCTAGGAAACAAGAAATAACAACAGAAGAGCTAGGAATGAAGATTTTGACAAAAATCTTGAAACTTGAGCAAAGTATGAGCTGATTTCCAAATTTCACATCATTTTCAAATCTTTAGCTCAGGAATTTGTGAATCTCAACTGGAGATGATCTGACAACATGATGGCACAAATTTGAAGTCACTTATCAAAGGGAAATCAAGAGAGTCCATCTTCCCCTGACATGAAACCCTAGAAATGTAACATTCTGAAATTTTTAAATTTGAAATTATGAAGCCCTTGAGTTGTTTTGTCAAAGATTATATTTGAGTTTGGATTTTCATGGTGTTCTTAAATTTTGATTGAGCTCCCAAAAGTTAAAGAAATTCAAGAAAGACTAAAAACAAAATCAATATTAGTAATGCTATACATGGGATATGCAAATAAAGGAAACTCAAAACTTTAAGTTCGAATCTGAAAAGATGATCCAGTATAAGGGGAGAGAAAACTGAGTTAATAAAATAGAAAATATCATTTTGAAGATAATAGTATATAAAGGGAAACAAAAATAAATAGAACCTATACAAGTATGCATCCTTGTCTCCCGACTCGCAACCACTTCACCAGCCTCGATCATCTTCGGCATTACCGACCGTCTGGACCTCAACACCTCCCGTGCCTAGTCCCGGTCCTCCTTGCCTCACCATGACCAAGCTCCGAAGTCCTGCAGTCACACAAACAAGCAAACCGTCACATAGCACCGCACGAAACGGCATAAACAATATTAGCACAAGTAAAGGTACTCAACCATAGAATACCCGAAACAAACTTAAACTCACTAAACCAACCGTCAATTACTCATCACCAACAAGGGGATACCTCCACATGGTCTCTCAGCGTTCCTTAAAGCATAGACAAGATATAGAGGATACTATGGCTCAGACTGACTCTCATCTACCCCGTATGACTATTGGACTATCAACTGCTCGTCTAACACACTAAGGAGCTAACATGTTCTCTATCTACCCAAGGGTGGCCCAACCGTTGCTACAACTTATAAGAAGTGAGTAAGCTCAACCTAGTGAGAAGAGAGACAGCTAATAAGCAGCATCCTAGAGCCACAAGATGAGAGGAAGAAATCTAAGCAATTAGACAGGAGAACCACTCTACTCTATGCTAGAAACACTAACCCGAATGCACCCAAATGCAATGCAACAAAATGAGAACAGGAGCATAATAAACAGAATAAAACAGTAAAGCACAAAGCTCCCCCTCACTACAGTCTATAAGGACACACCACCCCAAGCTCTCCCCGCAAGGCTGAAAACCTAGAGCTATCCAAAGGCTTGGTAAAGATATCAGCCAACTGGTGGTCACTCTCCACAAACTGGAGCACTATGTCACCCTTCTCCATATGGTCTCGAAGGAAGTAATATCGAATATCAATATGCTTGGTCCGAGAGTGCTGCATTGGGTTCTTAGCAATGTTAATAGCAGAAGTGTTGTCACAAAAGAGTGGAACACTGTTTATAACTAACCCGAAGTCCCGCAGGGTCGAAGCCATCCAAAGTACTTGGCTACAGCAACTAGCAGCCACAACGTACTCGGCCTCTGCGGTGGACTATGCAACACCGGACTGCTTCCTAGAGGACCAAGAAACAAGACAAGTGCCAATGAATTGGCAGGTGCCAGAAGTGCTCTTCCTATTTATCCTACAGCCAGCAAAGTCTGCGTCCAAGTAAGCTCTAAGGGAAAGATAGGATGAGGAAGAGTACCAGATACCATAGTCAATGGTAGCTCGAAGGTACCGAAGGATGCGCTTCACCACCTGGCGGTGAGAGACGCGAGGAGAAGCCTAAAACTAAGCACATAGACACACAGAGAAATGTATGTCCGGTCTCGAGGCAGTGAGGTACAAGAGGCACTACTAGTTTTCAGGTCTAGGACAACGGAGCGAAATCGTTGCAATAGGGCCAAAATAGATGCAATATGTACCTATTACAACACATCACTTCCGTTGGCAAGCGTGGCAAGTACTTGCGTGCTTAAAAGATTGCGCAACGAATTGTGGTTTCGTTGCAATAGCTATGGTTATTGCCATGCAATGTGTTGTGGCAATTGTTTGTTGTTGCAACGAATGATGTCGTCGCGATATAGTATCATTTGCCACGAAAATATTGCGTGGTAATAGGTTCTATTGCCACGCCAATGGTTCGTGGCAATAGACCCTATTGCCACGGAGAGCATTTCGTTGCAACAGGATATATTGCAACGGGAGGCGTTTCGTTGCAGCAGGTTTAATTGCCACGGTAGGCGTTTCGTTGCAATATGTTTTATTGCCACGGAAGGCGTTTCATTGCCATAAAGTTATTGCGATGAAATATATTTTGTGGCAAATAGATCCTATAGCAACGAACATTGTTCATGGCATATAGTGGAATCGCAACATAGTAGCGGCGTTGCAACAGCCTATCACAACTAAATACCAATTTTGCATACAGGTTTATCGCAACGGTAAAATTTGCGGTAGCATATTGAGCATATGATATTTTATTATAATTTGTTGTTGCAAATTAATAATCAAATTAGGAACACAGCTAGATCAAAAACACATATTAATTCAACACATAATAATTTAAAAGTGCCACCACTCATGCAGGAATTACATATCAATCTCCAAACTTAAACTACAAAGTTTGTAACTAATAACAAAAGTACTATCACTTCCATTCCATTTGTCCTTGCTTCTTTGCCATGTTGAATTTCCTGACTCGATGACGCCACGACTCTATTTGCTCTGATCAAATTGTTTCATCCTGATAAAGCATAAACAATAAAGAGGGATCTTAATGTGAGTATTGTCCAGCAGCACATACTTAAGTACATTATAGTGCAAGTTTAGAGATACGAGTTACAGCTGAAAATAGCAATCCTGAGTTCTCTAGTTTAGTTGCGTAGCAAAGTATTTAGCAAGTGATTCCAGCAGAATTATTTAATTTCATTTCATTTACCGATATATAGTAGCCCTACTTCACCTGGCATAATTTTCTAGTAGTTTAGAACAGTTATACAATGATTACATTTACTAAGTCGGATATTGACAATTACTAAGAGCTTTATAGGAATTAACAAATATATAAAACGATAGGAATTAACAATTATTGTAATTGCTTTATAATTGTTAATACAACGATAGTAATTGCATAATTGTTAATTCCTATAAAACGATATATTGTTATTTGGGAAATGAGTTATACAATGATTAAATTTACTAAGTCGGATATTGACTCACCCTCCTACTTGAAGAATTTTAGTAACTTGACTGCCAGCCCACACCATTGCCATTAATTTAAGGAATCTGTTTTAGTTGGTATAAAACACATTATAGTGAGAACTGCTCAAGTAAGGGGGGAAAGGATTTTGTAACTGTTACCTCTCCACTGCTGCAGCATAACCCATCCTACCAGGAGCAGGAGAAAAATAGAACCTGAAAAGTATAACATTCAGTAATTCCCTTCCATCCAATGCTGCTATTGTTTGTGCAATTGTTTTGCCTTGTGGAAATGCACCATTTGGAACACGTATTTAAGTGAATCAGTGGCCTCTTTCTCATGACCAAGGAATTAACAAGTTTACACTTCGAAGTTACAGAAAGAAATGTTTCTTCTGAAAGTAAATGCTCCAGAACAGTACACTAAGTCTAAAAATCAGCATAGCATCACAAAACCATGCATTGACTTACCAAACTAATAAAAAGGTCGTGACATAATAGATGGTATTAAGTAGTCCATAAGACCAAACACCAGCAGCACCATATCTCTTTAATTTCTCTAGCAACCTGACAACACCAGCAGGAATACATGAGGAATGATGAACTGTCATTATAATATAAGATTAAAAGAGTACATTGAATATGTCATTGCAAGTATTGGTATCATGATTCATGAGAAAGGCTGAAAGCTTGAATCTGAAATTCATTAGTCTCAACAAGATAGATATATGCAAGGTTCTTCTGTAATCACTTAACATGTAAGGTAATATTCCCACTGCCATTCCAAGCTATATCTTGGCCCTAGCCTCCTGTCTGAGTAATAGTTCTCTCCGTCAATAGTTACTTGCATAAAAGAGTAACATGCAAGGTTCTTCCTGGTTTTCCGGTTACCGGCTGGTAACCAGTACCGGCCCCTGGCCAGGATTGTGCCCAGTTCTGGTATTTGGAACCCTGCTCCCGTCTGAGTAATAGTTCTCTTTGTCAACAGTTACTTGCATAAAAGAGTAAAAGACTAACTACTCACCATTGCTTATATTCATGAGAAGCCAGATAAATAAAAGAGCACCAACTTCTGTGAGGCCTTCTGCCTCTTTGAGTACATTTTAGAGCAAAATGCAAGCTCAACTGCTACTCAACAAATTTTCTGTTGGAATACTACAGCTCATCAAATGCATGTAGATAAACTCCTAAAGACTTTGCCATGAGAACTATATAGCAAACAACAGGTGTACTATTATTGGTCTTTAGATTTACAGTTAGTTTTGAATACTTTTTAGATGAGAAACTTTTCGATGACTGTTTGCCATAATTTCTTAGACCTGTATGAAAAAAATCAATTCAGCCCTATGAAGAAACGCAAATTGATGAAGCGAAGATAGCACACGCCACAAACATCATACCTGTGGAGTCTCCTTGTGGCTGCTTGGCTTCTTTAATATTAACAGCATCAACCTAAAAAGGAAATGCAGATCAGTGTACACATCAATAAAATGTACCGAAATCTAAAATATCTTCCCATCAGAGTTTCTTTTGAAGAATATTTCATTAAGCTCTTATACTCCCAAGGAGTGGTTTGCTTAACCTTAACCACCTATGAAGATTTACAAGAACTAATGCTTCTCACTATAATTTGTTTTACACCAACTAAAACAGATTCCTTAAATTAATGGCAATGGTGTGGGCTGGCAGTCAAGTTACTAAAATTCTTCGAGTAGGAGGGTGAGTCAATATCCGACTTAGTAAATTTAATCATTGTATAACTCATTTCCCAAATAACAATATATCGTTTTATAGGAATTAACAATTATGCAATTACTATCGTTGTTCGAGGTGGAACCCGTCGGTCGGCCCTCGTGATGGCGAAATCCCCGTCGGTGGCGTTGGCGGCGGCGGCCGAACCAGTGATCGGCGTCGTCGATGGAGTCATCGCCATCGTCTTGTGATTAATAAATGAATAACCATTCGCCTTTCTATTTCACCCTTTCTTTAGCTTCATTTTTAGATCTCAGTATTTAGTTCTGGCTTTTCTGTAACACATTTGTTTATCTTTTTTAATCTGTTTATGACATATTTGGTCTCCATCGAGTTCTGATGTTATTTCTTTCTGCCTTTTTTCTTGTTGAAGTGCTTTTTGTTCTTGTGTCAACTTTCTTTTATATGTAGCTCAGTGATTACAGCCAATTACATTGGCAGTATACGCTATACTGGCCTTGGTTTGATGAAAAGTTAGAATATGAGAGCTACATATTCTTCAAAAATTATTTTTAAATCTCTGACCTGTAACTTTACCAATGAGTTGTTCACATTCTATTTAGTACACGTTTTTTAATCCTTGTGTACAGCTCATGGTTTTGGTAGCTCAGTGATTTCAACCGACCACTTTGGTTATATACGCTATTCTGACTGCAACTGTTGAAAAATGGTATCTACAACCATTCTGGTCTTTTTGGAATTCATGCAATAACTGTAAGCCCCCTATCAAACATAAATTACCCCTCATTTTCGTGAAATTCAAGAAGATGAATAAAGCTTGATGCTTGTCTTATACCACTTGGAAATATCCTACCTTGTTTAGTTGTTTTAATGTACCTTGTATAATCTTTGTGCTTATTTAGATCCAATAGTTAGTGCATGGCCAGTTTGGTTTCTTTTATCCTTTGTGCTTCCTGGATTGAATGACTTAGCTGTAATCAGTCTTAAGGACGGAAGAATGTAACAGCACAAGGCAAATGAGTTATTTGTCAGTGGCACATAGGACGATGAACTGAGGATTGTTACTACACTGACACTGACAAAACCAATTCATCTTGGCGAAGATGAACTGATGAACTGAAAAGTATCAATCCTACAGGTTATGAAGCATTGATGCACATACTTGATGAAAATCAAGATTTCAAAAATGAATTGAAACTCAAGGTAAATCCTTATCCAACTTCAGATCTTAAACAAGAGTAGCAAAATTTTAAAATGGGTTACTGCAATGCAAAATTTGCTAAGCTAAAGTCTCTTGTATGTTTAGACTACACATGCCACCTACTAGTAAGCAATGCTTATGATTTGTGAGAACGATCAGAGTAGCATGCATCGGCCGCTGCAAAGGGGCGACCAGAACCCCTCTTTGTTCCCAAACGTGAAGGGTGCCCTAGGCCTAGGGAGATGATGAGGCTTCATACCTGGGGAGGGAAGCATCATCCGTGCCGTCTTCTTCAGCGCCAGAAGTTGGAGGTGGAACCCGTAGGTCGGCCCCCGTGATGGCGAAATCCCCGTCGGTGGCGTTGGCGGCGGCCGAACCAGTGATCGGCGTCGTCGATGGAGTCATCGCCATCGTCTTGTCGACGGGGGCGGTGGGCGGCGAAGGGGCCGGGGAGGCGGAGGGAGACGGGGAGGCGGCGGAGGCGGAGGGAGACGGGGAGGCCGGGGGAGGTGGGGGACGAGGCGGCGGCGGGGGAGGTGGGGGATGAGGCGGGGCGGCATGGGAGGGGGCGGGGGAGGCGACGGGGGCGGAGGGGGCGGTGGGCGGCGAAGGGGCCGGGGAGGCGGAGGGAGACGGGGAGGCGGGGAGGCCGGGGGAGGTGGGGGACGAGGCGGCGGGGGGGTGGAGGTGGGGGATGAGGCGGGGCGGCGTGGGAGGGGGCGGGGGGGGGGGGGGGGAGGCGGAGGGGGCGGTGGGCGGCGAAGGGGCCGGGGAGGCGGAGGGAGGCGGAGGGAGACGGGGAGGCGGGGAGGCCGGGGGAGGTGGGGGACGAGGCGGCGGCGGGGGAGGTGGGGGATGAGGCTGAGCGGCGTGGGAGGCGACGGGGGAGGAGGGGGCGGTGGGCGGCGAAGGGGCCGGGGAAGCGGAGGGAGGCGGAGGGAGACGGGGAGGCGGCGGAGACGGGGAAGTTATTTGGGAGGCGGAGGTGTATATCCCGCGCGGCGATGGTTTTGGACGGGGGCTGAGGAATTTAGGCGGGATGTGCGTATTGTGGGGGAAGTTATTTGGGAAATTCATTGCATGATTTTTGTATCAAAAATCAGATAAACATAATTTGAGTACATGAACTTATATGCTTGAAGGTTCAAAACAAATCAAACACCACACAAGCACAAGGTTCCCAATTTAAACAAAAAAATCATCATCTCCATGTCCTACAGAATTCACAAGTGCGACAATTCCATCATCTATGTAGGTGTTATCATCTCCATCGTCATCGTCTAAGTCCTCATCATTGGGTTCAGGTACAGGAACCGCCTTATCTATGACAGAAGCATCAACACTTACCCCTTCCATATCATTCCTTTTCCAATTTGTCAAGTCTTCATGTAGGCGGGATACATTCATGTCTTCCAGTCCGACGACCAGCGACTCAACATCGGGTTCTCCCTCCTTTTCTGCACCTACTGCTTCA
Source organism: Dendrocalamus latiflorus (assembly GCA_017311315.1). NCBI lineage: Eukaryota > Viridiplantae > Streptophyta > Magnoliopsida > Poales > Poaceae > Dendrocalamus > Dendrocalamus latiflorus. The sequence continues at coordinate 2,073,603 of CM029620.1, read as the reverse complement.
GGCATGGAAAACAAATTCCTAGGTTTCATGCGAAGCACTGTGCACCAATTCGGTTTTGTCGCACAAGGCACATAAAAACCTGCTCAGCTTGTGTCCCTACAATGTAAGGCTCATTGAAATATCGAAAACGAGTCTTATCAACATCGACGATCCCGTATTGATCCCTGCTGAACCATCTTCCTTTCTTCGTAGTAGCAACAGGTACATCGTACCAGTCACACTGAAAAAGTACGACTTCTTTTTGGTTGGCAAAATCTAGCATGATAATTTTTTTAATCACGCCATACCAGTCCATGTTGCCGGTGCTGTCATCGCCCTTCACAGCAACACCACTGTTTTGTGTAGTTAGGTTCTTCTCTATGGCAGCTGTCCGAAACAGATATCCATTTATGTAGCATCTGTTGAAAAATCGAGCCCGATGGTCTGGTCCACGGGAAAGGGCATACATTAGATCACTTGTTTTTCCTTCTTCATATAGTTTGGAGATCTGCACTTAGTTCAAAGAAAAATTATTAGGCAAATACGTGACAGCATAATGAACCAATAAATAAAAAAATAGCAACTCACTTTACGCTCAAACCAGCCTACAAATTGCTCCTTGTGACGGGTTTCAACATTCTGTGCACTCATATTTCTAAGCTCATCCTTGTGCTTACTAAATTAAAACCAAAAAGAGGGCATCAATTAGTTGAAAACATGAAAAATAATATATACTTGAATTTTAGTACATCTAAAGTACAACTTACTTAATCCATGGAATGGCCTCATCACAGTTTGTAATTATGTAGTGCCTCATCCGATGCAACTCCAACCTAGAAAGTGACTCGATAGTACATCCTTTTTTACTATAGTCAATGCTCCCAAATATGCTTAGCCCAGATGGTGGTTCGTTCACAGCAGCGCTTTCATGCCGCTCTGGACGATTAAGCTTGGTGTCGACATCTTCCAAGAAGCGAGAGCAAAATGTCATGCACTCCTCCGAGATATATCCCTCGGCTATTGAACCCTCAGGGTACGCTTTGTTCCTCACATAGCCTTTAAGCGTACGTAGATACCTCTCAATAGGATACATCCATCTGTAACACACGGGCCCTCCAAGTCTAGCCTCCTCAGCTAAATGAACTGGCAAATGCATCATGATATCAAAAAAAGCTAGTGGGAATACCATCTCAAGCCGACAAAGAGTCTCTCCAATCGAAGTGCTCAAGTTTTCAACCTTTTTTCATCCAGCTCCTTTGAACATATTGCATTGAAAAACCTACTGAGCTCAATCAATGGGATAACAACATCTTGTGGCAATATGTTGCGTACTACTAAGGGTAAAAGTTTCTGAAAGATAACATGGTAGTCATGAGTTTTGAGAGTAGACAGCTTACACCCAGTGACATTCACAGATTTCTTGATATTGGAGGCGTAACCATCAGGCATTTTCACTCCTTCTAGAAATTTGCATAATACCGTCTTTCATCATTACCTATGGTTTGAAGCTGATCTTGTTCCTGCGCCACCTGTGGTTCGAAGGCAAAAAACGGCGATGTCCCATGTAGCAATGCTTGGACCCGAATTTCAGCCACAAGTAGTCAGTAACCTTGTGGCAGTATGGACATGCAAACTTTCCTTTAGTGCTCCATCTAGATAGCCTTGCATATGCAGGAAAGTCGTTAATTGTCCAAAGTAGAAGTGCACGCAGAGTAAAATTTTTTCTTCAGCTTTGCATCCCATGTTTCAACACCATTTTCCCAAAGATCCTTTAGCTCATCGATAAGGGGCTGCAAATATACATCAATGTTCATTCCTGGAGATTTCGGCCCTGGTATCAACATCGACATCATGCAATATGATTGTTTCAAACACAACCAAGGAGGCAAGTTATAAGGGATTATGATCACAGGGCATGTAGTGTATGTAACATTCAACATCCCAAATGGATTGAAGCCATCAGATGCAAGGCCCAACCTAACATTGCGAGGATCCAATGCAAAATCTTTATACTTGTCATCAAAATTTTAAATTTTTTCGTTCGAAATTTTAACGAAATAACCAAAATTTTGTTCTTTCGGTTGTTTCGCCTGTGGCTGAAATAATTTTCCCCCCGAAAGATTTTTCCCTGCCTCCGCCGCTCCCGCCGCCTCCCCCCATCTCCTCCCTCGGCCTCCACTCCCTCCGCCTCCCCCGTGCCTCCCCTCCCTCCCCGTGGTAGCAGCCACAGGAGCCCTAGGGGAGAGGATGCAGCATCCTCACGATGGTGGTGACCGGAGGTGCTCTCCCGCCCCTGTGCACTAGATGTCGTGGCCACTGCTGATATTACTCCTTACCTCTCTCTTTGGGGTGTACTTGTCGATGAATGAAATAAAGTTGGAACAAGCTTAGTGTGATATAGATGAGCGTGTCTATTGGTGAAGTTCTCCCCTTGTTTACTTTTTGTCGCAAATCTAATGGCAACAAGCTTCTGATCTGTTTCATTCCTCTACTGCAGCAATAAGTGTAGAACTTCTATAGTTGATTTTCACAGAAGCTGCAAGCATTGTTTCTATGACTTGTGCCTTACCTGTTGCCGGGAGCTTCGCAAAGGTGAGATCCCTGGACATTTGACTCTTTGACATTTTTCATGTGTCATTTACTAATTTTCTTCATATTTCCCAGTGAGAAATAGGCGAGTGAACATCCTCCATCATGCTGAAGTCAATATTTTAATCAATGAGGTAACAAAAATTATGGCTTTCTCCACTATTTTTGTTAGAAGAGAACTGCTGACTCAAGAATATTCTAGACTTGCTTAATTAAGACAATATTACTTTTTGGTAGTTGTTTCTGGCTGTTCAATGATTCTTTTCCATATTTTAAACTTTCTGTGGCTATAACAGATATAAAACCTGTGTGATGGTTTTCAATTTTTCATGGCCTTCCAATGATTTAGATTAATGAATCTCAATTTACACAGCCTGTGTGAGTCAAATGACATGTTAGTTAGGTCATTCTTGACTCACCCAAGCCTAGCTCGCGGTCGCCCCTGCTCCCGGCGGTGGCCTGAACCGTCGGCTTGACGAGTCGCCAGCAGGAGAACGGCAAGGAAGCAAAGGTGAGACAATAGATTCTTTATTACTTCTTGATTCCCAACATTGGACCTACAAGCTCTCTCTCTCTCTCTCTCTATATATATATATATATATATATATTTATATATATATATATATATATATGAGGTGATTTACAGGGGAGAGTCCGATCTGGACTGCAATCCCAACCCCAACTCTGAAACGGAACTAGAGTCCTTAAGGGACTGGACTGCTGACGGAAATAGAGTCCCTAATGGACTTAACTGCTGACTGCTAACTAATCCGACTTGGTAAGGCTAATTCCTTTGCACGATATGGTTGGGTTACTGAAATTAGTGCACTGGAGTCTTGTGCATGAAATTACTGAAGCGCAGTTTCTCATTTAATTACTTTGGGCAAAAATGAAATATGTAAATGCATAACTAATAGTTGTACATTAAGGAGATAGCTATGGTCTGTTAGACTTCCAATTTAACAGCTTTGTGAAATTAATCCGCATCAGTGCCATGATTCCACATAGACGAGCCTCAGTCATGGGTACCGACAGTGTTGAGTTTCTTGCCTACCCCCCAAGTTTTAATCATTGCTTCTTCATGTGTGGCTTGTTAATTGAATTAGCTCAACTGGAAGTGTAATTTTTTGCTTTGGTGTTTGGGTATGAAGGTTTCGGGACCATTCATCACAGAGTGTGATAAATGCGTAGAAATTAGCAAGGAGATGCTTGCAGCGGATGGTTGAAAACCAGACGATACAATGGAATGTCTATATGCGTAGAAATCTCATATGTTGCTAAGTCTATGAAAGGCTACCCGCTGAAGTTGCTGACAAATTGGGAAAGAGACAGATGGCATGTTATATCCTTATATTGATCCATGAAAAGAAACATGTGTGTCAGAAGATAAGAAAATCATTCAGGCCTTCCCTGCCTGATCTTTCTGTCCTTTTCTTTCTAGGATCTGATACAGTCACTATTTCGCCGACACATCCTGTAATTTTTTGATAGTAGACATTTTAGACAGGAAGTTGAGTTTGTTCTGCTTCGAATGATGCCGCTTTCCTATCTGTTAGCAGCTAGGAAACTGTTGATATTTTGCATTAGATATCAACTCATATGACATAACAAACTGTTGTTAGCATTGGTAAAAGAATGTAACGGTATTCTAAGTCTGGCTGCAACTATTTTTGCAGGCTCTGAAGCGATGACTTGGCCTGGTTCCTTCAGCAGGACTTCGGAAACCATCTTCTGCAAGAAAAGGCCATGCATTGAGCACTGCCAAAATGCACCTTCTTCCTCTTTATGTGCGGCATCTTGCACGAAAGAATGCCACTGAAGCCTGCTGCTGCTGATTCCGTTCTAATGATAAGAACATAGTGCAACTGCCAATCGGCGATGGCGGAGGTTGAATTTGTAATCGATCCTCATGTAATTGACACTGAATCTAACAATACAATTTGTCAGATGTCTACTTACAAATTTGGCTGATTGGGACATGGGGCATACTTATTTTCTACTTACAAATTTGGCTGATTGGGACATGGGGCATACTTATTTTCTACTTACAAATTTGGCTGATTTTGACATGGGGCATACTTATTTTCTTGTATCGTGCCTACATTTTGTTTGTGCTTGTCATGCCAGACAATTGAATGGATACAGGACTCCAACTGAAATGTAGTCCTAGGTAACACGTCTATCCCAGGCAGTGCAATCCTTTGTTTTTGTCAGGTGGGCATCAGATTCAAGAAGACGAGAAACAACTAGTGGCTTGATTCTGAATTGGTCTCAATGTTAATTAGGTGAGATTAATGCCAGCATGTGTGTATAGACGACGTAACAAGAGATTCAAGCTTCTGAATTTATCTCAATGGCAAGCAGCAGGTTCTAACAATGTTAAGGAACCAATTAACAAAGAGCATGGAGAGAAATTAAAGAACATATGTACTACTGTCTTCAGTCATCTTCACAACTGTTGTAACCATGGATCAAGGTTGGAAGGAGAAGTGTGATCGATGATCTCCTCCTCTCAACTTGTATTTATCTTGAAACCGAAGCTCCCATGCATGCATGGAGCTCCTTCATCTCGCCGTGCAAATCGCCCCGCTCCTGGTCTCCGTGGGACGTTCGATCTCTGTTGTGCAGCTCAGATTGAGTCAGAAACGAAGCGGAGGAATTCTTTCACGGGATAGAGATAGGGATAGAGATAAGGGGCAAAAGAGTCATTTCGCGTAGAGAAAAATATGCTGGAAACTGAAAATGAAATTAAAATGGGAAAAATACCATATTCACAAGAATATGCTCAACTCAGTCCTATATTTACAAGGACAACAAACTTAGTCCTATTTTATCAAACCACTCTCAACTGGGTCCTATATATTCAATTTTCCCATTAAAATACTAGCATTAGGTAGTAGTCAATTCTCATGTAAATTTAAGCTAAATTTAATTAGGAGCGAGTTCACTTGTTGATTAATTTTTTTAGCTCGTGCTCGCATAATCGGTCCGATTAGAATGTCCTCATTATCATGTACACTCGAAATGATGGACAATGGACTAGTGTCGACGAGACCTTCTAAACGCATTTTCACTTTAGGCTTGTACAGATCGAGTATGGGGCCTGTATATAATTAAATAAAATAGTAGTAACTCTATATCTCTAAATATAATAATTGAAGACCCAATTAAATTAGAGTTCACCTGATAATATTTAATGCGGCTCACAATTCTTTCCAGTTAAATAATATATTTAATTGAGAAGTGCAAGACATGAGCGTATCCGCGTCATCTGTGGAGGCGGGGCGACTGCTAGGTAGTGGCGTTTGCGCGGCGGCCGGGGATGGTGGAGGCGGGGTGACTGCTGGGCATGCGGTGGGAGGTGCCCAAGGTTTTATATGACAGGTGCTTACCATGCTTAGATAAATAGAAATTTACAGTTATAATTGACAGTGGGGTACAATAGTCTGGTGGTAAACGCCTTGCCCTCCGAGCTATGAGGTTGTTGGTTCGATTCCTCCACACCCCATGGTTTTTGTATTTATTTTTTCTATTTTAATTTTTTATCCTCTCCTGTTTTGTCAAGTGCGACCTCCTCAACTGCGTTTTAGTTGTCACTTTTCAATTTTTTTATCTCCTCTAGAAATTAATAACTATAGATAATATAATTCCTCCACACCAATTCAGCCCTTGCGTTGAGAAGTTAGGCTCACGAAAACAAAGCGTTGCAATAACAGATTATTGCCACGAACAATCATTATATATAGCAACAAATTTATTTCGTGGCAATACAAACTCATTTCATACGCATTGTATAGGAACCTTTTGCAACGCAATTGATGACTATGTCAACGCAATAAAATTGTGGCAATATTGTCACCCACTCGCAATGAAATTCTATAAGGTGGCAATACCTCCTAACTATTGCAACGAAAATTAATATTATCACAACGCAAGATAACCGTGGCAATAAAGTCATACTACTCACAACCATTTTCTAAATGGTGGTGATAAAGCCACCTTATTACAACGAATTCAATGACTATCGCAACGCAATATTTTAGAGGCAATACTGTGCACATATCGCCACGATTTTGGCAAAACGTTGCAATAGTACATACCTATTGCAACTAATTTAGTGTCGTTGCGATGCGTTTCGTGGCTAAAGGGTCGGAATCTAGTAGTGAGGGAGCCGATCATGCTTCTGTACTCTTTTTGATCAACTGGCTCGCCATCCTCATCTGGGTCAAGTGAAGCTGTGGATGCCATTCGAGTTGACACCAGCTTGCCGTCACTATGTCAAAGCGTCTCAGGAGGTCACGAGTGTACTTGCCCTGATGCAAGAAAGTACCCTCCTGAGTCTGCTTGATCTGGAAGCCAAGGAAAAAGGTCAACTCGCCCATCATGCTCATCTCAAACTCGGTGCTCATGACATCCGAGAACTGTGAAACAAGAGCATGAGAAGAGCCACCAAAGATGATATCATCCACATAAATCTGGATGAGCAGAAGGTTATTACCATGCCTACGAATGAACAAGGTCTTGTCTACCTTACCCATCTCAAATCCATGGCTCAATAAATAGGACTTAAGCCTCTCATACCAAGCTCTAGGGGCTTGCTTAAGTCCATACAAGGCTTTGGAAAGCTTGTAGACATGGTTTGGGTATTTGGGGTTCTCGAAACCTGGAGACCGTCTAACATAGACTTCTTCCTCAATAAACCCATTGAGGAAGGCACTCTTAACATCCATCTGGTAAAGCTTAAAGCCCTTAGAAGCTGCGAAAGCAAGCAGAATTCTAATGGCCTCTAGCCTAGCTACAGGGGCACAGGTCTCCTCAAAATCTAGACCCTCAACCTAAGAGAAGCCTTGGGCTACCAGTCTAGCCTTGTTCCGAATGACTACCCCATCCTCACTCTGCTTGTTTTTGAACACCCACTTGGTACCAATGACATTGTGACCTCTAGGGGGCTCAACAAGCGACCAGACCTTGTTTCTCTCGAAATTCTCTAACTCCTTATGCATGGCATTGATCCAAGACTCATCAGAAAGAGCATGACTGACATACTTGGGCTCAAAGGTGGCAACAAAGGCAGAATGGAGACAAAAATTAGACATGCCAGACTTTGAGCGTGTGACACGCTCAAAGAGGTCTCCAAGCATCTGCTCGGAAGGATGGTCTTTTTGGATATTTCTGGGAGGTCTAGGATGAGATGAAGGAGTGGTTTCTACCCCATGAGCTGATGAGGTAGGAACAGAACCACTAGCTCCAGAAGAAGCAGAAGGCATGGGCTGATCTCCTCGGGGTGCAGTGGAAGAAGTAGGCACCTCAAGGGGAGGAGGAGCTAGATCGGGTAGACAACCCTTATCTCCATCCTCCTCGTCATCCACAAAGATGGTCTCGAACTGCTCTAAAGAACCTGAGATATCGGGCCTAGTCCCCGGACTGGCCTCATCGAAGGTCACCTCACAGGTCTCTACCATTTTGCTAGACTCGCAGTTCCAGACCCGATAAGCCCACAAAGAAGTCGAGTAACCTAGAAAGATCCCATCACAAGAACGTGACTCGAACTTATCTAGGTTCCCGGACTTCAGAATGAAGCACTTGCAATCAAACACACGAAAATAAGTTACACTGGGCTTTTGCCCGTATCTCAACTCATAAGAGGTGCGATGCAAGTGTGCCCTGAGAAAGACTCTGTTGGAAACATGGCACACGGTGGCTATAGCCTCAGCCCAAAACATCCTCGGTGTAGAGTTCTCATCAAGCATCGTCCTGGCCATCTCGACCAAGGTACGGTTCTTCCTCTCAACAATTCCATTCTGCTGAGGGACGTATGGAGAAGAGAACCGGTGCACTACACCTGTCTCACCGCAAAATCTCTCGAAGTAGGAATTCTTGAACTCCATGCCATTGTCATTGCGGATCACTCATAAGGCACCCGGGAGCTCAACAGAAAGCCTACTAAACAAACCCCAAAAATGGGTAAATGTCTTATCCTTCGAGGCTAAGAAAAACATCCAAGACTACCTCGAGAAGTCATCGACCACGACAAGAACATACCACTTCCCTCCTGCTGACTGCACTCTAGCTGGTCCAACTGTGTCCACGTGGAGCAGCTGTCCTGGTGCATTGGTCATAGTCATTGTGACCAGAGGATGAGAAGCGGCAACCATCTTGCTGTACCGGCAAGGAGCACAAACTAGATCTTTGACCATCTTGAGTTTAGGCAGACCATGAATGAGATCGTGGCCGCTAACTCGAGTCAAATGGTCGAATCCAATATGACCAAGTCTCCTATGCCAGAAAGTAAGGTCACGAGACTCAGAACCAACTAAACACCTGAGAGGATCACCAGAAGACTCAACAAAATCAGCACGAAAGGTCATCCCGTATCTAGAAATCTTGTAAACCAGACTACCCGAAGAATCAAGAATTTTACAAGCATTTTTCTTGAAGCTCACCTCGAAACCATCATCGGTAAGCTGGGAAACAGAATGCCAATTGTACTGCAGCTTACTTACTAAGGCAACATCTTTTAAAATAAATGAGTCATTAACGCGTACAGTACCTTTAGCGATGACGTGCCCAGACGAAGTTTCTCCAATGGTGATAGTCTCATCACCTAGAGCATGGGCTAGGGAAGAGAACCAACGGGAGTCTCCAGTCATGTGTCGAGAACACCCGGAGTCTACAAGCCAAACCTCTCCCTTCCCTGCCCGACGAACCTAAGTCAAACAGAGAGAGATGGCTCAGTACTGGGATAAATCAAAAGAGATTTTGGCACCCAATACTGAGTCACACGACGAGCAGAAGAAGTAGTCACACACGATTGACCTCTAACTACCCTACGCTCTCTGTAGCTCAAAGAAGCAGAAGGTCTATGTGCAGACCTGAAGCCGTTCCTGGATCCGACTGCTGTGGGAGAGCGGGTCGGAGCACCAACAACACGCTAATCTCGCCGCGGGTAGCCACCTCGACGGGGGAAACGGGATCTACCCTCAGAACGGCGGAAGTCACGACCAGAGGCATATCGAGGATGAAATCCAGAAAACTCAGAAAAACCAAGTCCCTAAGAGCCTCAACACAGTCTCTACGCGCGTTCTTGGCGCGCCTGAAGCATCTCTTGACCAAGTGTCCATCCTTCTGACAGAAGGTGCAATGATACTTCACCTTACTGTCAGAGATCCCTTGGACAAAGCCCGCTGACTTGAATTGAACTTTCTTCATTCTGGGCTCAATCTCGATCACACCTGCTACTATGGGTCTAAGAACAGCAGGTGGATGCTTCCTAACATCCTCCGAAAAATTGTATCCTAGACCTTGATTAAATTTGCAAATCTTGGATTGGTCTAGAATAAGATTTAGCTTCTTCTTGCCTCCTACAAATCTCTCAAGAGTATTCATAAGATACTGACACTCTCGAAAGAGAGAGGTGTAAGAAGAGTAAGGGGAAGAAGAGACAGCAGAAGGTAAGGGAGTAGAAGAAGAACCAATAGCATGTGCACGCACAACCGCCTCAAAAGGGACAGTCCTACTACTAGCCATTTGGTTCACGTCGCTAAGCATCTCTACCAAACCATCATGCTTCTTCCTAACAGCATACACATCACAAGCAGATGGTGACTTCTCTAGAAGGTTCTTAGTTAGCTTCACATATTTTCATCCAATGCAATCAAGTCAGATTTTAGTTTTTCACAGTTATTGCATGGTGAGCTAACAGGGTCCATAGAAACATATTGAGCCAATTTGTTACTATTATCAATCATCTCTTGAAACTGTTTGGAAACAGATTCAAGCTCAGCAGTCAACTTGGAACAGTTCATACATGAAGCAATGGGCTCTAACAGAAAAGCTTGTAACTCAGCAATTTTATGATCTGCCTTTTTTAAGTTCATCTTCAAATTAATGCAACTTTTACATGATTCAGGCAGATCGAGAAGCATGGTATAAAGACCTCTAAAAGCATTATCCTCACATGAGGTGCAAGAAATAGTCTCAACAGTAGTGGATGAAAGAGCAGCTACTCTACTCATCTCTAGTTCAGCTAAAAGACTAACATTCTCCACCTTAATCATGTCAAGCTCAGAGGTCACACTATCATGCAAAGTCCTTAACTTCTCCATATCACCAAGCAAAGCAGAACATACATCACAGTCGTCACGGGAGGGAGCAGATATAAGTGAAGTAAGCTCCCGTGACAATCTCTCTACTTCCTTCTCCAACTCGCTACACCTAGCTCTAAATCTAGCATGAAATTTACCTAGCTTAAGAAAAGCTTCATTGAGCTGGTCGTAGGAGGGGTATACCTCATTGGAGTCAGAGTAGAGGTCGTTGTCGCTGATGTCGCCCTCAAGGGCCATGAAGCACATGCCGCTGAAGTCATCACCATCCTTGAGATCTTGACCGTCCCTCCCATCATCGTCGCTCCACCCCTCCACCTCGCTGAGGTCGAGGTCGTTGAAGGCGGTGAGGACGCGGTGGAAGAGCTTCTTGGCTTTGCCAAGGTTGCGAAACTTCTTCTCTTTGCTTGGCAGCTTCTTGTTGCGGTTCTTGTCGGTGTAGACGTTCTTGCTCGAACTGCCGTAGTCATTCTTGCCCTCCAGCTTGGGGCAGTTTGCTCGAATGTGGTTGGGGCCACCACACTCAAAGCAAATCACACGACCACCTCTCTTTTTCTTCCTAACCCTCTTATATGCATGGGAGAATTTTCTTGCTAAGAGGGCTAGCTGGTTTTTTGGAAGCTGTTCTAGTAGTTCATCACTCATCTTACAAAACAGCAGCAAGAGAAAAACCAGAAACACCATCAGAAGGAAACTCAGAAGTCGAACTGGGATCAGTGACCAAAGCCATCGACTGTGACTTCGACTTGCGAGAGACAATGTCAATCTTGTGAGTCTTGAGGCATGAGGACAACGCATCAAGAGTCAAAATCGAAAGATTGTCGTGTCCTTGATGGTGGTCATTTTCATCTCCCAAACACACAAATCCAAGGTAGCAAGCATCTGTCGAGCGTTGTCCGAGTCGGGGTATGTGAGACCGACGACTCGGAGGTTGCTCAAGATCATGTGAATTCTTGCAAAACACTCATCAAGGGACTCGCCAGCGAGCATTTCAAACTTGTTGTAATCTCGCTTGAACTGGTCCTGTCGAACCGTCTTGATTTGGGTGGTGCCCTCATGGTATGCATCGAGGGTCACCCAAATGTCGAAGGCCGACGTAAGATGAGAAATGCAATCAAACTCATTTCGGCTCAAACCTTGGATGATGATGTTCCTTGCCTTAGCATTCGCCTCAACATCGGGCATGTTCGCCACATTGATGTTCTCATCGGCAGGAACAACAAAGCACATTTTAACCTTGCGCCAAATAGCATAGCCCTGAGCCTGTATGTAGGTCTCCATCCGACTCTTCCAAAAGGGATAGTCGATCCCATCGAAGATCTGGGGCTTGGTGGAATACTTGTCCGTTGCCATGTGTAACATCCTGAAATTTCAAAGTGTTCAAAAATGTGGAGTTTTTAAAATTTTCTTGCATTTTGCTAGCGCTCAAATTTCTTTTGAGTATTTAATTGAAATATGTTTGAGCTTTGTGCCCTACAAATTAATGATCAAGAGAAATCCTAAATATAAATAATAATGTTATAGATTATAAAAATGAAAAGATGTCGTTACCGAGCATGAATTCAAAATTACCAAAATCTTAAGCTCAAATTTAAGACAAAAGAATATTAGAATGTATCTCCAAATGATTAGACCAATAATAACAATAACAATAACAAATAATTTCAATGGTAAAGGAATACTAGATTTTGTAAATAGAAATGTGAACCAATATTTAAATTAAAATTTCAAATGATTATTTCAATAATCTTAAGCATGAAATTGAAATTTAAATTAAAGCCCAAATTCTAAAGTTTTGCTTAGTCTTTTCCTCTCTAATTTCTTTTCCCTCTCTATTCCTGCTTTATTGCAAGTGGGCCCTACCCTTTCTTTCTCTCTCCCCCTCCTTCCTCTCTGCCGCTGGGCCTGGCGCCCCGCCTCCTTTTCTCTGCGCCTGGGGCCAGCCTGCCGCTGCTTTCTTCTTCCCCCTTCCTTCTCCCGACAGCGCCCACTGCTCCCCACGCCCCCGCACGTCGCCGCCCGCTGCTGCTCACGTCACTCGTCCCCGCTCCCCTGTGCGCGCGCCTGCCCCGCGTCACCGCCCGTCCTCTCCTGCTCGCCCGAGTTGGCTCGACATCAGCCAACCGCCCCCATCGTAAGTCGCCTCGTCGCTCACCGCCTGTGCCTCACACGTCGCTACGCCATGCCCTGCCGCTGTCGCCTCAACGTCTTCCATCGCCACACCCTTACCGCCGTCCCGTCGCCCTGTACACTAGTCGCCGGCAACAGCTTTGCCACAGTGCATCCCTCGTGGCTATAAGAAGCTTCCCCGCCTCCCATTGCTCCCTGCGCCAATCCCCCCTCTCCCTGCTCCTTCTCCCGCCCGACGTCGAGAACCGCCGTCGGCGCTTCCACACCATTCCGGCCTTCCGGCAAGGCCCAGCCAATTCCACCGCTCCCCGACATGCCCCCACTCCCCTTTCGCCTCCCCTTTGGCTTAATTAGAAGAAATCCTGCCGGAGCTCGCCGCAGGCCCTTCACCCCAATCTCCGGCCGGCCACCGCCCCTTCCACCGCCGTGCACCCCTTGCCCGATACCAGATCAATTTGGCATGGTGGGAGCAACTACTGGGTGCCCTGCAGCTATTCCACCCGTCGGCCGGAGCTGCCGTCCACCCTAGCTCGCCGGCGGCGTGAGCTCTCCCGCGCCACCACAGGTCCACATCGCCGGCCCCCTCTGGTGTCTCCCCGTCTCGGCCGATGACTCGGTACGATCCCCCACCACTCCCTCCTGCTCAAGCATCCCCCATTTCCCTCTCTCTTCTTCCATGGTGCTGCCGCCCCAAGAGCACCCCTACGCCCGGCTGCCTCCGCCACCGCCGGCCACCAAAGGCGCCGCCCCGAGCTGAGCTTTCCCCTCCATCGGGCTCAACCCCCTCCAGGGAATCCGTTTTTGCCATCGCCGAAGACTTCCCGGCCGCCCCCACCGGCGAGCCCGCCGCCTGCCCTGCGCCCGACCAATCCCCTGTTTTTGCTCCATTCTGCTCTGAGCTTATGCATTGATTATCTAATTTACCTCCTCCCTCTATTCACAACAGGGTGTTTGCCCGGATGGTCAGCTGAGCGGCGATAGAGTGCAGGTATCCCGAAGGTCCCGAGGTCAAATCCAGCGTCCGCCCCATTTTCTTGCACTTTTTATTTTGATTTGTTATAACCCAGTTTAATTAAGAAAAATCATGAAAAATTTAAGAAATAATACAGGAAGGCTAATCAAATTCAATTAGGGTGTAAATGAGAATATTTAAGGATTTAAATTTGAAATAGTTCATATATGATTAACTAATATGGTTGATTAATTATTTAGAAGATCACTTACTAGTTGAAAGCACTAATAAAGGATGGATTCGGGTGAATGTCTAAAATTAATAAAGATTACCCTAGGGTATAATTAAAATATAAAATGTATGCCCTAATATTTAATATAACGTCGCTAAACAAATCACCATGGTAGAATTGATTAAATAGCAATATTAAAATATGACCATGTGTGCTAAACTTGCCTAGGTAAAGGAGCTTAACAAATAACATGGTTAATTAAGGTCACATAAAATGCTACATATCAAATTACTAATGATATGAGTTAATCCGATAAGGTAAAATTTGTATACATCGTGTATATAGTATAATCCCGGAATATTAGCACTCGATAAAATGATACCCAGTTAAATTTGTACACCAACTCATAGGTCTAATCTGACTCATGGAACTTCCTTGATAAATGTAAATAAATTAAAAGAAAGGTGTCAAGTAAAAGATCGAACCTCGCCTTTCTCCAATCGGCTATGTTTGGCCACATCTTTTCCAAAGCCAATAAATTCCTGTAGATACTTCCTCACTTTTGATCTCTTATTACCCCAAAATTTTCCCTCACGGTAAAGCTATTCAAATAACTCGAACTCTTTTTCAAATCCAGCTACCACTGTGTTGGCAACACATTAAACTGAATCATCCTTCTATTCTCAAAATCGTAATAAGTGTAATTGAACCGGGCATTTAAAGTATTTGGATTTATTTGGATCTCTTGAGTTATTTGCTTTTATTTGGATTCAGTCGCTTATCGCATAGTTAGAAAATGGAGCCCCGAAGAATCAATGGATCGAGTGTGATCAAGAGCAAGGTGCAGATAAGGACCGGAAGCTCAAAACCATCGTAGGAGAAAGCTTTGAGTGAACTCAAGACCGCGGTAAACCGCGCAAGGCGAGTCAATACTTTGATCATGTTGAACCTACATTTTCTGCAAATTACTTTTATTTAAATTATCAAATTGCATGCTGTTATTTTATATACAATGCATAACTAATTTAAGATTCTAGTTATATGCCAATTGATCAACTTGACTGAAATTACCCCGCCTTTGGAATATTTGAATATGTGAACTTTGTCGCCCTAGCCATAAAATTATAATAGTAACCTTTCAAAAATAAGTCCGTAATTATATGCCATGCTTAGTATTGCTTAGATACTCATGGGCGCGAGAGCGCCCAAGCATCACTTGTAATCATGAGAAAATTTGGTTGGGCAGTCATGGTGGTAATGACTGGTGTATGTTGGACATGATTATTTTACACTTCCAAAAACCTCACATTGCTTATCTATCTGGGCGGATGGTTTGGGGGTATGGTGCAAGGGTGCACAAGAGTGTGGTTTGTGGTAGAACCGCCCAGATAACCCTAAGGACTGAATCTTGTCATGACCTCCTGTGTAAAACAAGTGCAACCACAAGTCTGTAAAGTACAACTTGGCCTAGTAGATGTACCGGACCCTGGAAATCACCGTCATCGGTGGAGGAGGTGAGGTAGTGCAAGCGGCGGTCTAGATGACGGCTTGAATGGGGCACCCGCGGAGGGTGAAGTTCTTCTACGGCGGGCTAGTAGTGTGGGTAGCCAGCTACTAGACGCATAGGAGGGGAACCTCCGCACAACTTATGAGACCTGCCGCAAGCGGGACAAGCTCATAGGGTTGAGATGATGGAAGGGGCGAGGTATTTTGAACGGTTACTGTGATGGTTGGCTCAACTGCACGACTAAGGAATCGTGTGGGGCAACGAGTAAACTGTCTCTTGTGGGTAAAGTGTACAAACACTGCAGAGTCAAAACTATTCGAATAGCCGTGCCCACGGTCAAGGGCGGACATGGGAACTTAACCAGATATAGTTCTATTTCAAAATATTTTGTGGGTGGAATGGAAAAGTGGAGGGCAGTGGAAAGCCCTGATTTGAGTTGTCCTGGGTGTCGTCCCAGTGGTAAGTTAAGCGGCTATAACGCTGAAAGATGTCAAATGGTGTGATGCCATATGTATGGAAAATCTTGTTAATATTCCTTGAACATTATGTTTTGTTCCAAAGCTGCTAGGTCTCAGGAAATTTTATGTATTGTATTTCAAATAGTGGCATTTCTATTCTTACAAAATAAAATATGGGTGGAATAAACAGGGTCGTGAGTAAAGGAGATAGATGTATGTAGTATACACATAAAGGTATTGGTGGATTCAGGTCGATCATGAATAGGAAATGATAGTGTGGGTTCTGGGAGAAATAAGTTGGTGGGGTCCAGTTGAATAGATAAGCTAGATAAATGATCTAATTGAATTTTCAGGAATTTGGAGGAATAATACAAGTATTGGATTATAATTCTTGATTAGTGATATTCTTGGTGGATATAAAATGATGAATTGTAGAGTTGATCAATGATATTCTTGGTGGATATATAATATTGAATTGTAGGCTTGATCGATGATATTCTTGGTGGAGTTGAATCAATAATAAAAAGGATTGGATTGTTAGAAAATCTTGATGGGAATGTTCGATGGATTAATTAGATGAGGTCACTTGCTGTTTGGCGTCTTAGACAGCAACCAATACATAAAGAATATGATCGGTGGATTGAATAGAGAATGACACATGTTGTTTGGAGTTTAGAGAGCACTCAATAGAGGAAGTGTAATTTCGGTGGATTAAGTCAATTATGGCAATCGCTGTTGGGAGTCTTAGACAGCAGCTAAAAAAGAGCGTGAGTCTTTGGTGGATTAAGTCAATGATGTCATTTGCGGTGAGGAGTCTTTAGGTCACAAAAATAACAATATGATATAATGACAGAAATGCTACTAAACGCGTTTTATGGCAAATAAAATAACCCGAGCCTCTCCTTTGTTTAGCCATGCATACTATTTATTTGCATTCTGTGTATTGGCTCGCGGAGCACGGGGTCGGAGTGCTCACGCTCGCTTTTGCGACAAAATACAGAATCAGGAATCAAATCACCTCGCCTCAGCAACAAGATTGGACAAGCCGGCAGAGAAGATGAAGATGTCAAGGGCTAGGTCGCAAACCTCCAGTTGGCTGCCTGTGGGCATGTCCTGAAGGTCCCACCTGTGTGCTTCGTTCTTCCGCTGCTGCAATTTATTGATTTCGGCCTAATCAGCCCATGAGTAAGTCTACTATTATATTTTCGCTTCTGCATGATATGTATTTTTGATATTCATTACTGTAACTGTGAGCACTATCTACTGATCCAGGGAATACTGCAGTGGAATCACAGAGGGTGCCGGATTGTATAATTGGGCCCCTACACCATGGCTCACAGATCGATTAAAGATCTATCAAGAAGAGCTAACCGGCTCTGATACCAATTGTAGGATCGGATACGGCAACAGAGGTGGGGGGTGAATGGTGCCTCTTTAAAAATTACGCCCCTCAAAAATATCCACGAGCAACCCTTATCTCCGATAGCTACCAAAAGCTATAGAGAAGAAAAGTCATGCTCTCTGTATGTTCATGCTGGACAAACACTAGAAAGAAAGAGGAAGAACAGATCCAAAAAGAAAAATCAACAGCCAAGATAAAGGAGGCCAGTCTGACGCAACACATGGGCTGGTCAGACCGCCTGATGGCCGCCGGTCAAACCACTACCACCAGGCCGGTCAGACCGCAGTTGATCGGCCGGTCTGACCGCTAGTGTTAGCGGTCTAACCACCATCTAAGTTCCGGTCTGACTGGTTTAGGGTTTTTGGTAGGAGCAGAGCTACGACAGAAAGAACCGAAGAAACTGAAAATGAAAATCTCAGTAAAATGGTGGAATGCTGCTGTTCCTTTCCAGCCAAAAGGGCAATAGCCTATTCTAAACAGCATAGGGGCCCTAGGAAACAAGAAATAACAACAGAAGAGCTAGGAATGAAGATTTTGACAAAAATCTGGAAACTTGAGCAAAGTATGAGCTGATTTCCAAATTTCACATCATTTTCAAATCTTTAGATCAGGAACTTGTGAATCTCAACTGGAGATGATCTCACAACATGATGGCACAAATTTGAAGTCACTTATCAAAGGGAAATCAAGAGAGTCCATCTTCCCCTGACATGAAACCCTAGAAATTAAAGAACAGAGGAAGTGCAGCCTCTTTCAACTGAGAAGGAAGACTGCAATAAGGGATGGATTGCTATCAGGAATGGCTAGCCAAATGGCTTTTGGGTATCTCCAGTTCAAAGCAAATCCATTTTGCAGCTCCTGGCTCAAGAATCCAACTCAAACACCAAATGGGAAGAGAAAAGCTAGAGTCAGAACTGGAACCAAAGCAGACATAAAAACCAGCAGAACATTTAGGAAATCAAAACACCTCAAACTCATGATTTCTCATATTGATATTGAGGAAGAGAGATGAATGATTACAAATGGTTTAGCAAACATCCACTACATGCTTCTCTTCCTGAGAGAAGAATACACACGCAGTTCACACTCTACTGCTACTGCTCACTCCTTCTCATGAGCTCTCTTCCTTGCTACTTGCATACAACCAACTCCCCTCCACTAAATAGAGATGCTTACTCCCTCAAAGAAGAAATTCAAGAAGTGCAGGCCAAACCTCACTTCCAACCTCTCCCACAAATGAGGCAAAAGTCAAAGCACTCAATTTTGGAGGGAAAATCAGCCACTTGAGTCAATTCTCCAAATTGCCCCTCAAGCAGCTTCGCGGAAGCTTCCCACAACCAGCACCTTGACCGTCTGGACCTTGACTCCTCCCTGAGTCTAGTCCCGGTCCACTACGCTGTACACGACCGCACCCTGCATCCTGACCGTCTGGACCTCAGCTCCTCCCTGAGCCTAGCCCCGGTCCACCTAGCCGCTGCCTGTCGAGTCCACCTGACACCGACCGAGACCTCCGACTCCACCTGAGTCTAATCCTGGTCTGTTCCGTCGCACATGACCGCAACCGACATCCAACCGTCTGGACCTCCGACTCCTCCCTGAGCCTAGTCCCGGTTCTCTCGTCGTCGCCCATCGTGTCCTCCACCGGTAGCTCTAGCTCCGGTTCCACGTCTCCCGACTTGCAGCCACCTCACCAGCCTCGATCATCCTTGGTGTACCTGACCGTCTGGACCTCAACACCTCCTGTGCCTAGTCCCGGTCCTCCTCGCCTCACCATGACCTAGCTCTGAAGTCCTGCAGCCACACAGATAAGCAAACCATCACATAGCACCGCATGAAACAGCATAATCATCATTCGCATAAGTAAAAGGTACTCAACCCTAGAATACCCAAAACAAACTCAAACTCTCTAAACCAACCGTCAATTGCTCATCACAAACATGGTCTTGCTCCACATGGTCTCTCAATCTCCCCCTTGATGAGATATTGACAAACACAGAAAAAGCGCATAAAGTTGAGTTTGTTTGAAAGTCATACATGGTCTAAGAGAAAGAAAATGATGCTAATGATCATGTTGACAAAAGGAGCAAAAGAAAGAGCAAGTTTTCCTCAAAAGCTCCTAAAGCTCCCAAAATTTGGTTTTTTCTCCAATATTCTCCCCCTTTTGGCAATAGATTCATCAAGATGCTTGGAGGAAAATAAATCATGATACGGATGAAATGACTAAATTTTTATTCAATCTAAGCAATTAGAGCCATGAAGATTATCCAAATAGACTTTTGAGTATTACACCAAGCCATAATACAATAAGAATGCTATCAAGATCATGAAAAAATATGCATAACCAAGCCAAGCCACAAAAGTAACAAACTGAATATTAGATGAATTTGTTAGCATGTCAAGCCATTCAAAATTATAGTCTAGCTAAAGGTATCCAAGGATGATGCAAGCCATGTCAAAAGTCTAAGTGGAACCAAGAAGCTAGAATTGAGTCATTTAGAGTTCTACCAGTTAAAAAATGAATCATTTGTTCAAGTACTTGGTTCTTTTTGTATTTTAGCAAATTTAGCATAATGGACATATTTTTGTTTGAAACTAATGGTCGTTTCCAACCAAAATTTTAGTCATGTGCTAGATCTCAAGGCTTATGCGACCATTCCAAGCAAGAAGCTTAAGGAGATGATCTTGGTCATTCAAAACTCCCCTGAGTTCATGCCTAGTGCAATGGCAAGCAGTCTCATGAGAAAGAATTGGTGAGATCAGTTCTTTCGCATACAAAAGAGATCTTTTTCTTTCTTAAACAGTTGTACTATCTCATGCTTCATCAAGAAACTAGCATAGATCAATCTAAAGCTCAATTAAAGATTCAAGACTCAACTCAGCCTATTTGACATGGCATGAATCATAAAAGAATAAATAAAGACAGACTAGTCTCAAGAGCTAACATGACATGTCTTAATTCAAGTTGTGCATGTCTGATCAACTTATCAATGGCAAAGGCTTGATGACACATATAAAGTTATGATAAATCTAGCAATTAAGGAAGGATCATGGCAAGATGTAAAGCATTGTAAACATGTCATATAAGGATAATAGTCAAGGCTCCATGTAATTGTATTACAATGCAGAATGTTGAAATGCAAGAAAATCCAGCTCCCCCTCAACATGTGATGCACTTTTAGTTCAAGTTGAGTTATGTCAATATTAAGCTCCAGAAATGCCCAAATGAACTCCCCCTGAACCCAAGCTAAAAACTGAAAAGCTGGCAAAGAAATCAGAAAAGGCAGTCCTTAAAGCATAGACAAGATATAGAGGATACTATGGCTCAGATTGACTCTCATCTACCCCATATGACTCTAGGTCTATCATCTACTCGTCTAACACACTAAGGAGCAAACACGTTCCCTGTCTACCCAAAGGTGGCCCAACCCTTGCTAGAACCAATAAGAAGTGAGTAAGCTCAATCTAGTGAGAAGAGAGACAACTAATAAGCAGCATCCTAGAGCCACAAGATGAAAGGAAGAAATCTAAGCAACTAGACAAGAGAACCACTCTAATCTATGCTAGAAAGACTAACCCGAATGCACCCAAATGCAATGCAACAAAATGAGAACAGGGCATAATAAACAGAAGAGCTGACATATGCCAAATATAGAAGATCGTGAAGCCACAAAAGATCATCATGAGTGTGATGTAACCGTATATGTCATCATAGCCATAGAAGATCATGTAGCCACAGAAAATCATCATGAATGTGATGTAAGCGCATATGTCATCATAGCCACAGAAGATCGTATAGCCACAGAAGATCATGCAACCATGATGTAAGCACTTATATCATTTCTTTCTTGGCCCCCAAGCCATGTAACCCTATAAATAGGAGGGTACCCCCCTCCATGGAGACATAAGTGATTCTTGGAAATATTTGTAGAACACTTGTTTCTCTTTGTGTGTGAGCCATTTCCACCACTAATAGGATTGCTTTATCTACTCCGTTGTTCTTGTGATTCCTTGGGATTGTTTGAGCGTGTCTACTCCACGATACCGAGTAGACGAAGGCCATAGCGTGTGGTTGAGTAATTTGAGTGCTGCAGATTGTCGTATAGAGACGGTGGTTGGCCGCATCAATTACTGGATGGCACGGGCTAGTTATCCATAATCCTACGTCGTGAAGATTGGACCACCCCATCTCCCCGCATCAGCTGGTATCAAAGCTCAAGGTTGACGCGGTAGGATTTTACACTTAGCTACTATATTTGTTGTTTTCTTTCCTATCTAGAAAAAAACACCCAAAAATATTGTTGTTTACCATAGTTTCAATTGAAAATTTTGGTGAGTTTTGCTAGGTTTTGATCCATTAGAACCTTGCTTACTTGCTAATTCAAAATCTTTGTTTGCGTTGCTTTCCCTTGAGCCAATCTGTTGATATAAAAAATCATTGTTAGTCAAGTAGAAAATTGTTGTTGAGTTGCGCATGGAACATCACACAAATTTGAAATTGTGCAACTTGGTCATTAGAGGTTCACTTATATTCCTTTGAGAACCCCATCTATCTTTTGTGAAAACTTTGGTCCTATTTAAAGACTAGTTTTTGAGTATTGCTAGGGCTTTGCACACTTGTATCAGCCTTGAATTTTGAAACTGAGAGACCATGTGGTCGTGACTCCATGTGAATGATGAGTAATTGACAAAGGTTTAGGATAGTCGAGTTTGGGGTCGGACTTGGTCAAACTTGGTCGTATGGGATTAGGTTGCATATTCCGATGATTCGATAGGTTTGGAATTCGTCATAAGTAAGTATGATGTGCTTATGCTATTTACGCTTTCATGTATCGAGCGGTGCTATGTGACGTGTTTCTTGTCTGTGTGACTGCAGGACGTCGAGGCGGAGTCATGGTGAGACACGAGGTGACCGGACTAGACACAGGGAGGTGTCGAGGTCAGAACGGCCGGATGTGTCGAAGACGGTGGAGATTCGATGTGGTTGCAAGTCGTGGACGACAAGGAGCGCGGAAGCTTCCCGGAAGGTGCACGAGGGGCGAATCGGTAAATTCGCAAGGCTGCACAAGCGGGAGCGGGCTTGGTTGGATTTAGCGGGCGTAACGAGATTGACATTGTAGTCGCGCCTCAAGACGCACGAGATTGACATTGTCTCTCGTAAGTCAAAGTCGCGGTCGATGGCCTTAGTCACTGATCCCACCTCGGCTTCTGGTCATTCTGCTGATTCGCTGTGTGGGTTCTCCCTTGCTGCTCTATGTGACGTAACTGATGATCAGTTAGAGCAGCTCGAGGATGAGCAACTGGCCCTCCTAGCTCGGAAGTTTTCCCATGCTTACAAGAGGAGGGGGGACAGAAAGAGGGGAGGACCTGTCATTTGCTTCGAGTGTGGTGGCCCCAACCACATTCGGGCAAATTGCCCCAAGCTGGAGAAGGGCAAAGCTGACTTCGGCGGTTCGAGCAAGAATGACTACAGCGACTAGAACCGCAACAAGAAGCCTCCAGCGCATCCACAAGGCAAGAAGAAGTTCCGCGACTTCGGGAAGGCCAAGAAGCTCTTCCACCGCGTCCTCGCCGCATTCGACGACCTCGATCTCAGTGAGGTGGAGGGATGGAGCGATGAAGATGGGACGGGTGATCAAGACCCCAAGAGCGGCGACGACTTCTCCGGCATGTGCTTCATGGCCCTCGAGGGCGAACTGAGCGACAGCGAGCTGTACTCCGAATCGGACGAGGTATGCCCCACCTACGACCAGCTTAATCATGCTTTTCGTAAGCTTGGTGGATTTCATGCTAGAGCTAGGGCTAGGTGTACTGAGTTAGAGAAGGAAGTAGATAGATTGTCACTAGAGATTATTGCTCTTACATCTGCTCCCTCTAGTGATGATTGTGATACATGCTGTGCTCTTTTGGGTGACATGGAGAACTAAGGACCTCGCATGATAATTTGTCTTCTGAGCTTGATACGCTTAAGGTGGAGAACATTAGTCTTCTTGCTGAGCTTGAGATGAGTAGGGTAGTTCCTGTTTCATCTACTACTGTTGAGACTAGTGCTTGTACCTCATGTGAGGATAAGGACAACGCTTTTAGAGGTCTTTATACCATGTTGCTCGATCTGCCCAAGACTTGTGAAAACTACAATAATTTGAAGATGAACCTAAAACGGGCAGATCATAAAATTGCTAAGTTGCATGCTTCTTTACTTGAGCCTGTTGTTTCTTGCACCAACTGTCCAAAATTGACGCTTTAGCTTAAGTCCGTTTCTAAGCAATTTCAAGAGATGGTTGATCGTGACAACAAACTAGCTCAGTTTGCGACTAAGGATCCTGTTAGCTCACCATGCATTAGTTGTGATAAACTAAAACTTGAACTCGTTGCTTTGAATGAACAATGTGTGAAGCTAGCTACGGATTTACTAGAGAAGCCATCAACTCATTGTGATGTAACTGCTGAGGTGGGGAAGGAGAATCTCAAAGGTGAGGTTGAGACGCTTAGCGACGTGAACCAACCGGCTAGTAGTAGGACTGTCCCCTCAGAGTCGGCTCTGCGTGCACAAGCCATTCTTTCCTCTACTGATGGTTCTTCATCTGCTCCCTTCCCTTCTGCTACTCCTTCTTCCCCCTGCTCTTCTTGTACCTCTCTCTTTCAGGAGTGTCAGTATCTTATGAACACTCTCGAGAGATTTGTAGGCGGCAAGAAGAAGCTTAATCTTATTCTAGACCAATCCAAGATTTGCAGATTTAATCAGGGTCTAGGATATGATTTCTATGAGGACATGAAAAAGCATCCACCTGCCGTGCTCAGACCCATAGCACCAGGTGTGATCGAGACTGAGCCCAGGACCGAGAAAGTCCAATTTAAGTCTGCGGGCTTTGTCCAAGGGATTTCTGACAGCAAGATGATTCCCCCTGCAACTTCGGCCTCTCAGAAGGTGAAGCCCTACCGTGTTACTTCTACCTCTCAGAAGGTGAAGTACCACTGCACCTTCTGTCAGAAGGATGGACATCTGATCGATTGATGCTTCAGGCGCGCCAAGAACGCGCGTAGAGACCGTGTTGAGTCTCTTAGGCGTATTCAGGGTCAGCCCCAGACCTTGAGTGCATCTAAGACCAACACGAGGTCTAGGGTTGTGTCAGGTGCTTCTGATGTGTTTGGGCAGCATCGAGGACTTGGTTTTTCCGAGTTTTCTGGTTTTCGTCCTCATGCTCCCTTTCGTCACGAATTCCGCCATCCTGAGGGTAGATCTCGTTTCCCCCGTTGAGATAGCTACCCGCGGTGTGATCAGTTGCTGGTGTCTCGACTCGCTCCTCTGTAGCAGTCAAGCCCAACAACAGCTTCGGGTCTGCACACAGACCTTCTGGCTTGTTGAGTGACAGAGAGCGTAGGGTATATAGAGGTCAGTCGTGCTTGACTACTTCATCTGCTCGACGTGTTACTCAGTATTAGGTGCCAAAATCACTTTTGATTTACCCCAGTACTGAGACTTTACTCTCTGTTTGACTCAGGTTCGCTGGGCAGGGAAGGGAAAGGTTTGGCTCGTAGACTCCGGGTGTTCACGACACATGACCGGAGACTCCCGTTGGTTTTCTTCTCTTGCCCGTGCTCCAGGTGATGAGACGATCACCTTCGGAGACGCTTCATCTGGGCGCGTCATCGCCAAAGGTACAGTGCGCGTAAATGACTCTTTTATTTTGAGAGATGTTGCCTTGGTTAGTAAGCTGCAGTATAATTTGCTTTCTGTTTCTCAGCTTATCGATGACGGTTTCAAGGTGAGCTTTAAGAAAAACACTTGCAAAATTCTTGATTCTTCAAGTAGTCTGGTTTGCGGGATTTCTCGTTTTGGGAGGATCTTTCGTGCTGATTTTTCTGAGTCTTCTGGTGATCCTCTCCGGTGTTTGGTTGCTTCTGAGTCCCGCGACCTTTCCTTCTGGCATAGGAGACTTGGTCATATTGGATTTGACCATTTGACCCGAGTTAGCAGCCAAGACCTCATTCGTGGTCTACCGAAGCTCAAGATGGTCAAAGATCTAGTTTGTGCTCCTTGCCGGCATGGCAAGATGGTTGCCGCCTCCCATCCTTCGGTCACAGTTACTATGACCGATGCACCAGGACAGCTGCTCCATATGGACACAGTTGGACCAGCTCGAGTGCAGTCAGCAAGAGGGAAGTGGTATGTTCTTGTCGTGGTCGATGACTTCTCGAGGTATTCTTGGGTGTTTTTCTTAGCCTCGAAGGATGAGACGTTTACACATTTCCAAAGTCTTTTTAGTAGGCTTTCTGTTGAGCTCCCGGGTGCCTTACGAGCGATCCACAGTGACAATGGCACGGAGTTCAAGAATTCCTACTTTGAGAAGTTTTGCGATGAGACAGGTGTAGAGCATCAATTCTCCTCTCTGCACGTCCCACAGCAAAACGGTGTTGCGGAGAGCAAGAATCGTACCTTGGTCGAGATGGCTAGGACGATGCTTGATGAGTACTCTACACCGCGAAAGTTTTGGGATGAGGCTATAGCCACCGCGTGCCATGTCTCAAATCGAGTTTTTCTTCGGGCACACTTGCACCGCACTTCTTATGAGTTGAGATATGGGCGAAAGCCTAGTGTATCTCATTTTCGTGTGTTTGGTTGCAAGTGCTTTATTTTGAAGTCCGGGAACCTGACAAGTTTGAGTCACGTTCTTGTGATGGCATCTTTCTAGGTTACTCAACTTCTTCGCGTGCTTATAGGGTCTGGAACTGCGAGTCTAGTAAATTGGTAGAGACCTGTGAGGTGACCTTTGACGAGGCCAGTCCAAAGACTAGGCCAGATATCTCAGGTTCTTTAGAGCAGTCCGAGCCCATCTTTGTGGATGATGAGGATGATGGAGATGAGGGTTGTTTACCCGATCCAGTTCCTCTTCGTCCACCCGAGGTGCCGTCTTCCACCGCACCTCGAGGCGATCAGCCCATGCCCTCTGCGTCTTCTGGAGCTAGTGGCTCTGTTCCTACCTCTTCTTCTCATGAGGTAGAGGCCATTTTTTCATCTCATCCTGGACCTCGTAGACATATCCAGAAAGCTCATCCTTCAGAGCAGATGATTGGAGACCTTTTCGAGTGTGTGATCTGCTGAAAATCTGGCTTATCTCAATTCTGTCTCCATTCTTCCTTCATTGCTTTGTTCGAGCCCAAAGATGTTTCCCATGCTCTTTCCGATGAATCTTGGATCAATGCCATGCATGCGGAGTTAGAAAATTTTGAAAGAAACAAGGTCTGGTTGCTTGTTGAGACCCCGAGAGGTCACAATGTCATTGGAACCAAGTGGGTGCTCAAGAACAAGCAGAGCGAGGATGGGGTAGTCATTCAAAACAAGGCTAGACTGGTAGCTCAGGGGTTTTCTCAGGTTGAGGGTCTAGACTTCAAGGAGACATTTGCCCCTGTAGCTCGACTTGAGGCCATTAGAATCCTGCTTGCCATTGCAGCTTCTAAGGGTTTCAAGCTTTACTAGATGGACGTCAAGAACACCTTCCTTAATGGGATCATTGAGGAAGAAGTCTATGTGAGACAGCCTCCAGGTTTCGAGAAACCTAAATACCCAAACCATGTCTTCAACTTTCCAAAGCTTTGTATGGACTTAAGCAGGCCCCTAGAGCTTGGTATGAGAGGCTTAAGTCCTACTTATTGAGTCATGGTTTTGAGATGGGTAAGGTGGATAAGACTTTGTTCATTCGCCGGCATGGCACAGACCTTCTGCTCGTCCAGATCTATGTGGACGACATCATCTTTGGTGGCTCTTCCTATGCTCTGGTTTCACAGTTCTCGGATGTCATGAGCACCGAGTTTGAGATGAGCATGATGGGTGAGTTGACCTTCTTCCTCGGCTTCCAAATCAAGCAGACTCGGGAGGGTACTTTCTTGCATCAAGGCAAGTACACTCGTGACCTCCTGAGACGCTTCGACATGAGTGATGGTAAGCCGGTGTCAACTCCGATGGCTTCTACAGCCTATCTTGACCCAGATGAGGATGGCGAGCTAGTTGATCAGAAAGAGTATAGAAGTATGATCGGCTCCCTTCTTTACCTCACTGCCTCGAGACCAGACATACACTTCTCCGTGTGTCCGTGTGCTCGTTTTCAGGCTTCTCGCGTATCTCACCGCCAGGCGGTGAAACGCATTCTTCGGTACCTTCGAGCTACCATTGACTATGGTATCTGGTACTCTTCCTCTTCCTGTCTTTCCCTTAGAGCCTACTCGGATGCAGACTTTGCCGGTTGTAGGATAGATAGGAAGAGCACTCCGGGCACCTGCCAGTTCATTGTCACTTCTCTCGTTTCCAGATCTTCCAGGAAGCAGTCCGGTGTTGCACAGTCCACCGCAGAGGCCGAGTACGTGCTGCAGCCAGTTGCTGTAGCCAGGTGCTTTGGATGGTCTCCACCCTGTGGGACTTTGGGTTAGTTATCGACAGTGTTCCACTCTTTTGTGATAACACTTCTGCAATTAACATTGCTAAGAACCCAGTGCAGCACTCTCGGACCAAGCATATCGATATTCGCTATCACTTCCTTAGAGACCATGTAGAGAAGGGTGACATCGTGCTCCAGTTTGTGGAGAGTGACCACCAGTTGGCTGATATCTTTACCAAGCCATTGGATAGCTCTAGGTTTTCAGCTCTGCGGGGAGAGCTTGGGGTGGTTTGTCCTTACGGACGGTTGTGAGGGGGAGCTTTGTGTTTTACTGCTTTATTATATTAATTATTCTCTTACTCCTTACTGTTGCATTGCATACGGGTGCATTGGGGTTAGTCCTTCTAGCATAGGTTAGAGTAGTCTTCTTGTCTAGTCGTTTAGACTTCTTGCTCTTATCTTGTGATCCTAGGATGCTGCTTATTAGATGTTCTCTTCTTACTAGGTTGAGCTTATCTCTGCTTTTAGGTTCTTGCGAGGGTCGGCCCACTCTCGGGTAGACAGGGTATGTGTTTGCTCCTTAGTCTGTTAGATGACCAGTTGATAGTCCTAGAGTCATATGGGGTAGATGAGAGTCAGTCTGAGCCATAGTTGCCTCTATATCTTATTTATGCTTTAAGGACTGCCTGTTTGATATTTTCTTTGCCAGCTTCTCGATTTTATTGCTTTGGTTCATGGGGAGTTCATTTGGGAGTTTCTGGAGCTTAATATTGACATAACTCGACTTGAACTAAAAGTTGAATCTCATGTTGAGGGGAGCTGGATTTTCTTGCATTTCAGCATTTCGCATTGTAATATAACTACACTGAGCCTTGATTATTATCCTGTTATGACATGTTCACAATGCTTTACATCTTGCCATGACTTGTGCTTATTTTCTAGATTTATCATGACTTCATATGTGTAGACTAGCTTCTACTATGATAAGTTAATTAACATTCCTAAACTTGAACTAAAACTTGTCATCTTAGCTTTTGAGTCTAGTCTTTCTTGAGCTATCTTTTTATGATTCATGCCATGTCAAATAGGCTAAGTTGAGCGTGGAATCTCTATTGAGCCTTAGATTGAGCTATTTTAGTCTCTTGATGATGCATGAGTTAGTACAACATGTTAAAATGCAAAAAGATCTCTTTTGTGCGAAAAAATTGATCTCATCAATTCTTTCTCATGAGTCGGCTTGCCATTGCACTAGGCATTAACTCAGGGGGAGTTTTGGATGACCTAGACTATCTTCTTAAGCTTCTTGTTTGGAGTGGTCGCATAAGGCTTGAGATCTAGCACATAAAAAAAAGTTGGGTTGGAAACGACCATGAACCTTAAAAAGACAATGTTTTATGTGCTTGAACCAATGTTTCATTCTTGAGCATAGCACTCTATTTGGTCTCAATAGTTGCTTTTGGATTCTGCTTAGCTTATTGACATGGCCTGCATCATCCTTGGATATCTCTAGCAAGACTTTGCTTATTGATGACTTGACTTGCTCACAAAATGCACTATATTTCATATTGTCATCCATGTGTTCCAGCTAGGTTATATATATATCTTGTCATGATCTAGATAGCTTCCTATTGAGTTATGACTTGGTGTAGTTCATTTATGGTCATCATGGATAATTCTCATGGCTCTAAATGCTTAAAATAAATCAACTTTAGCCATTTCATCCATCTTGTGATCTTGTTCTCTTCCTTGCATCCTTGATGTGTTTATTGCCAAAAGGGGGTGTTGTGGTTACAGACCAAACAGGGAGAGATGTGGTAGTGGAGAGTTGGGAGAAAGTGATGACCTCTGGTCCCCCTCCTAGCCTTCCCTTGGTATATATATTCATATGGGCTGTGCTTTTACAATTGTGCCCTTACATCGGTACCTCCCTGTCAGGGGTATTTAAGTCATTACATATGTCCCATTTTGGGCCCTATAACCTTCTAACAGGCCTGCTGGGTTTTGGTGGGGGCCACCCCTACAACAGGAGCCTCTCATGGTGATGAGGACATCACTTCGTCAGATACACACAACACTCCTCCACTTGACATTTAAGGACCAATCACTAGAGCTCACGCCCGACAATTGAATTTACGGGTGAGCTCGTTCCTAAGTACTTCTTTTTGTTCATTTGAGAATCGATTGCTACCTAATGATTTAATTATGATTAGGAACCATGGAGAGGACCTAGAAGTACTTGGAGAAGGGCTACGAGGCGCACAAGTCCAGCAAGGGTGGTCGAATCATGATGGAGGTCCAACTCAAGCCGACTTCGAATCCAATTCGGAGTCCAGGACCAGGCCGCACTAAAACGGACGCCCAGATCGCATCCGGACTTCGTTTTGGACGTTCCAGATATGTATGGAAAGCTGCGAAGACTAACTTTCCAATGGATCTGGTCCCATGTCAAAATTCCTTCTGAGTCAACGGGAATATTCGAAACAAGTGGGCGTTCAGAATCTGTCAGGGTGCAGCGCCACCGTCTTTGGGCCGTTCGGCTTTGTATCGTGTTGGAGCCCATTAGGGGCGCATCCAGGGGTTTTGCACGCCCCTAACTCCTTTATATCCAGCCGCCACCCCCACCATTAGGGTTGGGTTTTGCTTAGATTAATTCTGTCTTTGAATAGTTTCGCCGTTCATCGATTTGTGAGACCCCAACTTTTCGAGTGCTACATCAATACATCCGCAATTCAGTTGTGTACTTCCTTGTTCTTGCTTGTGTTCTTCGATTCGCAGGCAAGGAATAGCCTTCTTGGCGAGGTCAACCGGGCTGCGCACGGTTGATAACCTGAGGAGACGTGGTGCTGCGATTGCGGGGTTCGAAACGTGTCGTTCGAAAGCCGGATCGATTTGTGTCGCGCCTCCACCAAATCAAACATATCCAGAACCTGTTGGAAGATCGGGACCCCGTCCCCATCACATGGTGAAGGGCTTCACAGGGCCGAAGCCATGTTGCCGAGTCCTATGGTCCCCTCCGTCCCTGCGGCCTGTGAACTTCTCCGAACTTGCGGAGCCTTGGTGTGCAGCGGGTCCCGGGGTCTAAGGCCGTAGCCGAAGCCGATGCCTGGATTGGCAGCTGAGGTAGACGCGCGAGCGCTCCATCCCGCGCTGGCGCCTAGTCGAAGTAGACGCGCGCGCGCTCCATCCCTTACCCTTCGAACGGGTGGCAGCGGAGCTGGCGCCTGGTCGAAGTAGGCGCACGCGCGCTCCGTCCCCTACCCTTCGAACGGGTGGCAGCGGAGCTGGCGCCTGGTGGAAGTAGGCACGCGCGCACGCTCCGTTTCCTACCCCTCGAACGGGTGGCAGCGGAGCTGGCACCTGGTCGAAGTAGGCGCACACGCGCTCCGTCCCCGACCCCTCGAACGGGTGGCAGCGGAG
This sequence comes from Dendrocalamus latiflorus, assembly GCA_017311315.1. Lineage (NCBI taxonomy): Eukaryota > Viridiplantae > Streptophyta > Magnoliopsida > Poales > Poaceae > Dendrocalamus > Dendrocalamus latiflorus. The sequence continues at coordinate 2,042,465 of CM029620.1, read as the reverse complement.
CTGGCGCCTGGTCGAAGTAGGCGCACGCGCGCTCCGTCCCCTACCCTTCGAACGGGTGGCAGCGGAGCTGGCGCCTGGTGGAAGTAGGGGCGCGCGCGCTCCGTCCCCAACCCTTCGAACGGGTCGCAGCGGAGCTGGTGCCTGGTCCAAGTAGGCGCGCGCGCGCTCCGTCCCCTACCCTTCGAACGGGTGGCAGCGGAGCTGGCGCCTGGTCGAAGTAGGCGCGCGCTCCGTTCCCTGCCCTTCGAATGGGTGGCAGTGGAGCTGGTGCCTGGTCGAAGTAGGCGCGCGCGCTCCGTTCCCTACCCTTCGAACGGGTGGCAGCGGAGCTGGCGCCTGGTCGAAGGCGTGGTGGTGGAGGCGGGCCTCGCGCCGCCGGCGTCGCTGTGCTTCGAAGCTGTTATGACCCCGCGGTCTGGTAGTGCGCTTTTAATGGTGCCTGGAATCGTGCCGACGCTTGGCCTGTCGGGGCGCAGGCTGTCCCGCTGTGCCGTCCGCCTTCCCGTGGGTGGGGCACGCGGCGGCTTGTGATTGGTGCGTCGTGGGATGTGAGCGGTTGCGTGACCGCGGTAGTTCGCCTCTTCCCCAGGGAAGCGGGACGCGTGGCGGGCGCCCGTTGGCGTTGCGCGCTGTCTGGCCACCTACCAGGCATGCTCCCCGACGTGCTGGTGGTTCTTCTTTCCAAGCCGTGGGTAGCCGAACCGCTGGGGGTTAATCTGGCTGTGCTTGTAGCCGTGGGGAAGGCGAGCGGGCCTTATAAGGTGCCACCGTTGTAGTGGGGATGTTCTGTCTCACCTGTCTCCTAGCTCTGCTTGTTCTAACAGTAGTGCAACTTACTCCCGCCTTGGTTCCTTTTGCCCAGATCTCAGAGAACAATGGCCGGCCCTGACGATGCCTCCCACCATCCCGGCGGCGGCTCCTTGTCTAGCCGGGACGAGTTGTCTGTCCCTTCTGGGGAGTACGAGCTGGTGCTGCGGGGGCGTTCACGTGCCGACAGGCGGTGGGACGCCATGGAATACTCGGGGGGGCCGCTGCTCCCGTGTGCTGGGGAGGAGTCGCGTAACCGCAGAGATGCTGCAGCGGCTTGTACGGGAAGGGAAGGTCGAGGAGCGTGATGGGGCTCGCCTACCCCGTCGCGACGAGACAGAGCCGAGGCCCCGGGAAATGGAGGCGATCATTTTCATCGCGTTCTTCGACGCCGGCCTTCGAATGCCCTCAATGATGTTTGTGGGCGAAGTCTTGCGGGCCTACGAGTTGGAGTAAGCCCAGCTGAAGCCAAACGCCATAGACCGCCTAGCTGTCTTTTCATGGGCGGCACAGACAGAAGGTCGGCGTCCCAGCGCGAGCTTGTTCGTCACCCTGCACGACGCATGCTGCCGACCCAATAAAGTCGGGGAGGGGGCTGTATCCAACTTTGGCGGTGTGGATTTCGTGCTACGAGCGTCCTGCACGACGCTATTCCCTGCGTCGGCCACCCTGGGGAGGTGGGAGTCCGGCTGGATGCGGCGGTGGTTTTATTACATCGTGACCAGCACGAGTGGCCTGCTATGCCGAGGTGGGCCGATCTCGTTCAATAGCTCACCAAGTGTGAAGCCGGAGGCTGATGGCGCACAGAGGTTATGGAGGCTTGATGGCATTACGCGCCGGCTAAGTATGCGTGACTTCGCCAAGGAGTTTACGATGTACGGGGTGGCGCCACTCTCCGCCCGGTGGAAGTACGCGCGACGGGGCGACGACCGAGAGGACGGGGTTCGCCCGCCATTGTCTTGTTTGCTTCCGCCCTCCGCTCCTTGTAAGTCGTGCAGTGCGTTGGTACGCATCCCTTTGTGTCTGCGTTGTCCCCACCTGATAAGACTTGTTGTCTTTTGTGCAGTGGCCCGGCTAGAAGATGCGGAGCACACGGTTGTAGCGTTCCTGGGTCCGTACACGCTCAAGGAGCACAAGCTGCGTGAGGCCACGACCAAAACGGCGAAGCAGGGGCAGATAAACCGCACGTGCGAGGTTCTGGGCATTGCTGTGCCCGAGCGCGTGGTGCCGGCGGAGGCTCCCGTAGGGACTCCGGGCCATCGTGGCGGTGGTAGCCAAGCGGGGGTATTGCCTTCGCGGTGCCAGGCCTGCTCCGAGGTTGTCGTACCCAGCCCTCCAGCCACCTCGGCGGCTGGCACCACTGGGACAGGACGTGCGACCGGCGATGAGTCCGGCCGGACCAGTTCGGGTGGGCGCGTCGTCTCGAGCCCATTGGCGGCACCTTCCGCCGGCGCTGTCGAGACCATATGTATGGCCTTCATTAAGCCGGAACCTGCCAACCCGGGGGGGACGTCGCTCCTGGCGAGAGTGCTGCAGCTGGCGGTGCTTTGCCACCCACGGCGGCTGCCAAGGACGCGCCCGGGGCGATAGGGACCGAAGGCGCGATAGGAACTGCGGCTGCTAGCGCCGCGGAAGAATCGCCTGCGGTGCCACAGGCGAAACATCCTCGAGTCCAGTCTCCCTCGCCTCCGAGGGGTCAGTACGGCGTCGCCGGCCCTGTGCTTGGAGTTGTGGTGCCCGACGCGGCCGAAAGGTCTTCTCGACCGCCCCCCGAGGCACTCGCCCCCCGACTGGCGGTTGAACAGGCACCCCCTTCCGTCGCGGTGGAGGGTGCAGGAGGTAGACGCAGTTCCCTTTCCTCGGACGACTTCGCAAAACTCTCTCCGATTTGCTCACTCATTCCGTCGACATCAGGCGAGGTGAAGTCTCCTGGACGTGGTGAAGGATCGAGCAACGGGGGTGTGCGCGACGTCCCGGACCCTGTGCAGGGTGCCCTGCAGGCGTCTGCCACCGTTGAAGTGGCCGAAGCCTCCGCACCCCTGACGCGGCGAGGGCGGTGCTTGTCCTCTCCGACTTCCTCCTGCGCCTGGAGACACTTCGCGCTTTTAATGAAGCCGCGGAACGCGCCCGCGGCGGCTTGGATCGACAGATGTTGTCGTGGTGCGAGGGAGACCGCCTGGTGCTCGCGCTGAAGGCCTCGAAGATAAGGGTAAGTATGTGCGCTCGCGGTTGCTAGAGTACTACCGGGCACCTGCTGACAATTATTGCTACTCCCAGACGCTTGTCATCAGCCAAGCGCTAGATGAGGCCCGTATCCGGGAGCGGAGAGCCCTGGAGGTCGGTCTTCGTGGTGCAGATGACGCCCACGCCACGAAGGATGAACAGCTTCACGTGCTGGAGGGCGCCCTGGCGGCCGCGCAACACGAGACCGAGGAAGTCCAGCGCGCTGCGGCGGAGGAACGTACCTCCTTTTTGCAGCAAATCACCGCTCTAGAGGAGGAGAAGGCCCAGCTGGTGGAGTCTCTTGCGGAGAAGGACCGCGCCTTGGACAATGCGTCCATGTCGGCGTGGAGGGCAATGGAGTCTATGAACCGGGCTCTCTGGGATCTGTGTGTCGACGTGCCGGACGCTACTCACGGGCCGAAGGACTTGGTGGAGACGCTCGGGCTGGTCGAGGAGGGGGCCGGCGTTGCTCTCCGCAGCGCTACAACCTTCGGCGAGCATTGCGGCTTCCTCGGCGCATGCCTCGCCCTCGCCATGCATCACACTCATGGGTGTAGACATGTCCATGAGCTGGCGAACCTTCACACTCATGCTGTTTGCTGATTTCTTCATGCGGTACTACCGCTCCTCGAGAGGTACTACCGCTCGGCTCAGCGGTACTACCGCTCCTCGAGAGGTACTACCGCTCGGCTCAGCGGTACTACCGCTCGTCTCAGCGGTACTACCGCTTGCAATTAGACTTGCTTTGAATTTAATTTTTCTTGACTGTCTCTTTCTGGATCTGGTTTAGCCTTGTTGCTGTGACTTCCAGTAGTGCCTATCTTCTTTCTTCATAGCTCCCATAGCTATTGGAGAAGAAGCATAAGTGTGGATAATTGAGGGGCGAATTTAATTTTTGAGAGCGCCATTCACCCCCCTCTGTCGCCATTTCAGTCCAACAATTGGTATCAGAGCCAGGTTAGCTCTTTTCAATAGATCTTAACCGGTCTCAAGAGCCATGGCGATGGACAAGTACTCGACCAAGCCGCCCATTTTCGATGGCATCGATTACCCCTTCTAGAAGAGCCGAATGGAGACATACATCCAGGCCCAGGGGTACGCCATCTGGCGCAAGGTCAAGGTCCGGTTTGCTGTTCCTGCCGATAAGAACATCAATGCTGGGAATATGCATGATGTTGAGGCAAATGCTAAGGCAAGGAACATCATTATCCAGGGCTTGAGTCGTAGCGAGTTTTACTGCATATCTCATCTTTCGTCCGCCTTCGATATCTGGGAGACCCTCGATGCTTACCATGAGGGCACCACCCAGATTAAGACGGTGCGACAGGACCAGTTCAAGCGAGATTACAACAAGTTTGAAATGCTCGCTGGCGAGTCCCTTGATGAGTGTTTTGCGCGTTTTCACAAGATCTTGAGCAACCTCCGAGCGGTCGGTCTCACATACCCCGACTCGGACAACGCTCGTCAGATGCTCGCTGCACTCAACCTACGTGTTTGGGAGATGAAGGTGACTACCATCAAGGACACCACGGACCTCTCGACTTTGACGCTTGACACGCTGTACTCGTGCCTCAGGACGCACGAGATTGACATTGTCTCTCGTAAGTCGAAGTCACAGTCGATGGCCTTAGTCACTGATCCCACCTCGGCTTCTGGTCATTCTGCTGATTCGCTGTGTGGGTTCTCCCTTGCAGCTCTATGTGACGTAACTGATGATCAGTTAGAGCAGCTCGAGGATGAGCAACTGACCCTCCTAGCTCGGAAGTTTTCCCATGCTTACAAGAGGAGGAGGGACAGAAAGAGGGGAGGACCTGTCATTTGCTTCGAGTGTGGTGGCCCCAACCACATTCAGGCAAATTGCCCCAAGCTGGAGAAGGGCAAAGCTTACTTCGGCGGTTCGAGCAAGAACGACTACACCGACAAGAACTGCAACAAGAAGCCTCCAGCGCATCCACAAGGCAAGAAGAAGTTCCGTGACTTCGGGAAGGCCAAGAAGCTCTTCCACCGCGTCCTCGCCGCATTCGACGACCTCGATCTCAGTGAGGTGGAGGGATGGAGCGATGAAGATGGGACGGGTGATCAAGACCCCAAGAGTGGCGACGACTTCTCCGGCATGTGCTTCATGGCCCTCGAGGGCGAACTGAGCGACAGCGAGCTGTACTCCGACTCGGACGAGGTATGCCCCACCTACGACCAGCTCAATCATGCTTTTCGTAAGCTAGGTGGATTTCATGCTAGAGCTAGGGCTAGGTGTACTGAGTTAGAGAAGGAAGTAGATAGATTGTCACTAGAGATTATTGCTCTTACATCTGCTCCCTCTAGTGATGATTGTGATACATGCTGTGCTCTTTTGGGTGACATGGAGAACTAAGGACCTCGCATGATAATTTGTCTTCTGAGCTTGATACGCTTAAGGTGGAGAACATTAGTCTTCTTGCTGAGCTTGAGATGAGTAGGGTAGTTCCTGTTTCATCTACTACTGTTGAGACTAGTGCTTGTACCTCATGTGAGGATAAGGACAACGCTTTTAGAGGTCTTTATACCATGTTGCTCAATCTGCCCGAGACTTGTGAAAACTACAATAATTTGAAGATGAACCTAAAACGGGCAGATCATAAAATTGCTGAGTTGCATGCTTCTTTACTTGAGCCTGTTGTTTCTTGCACCAACTGTCCAAAATTGACGCTTGAGCTTAAGTCCGTTTCTAAGCAATTTCAAGAGACGGTTGATCGTGACAACAAACTAGCTCAGTTTGCGACTAAGGATCCTGTTAGCTCACCATGCATTAGTTGTGATAAACTAAAACTTGAACTCGTTGCTTTGAATGAACAATGTGTGAAGCTAACTAAGGATGGACATCTGATTGATCGATGCTTTAGGCGCGCCAAGATCGCGTGTAGAGACCGTGTTGAGTCTCTTAGGCGTATTCAGGGTCAGCCCCAGACCTTGAGTGCATCTAAGACCAACACGAGGTCTAGGGTTGTGTCAGGTGCTTCTGATGTGTTTGGGCAGCATCGAGGACTTGGTTTTTCTGAGTTTTCTGGTTTTCGTCCTCATGCTCCCTTTCGTCATGACTTCCGCCGTCCTGAGGGTAGATCTCATTTCCCCCATCGAGATAGCTACCCGCGGCGTGATCAGCATGTTGCTGGTGTCTCGACTCGCTCCTCTGTAGCAGTCAAGCCCAACAACAGCTTCGGGTCTGCACACAAACCTTCTGGCTTGTTGAGTGACAAAGAGCGTAGGGTAGATAGAGGTCAGTCGTGCTTGACTACTTCATCTGCTCGACGTGTTACTCTCTGTTTGACTTAGGTTCGCCGGGCAGGGAAGGGAAAGGTTTGGCTCGTAGACTCCGGGTGTTCACGACACATGACCGGAGACTCCCGTTGGTTTTCTTCCCTTGCCCGTGCTCCAGGTGATGAGACGATCACCTTCGGAGACGCTTCATCTGGGCGCGTCATCGCCAAAGGTACAGTGCGCGTAAATGACTCTTTTATTTTGAGAGATGTTGCCTTGGTTAGTAAGGTGCAGTATAATTTGCTTTCTGTTTCTCAGCTTACCAATGACGGTTTCGAGGTGAGCTTTAAGAAAAATGCTTGCAAAATTCTTGATTCTTCAAGTAGTCTGGTTTGCGGGATTTCTCGTTTTGGGAGGATCTTTCGTGCTGATTTTTCTGAGTCTTCTGGTGATCCTCTCCGGTGTTTGGTTGCTTCTGAGTCCCGCGACCTTTCCTTCTGGCACAGGAGACTTGGTCATATTGGATTTGACCATTTGACCCGAGTTAGCAGCCAAGACCTCATTCGTGGTCTGCCGAAGCTCAAGATGGTCAAAGATCTAGTTTGTGCTCCTTGCCGGCACGGCAAGATGGTTGCCGCCTCCCATCCTTCGGTCACAGTTACTATGACCGATGCACCAGGACAGCTGCTCCATATGGACACAGTTGGACCTGCTCGAGTGCAGTCAGCAGGAGGGAAGTGGTATGTTCTTGTCGTGGTCGATGACTTCTTGAGGTATTCTTGGGTGTTTTTCTTAGCCTCGAAGGATGAGACGTTTACACATTTCCAAGGTCTTTTTAGTAGGCTTTCTGTTGAGCTCCCGGGTGCCTTACGAGCGATCCACAGTGACAATGGCACAGAGTTCAAGAATTCCTACTTTGAGAGGTTCTGCGATGAGACAGGTGTAGAGCATCAGTTCTACTCTCTGCACGTCCCACAGCAAAATGGAGTTGTGGAGAGAAAGAACCGTACCTTGGTCGAGATGGCTAGAATGATGCTTGATGAGTACTCTACACCGCGGAAGTTTTGGGCTGAGGCTATAGTCACCGCGTGCCATGTCTCAAATCGAGTTTTTCTTCGGGCACACTTGCACCACACTTCTTATGAGTTGAGATATGGGCGAAAGCCTAGTGTATCTCATTTTCGTGTGTTTGGTTGCAAGTGCTTTATTTTGAAGTCCGGGAACCTGACAAGTTCGAGTCACGTTCTTGTGATGGCATCTTTCTAGGTTACTCGACTTCTTCGCGGGCTTATAGGGTCTGGAACTGCGAGTCTAGTAAATTGGTAGAGACCCGTGAGGTGACCTTTGACGAGGCCAGTCCGGGGACTAGGCCAGATATCTCAGGTTCTTTAGAGCAGTCCGAGCCCATCTTTGTGGATGATGAGGATGATGGAGATGAGGGTTGTTTACCCGATCCAGTTCCTCTTCGTCCACCCGAGGTGCCGTCTTCCACCGCACCTCGAGGCGATCAGCCCATGCCCTCTGCGTCTTCTGGAGCTAGTGGCTCTATTCCTACCTCTTCTGCTCATGAGGTAGAGGCCACTTCTTCATCTCATCCTGGACCTCGTTGTTAGTGATATGCCCTAGAGGCAACATGGAGATGTTATATATATCACATACTATGTTTATGATGCATTAGTTTGTTCCTTGAAATAGACATTATCATTATTGATCAATGAGTATGTGACTTATTCATGAGACTCTTAATGCCAAAATGTTGCTATTTCTAAATGATCCCTGATTATATATCATATGAGGAACAAATATGATTCAAAGATCAGCATATGTATTGATTGATGATCATGTCTCATGGATCATGGTATGGAGATACCAAATCAATAATATGGACATGTGTTAGTGAACATATGTTGGATAGACCTGCCATGAGACACTACAGAGATTCCATGTGTCATCAGTTGGTCTCAAGTAGTGTTTATGTGGAATCCTTAGACTTGAGATCATCATGGTTCCCAACATGCGTAGTAGCTTATTTTGGGACTACTAAACACTACTCCGTAACTGGGTAGTCATAAAAGTAGTTTTTGGGTTTGCCATGAAACATGCAGTGGGATGTGAATGATCAAGATAGAATTTGCCCCTCCTTATGGGAAAGATATCTCTGGGCCCCTCGATGTAATGGATTATAAAAGTGCATGGCCAGGCCAAGGTGATTGAGGAGTCAATCACGAGTTTATAATCCATCACAGAATTGAGAGAGTGATTGAGCTATTAAGAGGATGACACAGGTCTCGCCTTGAGCTTAATCTATATCGTGAGGCAAAGGGATTCGTACATGAGAACATTACAGGTTCAGCCGATATGATCTTTACGTATACTTTGGGGTTAATATGTCTTACTAGAGGCCGCTATTAACAGGATGACCGGAAAGGCATTTCCGGGTCGCGACCAAGTATACGTGAACCTACAGGGTCGCACACTTAACGGGTTGGAACACTAATTCGAATGTGATTCGAATGTGGGCTCAATTCGGATAGAGATCCGGATAGACTCCTATTGGGCCTCGGTCCACGAGGCCCAAGTGAGGAGGTCTATATATTTGGAGTCGGGGGGGCTGAGGGGTGCATGCTTCTGTTCCTCCCGAGCAAAACCCTAGCCGCCACCTCCCGAGCCAAACCCTAGCCGCTCGCGAGTGCTGGTACACTCGCGATCGGCGTTCCAGCCCCGGACGTGTGGATACCGGTGGAGGCGCTGCTCGTTGCGGCGTTGATCGGCATCAACAACCTATAGATTGGATCTGCTCGTGGTGTGGTTGATCGCGTGGAGGAGACGTTCTGTTCGGGACGATCGGCTACTTCCACTACTACCTCGACGCGCGTGGTTGGATCGGCTTCTCCAACTCTTCTTCCGCTGCGCTACGCGTCTAGTGGTAACGATCCATGATCCCTCCTTAGCATGATGTCCTGGTGTGCGCGGTAGAAATTTTTGTTTTTCTGCTCTCGTAGCATACGCGTATTCCTTCAATGGTATCAGAGCCATCTTGCTTAGTTTGCGATCTGGATCAGCGCATATGTTGATATGCGGTTGTAGTAGATTGGATCTATTACAGTCTAGATCAGTCGGTTCATGTGATGAATCGATGGTAGCACGGGTTGATGAGATCAATCGGTGAATAGGGGTTAGATGAGGCGCAGATTGTATCACTACTAGTGCCCTAGAGATTGTCTCGGATCGGCATAAGGTGGTTATGTCGAATACTAGTAGGATATGAATCTGATAGCCTCGGGCCAATGGAAAAACTAGTGTCCTAGAGAATGTCTCGGATCGGCATAAGGTGGTTATGTCGAATACTAGTAGGTTACGGATCTGATGGCCTCGGCCCAGTGGAAAAACTAGCGTCCTAGAGAATGTCTCGGATCGGCATAAGGTGGTTGTGCCGAATAGTTTTTCCATTGTGATTTCATAGATTGGACCGCCGTGCATACCCCCCCTGTATAGTGTCCTGGGTTCACATCGTTCGGTAGAATGCGATTCTACGTCTAACTTGTTTTTGCAGGGAATGATGTGAATAGTATGACCCTATATCTTATTGGAATGTATGAGATGTATGTGATGCATGTAACATTCGTTCATGGCCTGCGTGTCATGATTATTTCAGCTATTGTTAGCTTTCTATATTGTATTTAACGACCTGCGTGTCGACCTTAATGGTTGAATCTATCTTTGTAATCTTCAATTTTTAGCTATTATAGGTAGTAGCCTAGTTTTGAGGTTACAAGCTTTCAAGCATGGTGGCCTAAAGGAGTGATGTGGAGGATGGAGATCGTCTACACCTACATGGAGATGGAGATCACTATTTTTTTGGGCCATACTACTTCACAGTTAAATGTGTTTATCTGTGATGTTATCTATCTTATTCTTATGCAATGATATATGTGATATGTTGCTTTGGTAGGATAGAATCCCTCATAAAATTAGGTGTTAATGCCTTTCCATATGTTGCACCAAAAGATAATGATCACCGCATGGTAGGTCTACCAAAGTAGAGTGCCGTCGGTTATCATCATTATTTGGGGTATATGTCGGACATCTACATGCGGAAGTATTTGGTTTACTTAACAAGGTTATCAAAATAGTTTTGGACCTTGGGGCATAGGTTGGGGCCGGGGCATATTGATGTCACCCAACAAGCAAGAGTCACATAGGGATGTGATTAGCAAGGTGTTGCTTACCCATGTCACTAGTTTTCTAGCCGTGATGCCAAAGCTCACTAGGAATTAGTGAAATGAGGATCTTGACCCACTATGTAACTTAGAGGGAGTTTTGTTGCAAAACACATAGTGGGAGTCTTTTGTTAAATAGTTTAATAAAAGATGAACATAAACATAGTGCTAAACTTTGCATATTCTTTGTTGTAGATCACGTCAACTAATGCCGCATCCAGTTCTTTTAATTTGCGATCTATTCTTGAGAAAGAAAAACTTAATGGAACGAACTTTATGGATTGGTATCGCAACTTGAGAATTGTTCTCAAGCAAGAGCGCAAGGAGTATGTCCTTGAGTCTCCTTATCCTGATGACTTGCCTGATAATGCTACTGCGGCTGCACGGAGAGCTTATGAGAAGCAAACGAATGATTGCCTTGATGTGAGCTGTCTCATGCTTGCCACAATGTCCTCTGAGCTTCAGAAGCAATATGAGAACACAGATGCCTACAATATCATTGTGGGGTTGCGTGGTATGTTTGAGAACCAAGCAAGGGCTGAGAGGTTCAACACTTCAAAGTCCTTGTTTGCGTGCAGGCTTGCAGAAGGGAATCTCGTCAGCCCTCATGTGATTAAGATGATTGGCTACATTGAGAGTCTGGAAAAGCTTGGTTTTCCCCTTAGCCAAGAGTTGGCTACTGATGTGATTCTCCAGTCGCTCCCCCCGAGCTTTGAGCCATTCATACTGAACTATCACATGAACAACATGGATAAGACCTTGGCTGAGTTGCATGGGATGCTAAAAGCTGCCGAGGAAAGCATTAAGAAAAGCAGCAATCATGTGATGATGATGCAGAAAGGCAAGGGCAAGCCGAATGTCAAGAAAGGCGCGGTCAAAAGAAAGTTAGCTCCCGATGAGATCGCGAGCAGTTCTAAGGCCAAGCAAGTCAAGAAGGGCGCTGCTCCTAATGCAGATTGTTACTACTGTAAGCAATCAGGACATTGGAAAAGGAACTGCCCAAAGTACTTGGAGGATCTTGAGAAGAAGAAGGGAAGTACGACTTCCCCTCCAGGTATAAATGTTATAGAGATCAATCTTGCTACTTCATCCACTGATTCTTGGGTATTTGATACCGGATCAGTTGCTCACATTTGCAAATCATTGCAGGGGCTAAGAAGAAGTAGAAGTTTGAGGAGGAGCGAAGTGGATCTTCGTGTTGGCAATGGAGCAAAAGTTGCTGCGGTGGCTGTTGGCACCATGCCATTGTCTTTACCTTCAGGATTAGTTTTGGAATTGAATAATTGTTATTGTGTTCCATCTCTTTCCAAGAACATTATTTCTGCTTCATGTTTGCAAGCAGAAGGTTATGACTTTAGATCTATGAATAATGGTTGTTCTCTTTATTTCAAAGATATGTTCTATTGTCATACTCCATTGGTGAATCGATTATATGTTCTTACTCTTGAAGAGTCACCGGTCTATAACATTAATGCAAAGAGGCAACGTTCCAATGATTTGAATCCCACATTTATTTGGCACTGTCGCTTAGGTCACATAAATGAGAAACGCATGGAGAAGCTCCATAGAGATGGTATTCTGCACTCATTTGATTTTGAATCATTTGAGACATGCGAATCTTGTTTACTTGGCAAGATGACAAAGGTAGCTTTCACCGGTCAAGGTGAACGGGCAAGTGACTTATTGGCACTCGTACATTCTGATGTATGTGGACCAATGAGCTCAACAGCCAGAGGTGGTTTTCAGTACTTCATAACTTTTACTGATGACTTTAGTATATATGGGTATATCTATCTGATGAAGCATAAGTCTGAATCCTTTGAAAAGTTCAAAGAATTCCAAAATGAAGTGCAAAATCATTTAGGCAAGACAATTAAGTTTCTACGATCTGATCGTGGAGGCGAGTATTTGAGCCATGAGTTTGGCAATCATCTGAAGGATTGTGGAATTGTTCCACAATTGACTCCGCCAGGAACACCTCAATGGAATGGGGTATCTGAACGGAGAAATTGCACCTTATTAGATATGGTGCGCTCCATGATGAGCCAAAGTGATCTTCCGTTGTCTTTTTGGGGGTACGCTCTTGAAACAGCCGCTTTCACACAAACAGGGTTCCATCAAAATCAGTAGAAAAGACACCATATGAGATGTGGACAGGACAACGTCCTAGCTTGTCTTTTCTTAAGATTTGGGGATGTGAGGCTTATGTAAAACGTTTACAATCTAATAAGCTCACTCCTAAATCTGATAAATGCTTCTTTATCGCGTATCCTAAGGAAACAAAAGGATATTACTTCTATAATCAAGGAGAAGGCAAAGTGTTTGTCGCCCGGCATGGTGTCTTCTTAGAGAAAGAGTTTCTGTCAAGAAGGGATAGTGGGAGCATGGTGCAACTTGAAGAAATTCGAGAAACACCTGAAAATGTTTCAGCTCCTACAGAACCACAACAGGATGAACAAACTGTTGAAGAACCTGTTGTGGACACACCGGCACCACGTAGGTCAGAGAGGTCACGTCGTGCACCTGAGAGGTACATGTTCTTAACTACTCAACAACGGGACACATTGTTGTTAGACAACGATGAGCCTAAGACCTATGAAGAAGCGATGGTGGGACCAGACTCTGAGAAATGGCTTGAAGCCATGAGATCCGAAATTGAACCATGCACAGTAATCAAGTTTGGAACTTGGTTGATCCACCTGATGGTGTTAAAACCATTGAGTGCAAATGGGTTTTCAAGAAAAAGATAGACATAGATGGAAATGTTCACATCTATAAAGCGCGATTGGTGGCCAAAGATAGACATAGATGGAAATGTTCACATCTATAAACCATTGAGTGCAAACAGCTTTCCTTAATGGAAATCTGAGTGAGGATGTGTACATGACACAGCCCACGGGTTTTGTCGATCCGCAATCAGTTGGAAAGATATGCAAACTGCAAAGATCCATTTATGGATTAAAGCAGGCATCTCGTAGTTGGAACATTCGTTTTGATCAAGAACGAAGAAGAACCTTGTGTTTACAAAAAGGCTAGTGGGAGCGCACTCGTATTTCTGGTCTTATATGTGGATGACATATTACTAATCGGAAATGACATTCCTATGCTCGAATCTGTTAAGTCTTCATTGAAAAATAGTTTCTCTATGAAAGACTTAGGAGAGGCGGCATATATTCTGGGCATCAAGATCTATAGGGATAGATCAAGAAGGCTAATTGGATTAAGCCAAGATATGTACATTGACAAGGTGTTGAAAAGGTTCAACATGCAGGATTCCAAGAAGGGCTTCCTACCTATGTCACATGGTATAAATCTTAGCAAGAGTCAGTGTCCTAGTACACCTGATGAGCGGGATAAAATGAATGCGATTCCATATGCTTCGGCTATGGGGTCCATTATGTATGCTGTCACATCCCAAAATTTGGCTTTTTGAAAAATTTAAATTCAAATTAATTATTTTAAGGTAATTGGATTTTACTTGGCTTTTATTGGCCTTTCTGGATTTTTTCTGGAATTTAAAAACTATTTTTAGAATTTAAAAAGTAATTCAAAATATGAAAATTAAATATCAACAGTAGTTGGAAATAATTTTATTTAGTCCAAAATATGTCCAGGAGCTTATGTGAATTTATCTGGAATTTTTGGAGGTATTTTCGTATTTTTTCTGTGGCCTAAATAATTTTCTAGCCTTTTCTGAAAAATCTAAATCAAATTCTGAAAATAATATATCCCCTCTCCCTCCAGCCGACGCGTGGATGGCCCAGATCCATCCACGTCGCCGCTCGGCCTGATCCTGGCCGCATCCTCCCCTTCCCCTCGCTGTCTAGCGGGCCCGGCCCGTCAGCCGGTGGCCCCGCCTTCCCCTCCTCCTCGCCCGACGCGTGGACGGCTCGGAGGAGCCGCGTCTTCGCGCCCGGCCTCAATCCACCGCCCGATCTTTTCCCCGAGCCGCGTGGCAGCCATCCGCGCCGCCCGCCCGCTCCCTCCTCTCTCTCACTGCACGCGGGGCCCGCCTGTCGGATCCGTCGTCCCCGCGGAGCCGCCCCTTTCCTTTCTTTCCCCCCTCTTTCCTTTCTCGCCGGCCGACCGAGACCGCGTCGGATCCGGCCTTGCCTTCCCTGCCTCTCCCCGGTTTTGGAATCCCTAAGCCCCGGCGGGAAGCAAATCCCCAACGCCTGCGCCTCCCTTCCTTCTCTGCCTCCCCTTTCCCGTTTCTTTCCCCTCCCTTCCTTTTCCGGCCGCCAGCACCGGCGAGCGATTGCCGCTCCCCTGCTCCCCCTGCGCCCCTATAAAAGCCCCCCCTCGGTTCGCCTCCCTCCGCCCAACATCCAGACACACTCCACCTCTCTCCCTAAGCCCGAGCGCCGTCACACCAGAAGCTCCCCGTGCGCGTCCGGTAAGTGCTCCGGCGAGTGATTGCCGTCGCCTCGGTCTTCCCCGAAGCTCGCCGTCGCACCGGAGGACCCAAGCCAGCTCCGCCCTCCCCTCGTCGCCGGCCACCTCCGCCCGTCCCCGAGCCCTGCCGACCCCTTCGTTGGACTCGTCTCCGCTCCGGGTTTGCATTTCACGCGTCATCCGCACCCCTCCGCCACTCCCTCGCCGCCGACGACCCTGCCTCCGGCCACCTTCCCCGGCCTCCCCTCCGGCAGGTAACTCAAAAGGATTGATTGCCCTATATGGGTAGGCAAAGCCTCCCCGCTCACTTGGCTATCACCGCTCGCTCTCCCCTCCCCCGACTCCCTCGGCGCGCGTTCGAGCCCTCGGCTCCGCACGCTGAGGTTGAGTTTTTCTCAATTAAACCGCGCTGACAAGTGGACCCCACCCGTCAGTGGCAGCTGTCCTCGCAGGCCACTGTCGACTGGGCCCCACCCCTAGGCGCTGGTCACTGACAAGTAGGCCCAGAGTCCAGTGGGTCCCATGTGTCAGAGGCTGAGCCGTGGGCTCACTGTCCAGTGGGTCTCACATGTCAGGGACAGCTCTGGCCTCTGTTGAATTTTTGGATTTTATTTGAATTTTCGTTTGTATTTATTTGCTTTGGTTGCTTCGTCTTTTCTCGCGTAGATTCCAACGTTGTCGACGATCCCTCTTCACAGCAACAGGAAGACCCAGAAACCCTGCAAGAAGGCAAGTCTCCTTTGATCATCTTGAGCCTATGCTTTTGAAATGTTTTTAAAATATTTTAAATTATGTGCATTGCTATTTACATAAAGTCACTAGTTCAAATCTTTAGGAATTAGTTATTCCAACTTTGTTATGCCCTCATTTGACATTGATTGCCATGTACCTTGTCACCCTAGAACTCCCTTTGTCTCGATAATGAGATTACTATTAATCTTTGTGAATATTAGAATGGTAGGTTAATGCTTAGTCTTGCTATCTAATAGCTTTGGAAAATCTTGATAATGGGAAATTATGAGTTATTATTAAATCCTTGTGTTTGAAAGTGAAGTGGCAATTGGAGTTGTCACTGTGATTTTAAAATAAAATAAAAATGTGAAAGTTGGTTTAGATTAGGGTGGATGGCTGTTTGGGTTGGTGCAGTAAGCACGAGAACTTGTTAAGTGTATGTTCCACCCTAGTCAATTAAGGACCGACGCTTGTGTTTGTCCAAACTGAGCATTAACCGTACAACCACAAGTCTATATGGGTACGACCTAGCTGACTAACTTACGATAGTCTAGTTTAGGTGCCACCAGTGGAAAGTGGGTGCCAGGGATGGACTGGTTATTCACAGTGAGGGACAGGGATTTACTGTACTCATATGGCGCAAGAGGGGGCTTCGGTTCGGGCAGTTAGCCTACCTGCGGTGAAACCTCAGCGGGTGGTATCTAGCTAGATTAGAGTAAGGTAAAGGCTTTGTGATATTTTATCTGAGTCTCATGCCAAAGGAAGCGTGTTGACTTTTAGGATAAATTATCTCTTGTGGGTAAAGCTGTACAACCTCTGCAGAGTGAAAAACTATTCGAATAGTCGTGCCCACGGTCAAGGGCGGGCAAGGAATGCATTCACATGGTAGATTTCTGGTTTTGTTTTTAAAATGAAAATTTTGTATTCCGAGGGTGGAGGGAACTCTCGGAAGGGAATCCTGGCGGATGGAGCCAGAGAGGGTGGATGGAACCCGCAGTTTAAACTTGACCAATGGTAATTGGTTAGCTAGTGTTGGTAGTTGGAACCTTCACTAGAAAGTTAATTCTGTTAAAACATTTACTTCATTAAATTGATGCCTTCGAAAATAATTAGTAGTATTGAGATTTCAAATATTGCTTTCTGCAAAAGAACCGTATGGCCATCCTTTGTTAAAGCCTTGCATCTATGCATTTTTCCCAAGACTTGCGGAGTACTTTATGTACTCACATGCTACACTTAAAAATAAAATCTCAGAGGAAGTTGAAGCTCAAGAAGGTGACTACGACTACTGCTTCGCTTGTGGCTGCGATGGATTCTTCCCGGAGGACTAGGCCGCGCTTCCCCAGTCAACTGCCTGTGGCATCTTGATGGGTCTACTTTGATTTCACTTTGCTTCCGCTGTGTTTTGATTGTGCGAGGTCTTGAAACCTCCAATGTAATAATGAGACCCGGTGGTCAGTACTCTTCATAATTGTAATAAATACGTTGTTGGTCATGAATCATTTCTGTTTAACTGTGTGCACTAGCTTTGATCTGGGACTAGTGCAGAAATACACAGAGGGTCCGGGTTTGGAAATCCGGGGGCCTAACAGAGATGGTATCAGAGCCAATTTGACTGTAGGACGTGACCTAGATTAAGAATGGCAAACCATAAGGATTTATATTTATAAAAAGAGTATATTAAAAATATATAAGCTTCTTTGCTTCTACTCTCTTCCTACTTAGAATCTCGTTCTTGTCTCCAACTCCATTTGTTAAAAACTTTTTACTAATCTTTTCTTTCACTCAACTTTGCAGATGGCTGGTTCATCCTCCGTTGCCCCGTGGGACTACTACTCACATGGAGAGGATGCTGGAGCATTCGCTAGCCTTCTCCGACAGCTGATGCAGTGCTTGGAATACAGTCAGCCGCCCATTTTCAGGGGTCGAAAGACGCGGATTCTGGACCGTGATTCCTGGTCGATGGAGGTATTCCTGTATGCACGGAATGGGGAATTCAAATCCCAAACATACCCCATCAAGCACCCTAGGTCCCGCTGTTATGACGCAATTCAGGACGCAGCACGCCTCGCCATTGATGAATTGTGCCATCTGCACAAGGATGCTGTACATCAGTCCCCGTTTTGCTTCTTCATTAACCCCAGGGTAGGACAGAGGTATCCAGATCCCTTCGATATTCCAGCTGACGATCCTTGACTGTCACATCAGGTGCAGCTCACCCAGGCGATGGCAGTCACTTATGCTAGAGCTCAGGAGGAGATTGGACAACTCCGGATGCTTCTCACTTCCAGCTACCAGCATTCCGACACGCTTCGCGCACAGCTTCTCCAGAGCCAGGCAGCTGAGTTTGAGCTGGGACGTCTCCGGGCCGCAGCCGACTACGCGCCATCTTCACCCGTAGTCGATTACACGCCGTCTTCTCCAGTACCAGCTGTCATCCCCAACAACCCGGCACCAGCTCGACTTTCGGGACTCCACATCAGACTTACAGCACGCAAGAAGGTGCGACGCCCCAGTCCGCCACCTGTCATTACTCTCAAGAAGCGCAAGCCTTCTCCTTCTCGTTCTCGGTCGACTGCCTCCAGTCGTAACCGTGCCTCGGCCGAGTGTGACTGTTCACGTCACCACGTGAGAGAGCGCCAGGAAGACCCGGAGGAGGATCCAGAAGAGGACCCGGAAGAAGACCCTGAGGAGCACGTCTTTGGAGAGGATTAGTAGTCTTTTGAGTCCGTAGTACCCAAATAAAATGTCCGCATCCTTAGAACGCTTATTGTTATGTTTTGGTGTGCTAGATGGACTGTACCAGGCCTATGTGCACTTGTGGTACAGCCATCCTTGGAGTTATCTTGATTTTAATAAAAGTTTTTCCCTAAGTGGTTGCTAGTTCTTTCTTGTGTGTTGGCTTGGGATGTGATTTAGTTCCCCTAATCTCTTACCTTTGCTATTTTCCCTCTTACCTTCTGCTAACCTGAACCGCTTCAGATGGTGAACACGAGGAGCAACCCTGGCAGCAGCCGTGATGCCAACAGTCAGCCAGAAGACAACATTCCACCACCTCCTGCTCAGGCCCCCAACTTGGAACAGATGATGGCTATGCAGCTGCAGTTACTTCAAGCTCTCGCCCAGAACCAACTGCAGCCAGCCCAGCAGGCACCCAACCAGGCACCCCAGTCTAAGTTGGGAGAATTCATGAGGACAAGGCCTCCCACTTTTGCTGGATCAGTGGATCCCCTGGAGGCAGATGATTGGATCAAGGATGTGGAAAGAAAATTGGTCCTAGCTCAGTGCAACGACAACGAGAAGGTGTTGTATGCTGCTCACCAGCTCAAGGGAATGGCTGCTAACTGGTGGGAAAACTACCGCGCCACCCATCAAAATGCACAAGATCACTTGGGAGGAGTTTGTTGAAGCTTTCCGCACTGCCCATATCCCTACTGGGATAATGGAAATGAAGAAGAGAGAATTCTACCAACTACAACAGGGAAACCTCAGTGTTTCCGAATACCTGAACAAGTTCACCCAACTGTCCAGGTATGCATCTGAAGAGGTCACATCGGATGCGACCAAGATTTGGAGGTTCACGCAGGGACTTGACCCCAACCTCAAGGTGCAGCTGGTATCCAATGATTTCCCTACCTTTCAGCACCTAGTGAACAAGGCCTTTGTCCAAGAAGATGCTCAGCGTCAGCTATACGAAACTCGGAAGAGGAAGTTTCAAGCCCAGCAAGGAGCAAGCAGCTCTCGATTCCGCCCCAACGCACCTCACTTTCACAAGCCTTCAGAGTCAAGCGTGCCAAGGACTCCCTTTTCAGGACCCCGCCCAAATCCACAAACTCCCCGGGCAAGCAATGGTGGCCAACCCCAGCAGAACAGGACTTCAGCAGCAGGAGTGCAGTGTTTCAACTGCAAGAACATGGGGCACTATGCCAGCAACTGTCCCCAGAAACGCCCAGCAATGACCCCAGTTCGTTTCAATCTGGGGACTACGCCAGCAAGAGCTCCGACTGCAGGTCAAGGCCGTGGGGCACCACAAACCCCACAGACTCCACAAGTGGTGAGCAGAGGGCATCTCAACCATGTGACCGCGGAAGCAGCCCAGGATGCACCCGACGTAGTTCTGGGTAAATTCCTTGTCAACTCAGTACCTGCAACAGCATTATTTGATTCTGGAGCTTCGCATTCTTTCGTGTCCAAAGATTTTGCTGAAAGATATAATTGGGATGTGTGTAAGCTAAAGAACCCTATGCTAGTCCAATCCCCTGGAAAGGAAATGAGGACTAACACAGTTTGCCCTAGCACAACTGTAGATATAAATGGAGTTAAGTTCCTAGCGAACCTTATTATAATAGACTCCAGGAGTTTAGATGTGATACTTGGAATGGATTGGTTAACCAAGTATAAAGGACAGATAGATTGTGCTGATCGAGCTGTTACAATCACTAACTCTGATGGGATTCAAGTAAGCTATAAGTCAAACTCACCTACCCAGAACAGGTGTGGTTTGAACAGTGTGAAGGGAGTGACTCTGGAAAAAGTACCTATAGTGAGTGAGTACCCAGATGTGTTTCCTGAAGATTTACCCGGAATGCCGCCAGACAGGGAAGTAGAGTTTGTCATCAACCTAGTACCTGGAACAGCTCCGATTTCAAAGAGACCTTATCGGATGTCTGCAAATGATTTGGCGGAAGTTAAGAAGCAAATTGAGGAATTGCAGAATAAAGGTTTTCTAAGACCAAGCTCGTCACCCTGGGGAGCACCGGTACTGCTAGTAAAGAAGAAAGATGGTAGTCTTCGCATGTGTGTGGACTATCGATCCTTGAATGATGTGACGATTAAGAACAAGTACCCTTTACCCAGAATAGATGATCTGTTTGATCAGTTGAAAGGATCATGTGTATTCTCTAAGATTGATCTTCGATCAGGTTATCACCAATTGAAGTTAAGACCAGAGGACATACCCAAGACCGCATTTGCTACCCGTTATGGATTGTATGAATATACAGTGATGTCTTTCGGTCTAACCAATGCCCCAGCATACTTCATGAATCTGATGAATAAGGTGTTCATGGAATATTTGGATAAGTTTGTGGTTGTATTCATCGATGATATTTTGATATATTCCAAGAATGAGGAAGAGCATGCAGAACATTTGAGGATAGTTTTGGAAAAGCTCAGAGAAAATCAGTTGTATGCCAAGTTTAGTAAGTGTGAGTTTTGGTTAAAGAAAGTAGCTTTCTTGGGCCATGTGATTTCAGCAGGAGGAGTGTCCGTAGACCCTGAGAAAGTAAATGATGTGCTTAACTGGACACAACCAAAGTCAGTATCCGAGATCAGGAGTTTTCTTGGATTGGCTGGTTACTATCGTCGATTTATTGAAGGCTTCTCCAAGCTCGCAAGACCTCTCACCCAGTTGCTGAAGAAGGAAAAGAAGTTTGAATGGAGTAAACCATGTGAGGATAGTTTCCAAGAGTTGAAGAAGAGGTTAACTTCTGCACCAGTGTTGACACTTCCAGATATTAGAAAGGATTTTGAAGTCTTCTGTGATGCCTCAAGGCAAGGATTAGGCTGTGTTCTAATGCAAGAGAGAAAGGTAGTAGCATATGCTTCAAGGCAATTACGACCTCATGAAGGAAACTATCCAACTCATGATTTAGAGCTTGCTGCCGTAGTGCATGCACTGAAAATATGGAGGCACTACTTGATTGGTAACCGCTGCGAGATTTACACGGATCACAAAAGCCTGAAGTACATATTTACTCAACCCGATCTTAACATGAGGCAAAGGAGATGGCTTGAGTTAATAAAGGATTATGATATTGGAATACATTATCACCCAGGAAAGGCTAATGTGGTAGCGGATGCCTTGAGCAGAAAGAGTTACTGTGCCAAGCTGTGGATTAAGGACAGTATGCCTGCCCTTCAAGAAGAATTTCAGCGGCTCAACTTGGAAGTGGTAGAGGAAGGATTCCTGGCTACTCTAGAGGTTCAACCCATGCTACAGGACCAAATCAAGGCAGCTCAAGTAGAGGATAAGCACGTTAAGGAAATCAAAGAAAACATGAAGAAAGGAAAGGCACCAGAATTTTCAGAGGATGAAGAAGGTACCCTGTGGTTTGGGAAAAGAATTATGGTACCCGAAAAGAAAGAGATAAAGGAGTTGATTCTGAAAGAAGCACATGAAGCTGGATATTCAATTCACCCTGGGAGTACAAAGATGTACCAAGATCTCAAGGAAAGGTATTGGTGGTCAAGTATGAAACGAGAAATCGCAGAATATGTAGCATTGTGCGATGTATGCCAGCGGATTAAAGCTGAACACCAGAGACCTGCTGGACTTTTGCAGCCATTGCAGATCCCTGAGTGGAAATGGGAAGAAATTGGTATGGATTTTATAACTGGACTACCAAGAACCAAATCAGGACACGATTCAATTTGGGTTATTGTGGATCGTCTGACAAAAGTCGCCCATTTCATTCCAGTAAAGACCACCTACTCTGGAGATAGACTCGCCGAGTTGTACATGTCAAGAATTGTATGCTTGCATGGAGTCCCAAAGAAGATTGTGTCAGATCGAGGAACCCAATTCACTTCGAGATTTTGGCAAAAGCTACATGAACTTTTGGGCACAAACTTAAACTTCAGTACAGCTTATCATCCACAGACAGATGGACAAACAGAAAGAGTAAATCAAATTCTGGAAGACATGTTGAGGGCTTGTGTACTGGCAAACAAGAATAACTGGGATCAGAGTTTGCCCTATGCAGAGTTCTCCTACAATAATAGTTATCAATCTAGTTTGCAAATGTCTCCGTTCGAAGCCCTATACGGCAGAAAGTGTAGGACTCCATTGTATTGGAAGGAGACAGGAGAAGGACAAGTATTTGGACCTGATGTGTTGAAGCAAGCGGAAGAACAGGTTCGCCTAATCCAGGACAGATTAAAAACAGCACAAACCAGGCAGAAAAGTTATGCGGACAATCGACGTAGAAGCTTGGAATTTGTACCTGGGGATCATGTTTATTTGAAGGTGTCACCTCTCAAAGGAATGAGACGTTTTGGAGTCAGTGGAAAGCTAGCTCCCAGATTCATTGGACCTTTTCCTGTTGTGGTGAAACGGAGACGTTGCTTACCAATTGGAGCTTCCACCTCAACTGTCAAAGGTGCATGACGTCTTCCATGTGTCTCAGCTAAGAAAGTGTCTTAGAGTTCCAGAAGAGCAGATGCCTCTAGATGAAATAAACGTGAAGGAGGACCTCACCTATCCAGAATATCCAGTCAAGATATTGGAGGAAGCAGAGCGCCGTACGCGCAGCAAGGTTATCAAGTTCTGTAAAGTGCAGTGGAGCAACCATTCAGAATCGGAAGCAACTTGGGAACGTGAAGAGGATCTAAGAGAAGAGTTCCCCGACCTTTAACCCAGTCCATCCGAATCTCGGGGTCGAGATTCTTTCTAAGGGGGTAGGTTTGTCACATCCCAAAAGTTGGCTTTTTGAAAAATTTAAATTCAAATTAAATATTTTAAGGTAATTGGATTTTACTTGGCTTTTATTGGCCTTTCTGGATTTTTTCTGGAATTTAAAAACTATTTTTAGAATTTAAAAAGTAATTCAAAATATGAAAATTAAATATCAACAGTAGTTGGAAATAATTTATTTAGTCCAAAATATGTCCAGGAGCTTCTGTGAATTTTTCTGGAATTTTTGGAGGTATTTTCATATTTTTTCTGAGGCCTAAATAATTTTCTAGCCTTTTCTAAAAAATCTAAATCAAATTCTGAAAATAATATATCCCCTCTCCCTCCAGCCGACGCGTGGATGGCCCAGATCCATCCACGTCGCCGCTCGGCCTGATCCTGGCCGCATCCTCCCCTTCCCCTCGCTGTCTAGCGGGCCCGGCCCGTCAGCCGGCGGCCCCGACTTCCCCTCCTCCTCGCCCGACGCGTGGACGGCTCGGAGGAGCCGCGTCTTCGCGCCCGGCCTCAATCCACCGCCTGATGTTTTCCCCGAGCCGCGTGGCAGCCATCCACGCCGCCCGCCCGCGCCCTCCTCTCTCTCACTGCACGCGGGGCCCGCCTGTCGGATCCGTCGTCCCCGCGGAGCCGCCCCTTTCCTTTCTTTTCCCCCTCTTTCCTTTCTCGCCAGCCGACCGAGACCGCATCAGATCCGGCCTTGCCTTCCCTGCCTCTCCCCGGTTTTGGAATCCCTGAGCCCCGGCGGGAAGAAAATCCCCAATGCCCACGCCTCCCTTCCTTCTCTGCCTCCCCTTTCCCGTTTCTTTCCCCTCCCTTCCTTTTCCGGCCGCCAGCACCGGCGAGCGATTGCCGCTCCCCTGCTCCCCCTGCGCCCCTATAAAAGCCCCCCCTCGGTTCGCCTCCCTCCGCCCAACATCCAGACACACTCCACCTCTCTCCCTAAGCCCCGAGCGCCGTCGCACCAGAAGCTCCCCGTGCGCGTCCGGTAAGTGCTCCGGTGAGTGATTGCCGTCGCCTCGGTCTTCCCCGAAGCTCGCCGCCACTACCTCGAGCACCCCCGTGCCCGTGCGATCCTCCCCGACACCTCAGCCGCCCCTCCCCGCCGCCGGAGCGCCGTCGCACCGGAGGACCCGAGCCAGCTCCGCCCTCCCCTCGTCGCCGGCCACCTCCGCCCGTCCCCGAGCCCTGCCGACCCCTTCGTTGGACTCGTCTCCGCTCCGGGTTTGAATTTCACACGTCATCCGCACCCCTCCGCCACTCCCTCGCCACCGACGACCCTGCCTCCGGCCACCTTCCCCGGCCTCCCCTCCGGCAGGTAACTCAAAAGGATTGATTGCCCTATATGGGTAGGCAAAGCCTCCCCGCTCACTTGGCTATCACCGCTCGCTCTCCCCTCCCCCGACTCCCTCGGCGCGCGTTCGAGCCCTCGGCTCCGCACGCTGAGGTTGAGTTTTTCTCAATTAAACCGCGCTGACAAGTGGACCCCACCCGTCAGTGGCAGCTGTCCTCGCAGGCCACTGTCGACTGGGCCCCACCCCTAGGCGCTGGTCACTGACAAGTAGGCCCAGAGTCCAGTGGGTCCCATGTGTTAGAGGCTGAGCCGTGGGCTCACTGTCCAGTGGGTCCCACATGTCAGGGACAGCTCTCTGTGTACTCACTGACCAGTGGACCCCACCTGTCAGTCTCTCAGAATAAAAATAGAAATTAAAATCTAATATTCCAGTGGGCCCCACCTGTCAGAAATTTGGGAATTTCTAGATTTATTCAATCTGAGATTTTCAAATGAGCTTAACATTCTCATTTTAACTCCAAATCCAGACATTCAAATTTCTAAATTCATCTAAAATCATAATCTATCCAACTATGGCCTCTGTTGAATTTTTGGATTTTATTTGAATTTTCGTTTGTATTTATTTGCTTTGGTTGCTTCGTCTTTTCTCGCGTAGATTCCAACGTTGTCGACGATCCCTCTTCACAGCAACAGGAAGACCCAGAAACCCTGCAAGAAGGCAAGTCTCCTTTGATCATCTTGAGCCTATGCTTTTGAAATGTTTTTAAAATATTTTAAATTATGTGCATTGCTATTTACATAAAGTCACTAGTTCAAATCTTTAGGAATTAGTTATTCCAACTTTGTTATGCCCTCATTTGACATTGATTGCCATGTACCTTGTCACCCTAGAACTCCCTTTGTCTCGATAATGAGATTACTATTAATCTTTGTGAATATTAGAATGGTAGGTTAATGCTTAGTCTTGCTATCTAATAGCTTTGGAAAATCTTGATAATGGGAAATTATGAGTTATTATTAAATCCTTGTGTTTGAAAGTGAAGTGGCAATTGGAGTTGTCACTGTGATTTTAAAATAAAATAAAAATGTGAAAGTTGGTTTAGATTAGGGTGGATGGCTGTTTGGGTTGGTGCAGTAAGCACGAGAACTTGTTAAGTGTATGTTCCACCCTAGTCAATTAAGGACCGACGCTTGTGTTTGTCCAAACTGAGCATTAACCGTACAACCACAAGTCTATATGGGTACGACCTAGCTGACTAACTTACGATAGTCTAGTTTAGGTGCCACCAGTGGAAAGTGGGTGCCAGGGATGGACTGGTTATTCACAGTGAGGGACAGGGATTTACTGTACTCATATGGCGCAAGAGGGGGCTTCGGTTCGGGCAGTTAGCCTACCTGCGGTGAAACCTCAGCGGGTGGTATCTAGCTAGATTAGAGTAAGGTAAAGGTTTTGTGATATTTTATCTGAGTCTCATGCCAAAGGAAGCGTGTTGACTTTTAGGATAAATTATCTCTTGTGGGTAAAGCTGTACAACCTCTGCAGAGTGAAAAACTATTCGAATAGCCGTGCCCACGGTCAAGGGTGGGCAAGGAATGCATTCACATGGTAGATTTCTGGTTTTGTTTTTAAAATGAAAATTTTGTATTCCGAGGGTGGAGGGAACTCTCGGAAGGGAATCCTGGCGGATGGAGCCAGAGAGGGTGGATGGAACCCGCAGTTTAAACTTGACCAATGGTAATTGGTTAGCTAGTGTTGGTAGTTGGAACCTTCACTAGAAAGTTAATTCTGTTAAAACATTTACTTCATTAAATTGATGCCTTCGAAAATAATTAGTAGTATTGAGATTTCAAATATTGCTTTGTGCAAAAGAACCGTATGGCCATCCTTTGTTAAAGCCTTGCATCTATGCATTTTTCCCAAGACTTGCGGAGTACTTTATGTACTCACATGCTACACTTAAAAATAAAATCTCAGAGGAAGTTGAAGCTCAAGAAGGTGACTACGACTACTGCTTCGCTTGTGGCTGCGATGGATTCTTCGCGGAGGACTAGGCCGCGCTTCCCCAGTCAACTGCTTGTGGCATCTTGATGGGTCTACTTTGATTTCACTTTGCTTCCGCTGTGTTTTGATTGTGCGAGGTCTTGAAACCTCCAATGTAATAATGAGACTCGGTGGTCAGTACTCTTCATAATTGTAATAAATACGTTGTTGGTCATGAATCATTTCTGTTTAACTGTGTGCACTAGCTTTGATCTAGGACTAGTGCAGAAATACACAGAGGGTCCGGGTTTGGAAATCCGGGGGCCTGACATATGCCATGCTTTGTACACGTCCAGATGTCTCATATGCTTTAAGTGCTACAAGTAGATACCAGTCAGATCCAGGTGAAAGTCACTGGATTGCCGTAAAGAACATCTTGAAGTACTTGAGAAGAACTAAAGATGTGTTCCTCGTCTATGGGGGTGAGGAAGAGCTCGTTGTAAATGGTTACACCAATGCTAGCTTCCAAACTGACAAAGATAATTTCAGATCGCAATCTGGATTTGTGTTCTGCCTGAACGGCGGTGCGGTGAGCTGGAAGAGTTCCAAGCAGGAGACGGTTACTGATTCTACAACAGAAGCCGAGTACATAGCAGCTTCTGAAGCTGCTAAAGAGGCTGTTTGGATCAAGAAATTTGTTTCTGAGCTTGGTGTGATGGCTAGTGCATCCAGTCCAATGGACCTCTACTGTGACAATAGTGGAGCCATTGCGCAAGCCAAGCAGCCTAGATCGCACCAGAAGTCGAAGCACATTTTACGGCGATTTCATCTCATCCGCGAGATAGTGGAGAGTGGCGATGTGAAGATATGCAAAGTACAAACGGATTTGAACATTGCAGATCCGTTGACAAAGCCGCTTCTCCAGCCAAAGTGGGTGTTCAAGAACAAGCAGAGCGAGGATGGGGTAGTCATTCGAAACAAGGCTAGACTGGTAGCTCAGGGGTTTTCTCAGGTTGAGGGTCTAGACTTCGAGGAGACCTTTGCCCCTGTAGCTCGACTTGAGGCCATTAGAATCCCGCTTGCCATTGCAGCTTCTAAGGGTTTCAAGCTTTACTAGATGGACGTCAAGAACACCTCCCTTAATGGGATCATTGAGGAAGAAGTCTATGTGAGACAGCCTCCAGGTTTCGAGAACCCTAAATACCCAAACCATGTCTTCAAGCTTTCCAAAGCTTTGTATGGACTTAAGCAAGCCCCTAGAGCTTGGTATGAGAGGCTTAAGTCCTACTTATTGAGTCATGGTTTTGAGATGGGTAAGGTGGATAAGACCTTGTTCATTCGCCGGCATGGCACATACCTTCTGCTCGTCCAGATCTATGTGGACGACATCATCTTTGGTGGCTCTTCCCATGCTCTGGTTTCACAGTTCTCGGATGTCATGAGCACCGAGTTTGAGATGAGCATGATGGGTGAGTTGACCTTCTTCCTCGGCTTCCAAATCAAGCAGACTCGGGAGGGTACTTTCTTGCATCAAGGCAAGTACACTCGTGACCTCCTGAGGCGCTTCGACATGAGTGATGGTAAGCCGGTGTCAACTCCGATGGCTTCTACAGCCTATCTTGACCCAGATGAGGATGGCGAGCCAGTTGATCAAAAAGAATATAGAAGTATGATCGGCTCCCTTCTTTACCTCACTGCCTCGAGACCAGACATACACTTCTACGTGTGTCTGTGTGCTCATTTTCAGGCTTCTCCTCACGTATCTCACCGCCAGGCGGTGAAACGCATTCTTCGGTACCTTCGAGCTACCATTGACTATGGTATCTAGTACTCTTCCTCTTCCTGTCTTTCCCTTAGAGCCTACTCGGATGCAGACTTTGCCGGCTGTAGGATAGATAGAAAGAGCACTCCGGGCACCTGCCAGTTCATTGGCACTTCTCTCGTTTCCAGATCTTCCAGGAAGCAGTCCGGTGTTGCACAGTCCACCGTAGAGGCCGAGTACGTAGCTGCAGCCAGTTGCTGTAGCCAGGTGCTTTGGATGGTCTCCACCCTGCGAGACTTTGTGTTAGTTATCGACAGTGTTCCACTCTTTTGTGATAACACTTCTGTAATTAACATTGCTAAGAACCCAGTGCAGCACTCTCGGATCAAGCATATTGATATTCGCTATCACTTCCTTAGAGACCATGTAGAGAAGGGTGACATCGTGCTCCAGTTTGCGGAGAGTGACCACCAGTTGGCTGATATCTTTACCAAGCCATTGGATAGCTCTAGGTTTTCAGCTCTGTGGGGAGAGCTTGGGGTGGTTTGTCCTTACGGACTGTTGTGAGGGGGAGCTTTGTGTTTTACTGCTTTATTATATTAATTATGCTCTTACTCCTTACTGTTGCATTGCATACGGGTGCATTGGGGTTAGTCCTTCTAGCATAGGTTAGAGTAGTCTTCTTGTCTAGTCGTTTAGACTTCTTGCTCTTATCTTGTGATCCTAGGATGCTGCTTATTAGCTGTTCTCTTCTTACTAGGTTGAGCTTACTCACTGCTTCTAGGTTCTTGCGAGGGTCAGCCCACTCTCGGGTAGACAGGGTATGTGTTTGCTCCTTAGTCTGTTAGATGACCAGTTGATAGTCCTAGAGTCATATGGGGTAGATGAGAGTCAGTCTGAGCCATAGTTGCCTCTATATCTTATTTATGCTTTAAGGACTGCCTGTTTGATATTTTCTTTGCCAGCTTCTCGATTTTATTGCTTTGGTTCATGGGGAGTTCATTTGGGAGTTTCTGGAGCTTAATATTGACATAACTTGACTTGAACTAAAAGTTGCATCTCATGTTGAGGGGAGCTGGATTTTCTTGCATTTCAACATTTCGCATTGTAATATAACTACATTGAGCCTTGATTATTATCCTGTTATGACATGTTCACAATGCTTTACATCTTGCCATGACTTGTGCTTATTTGCTAGATTTATCATGACTTCATATGTGTGGACTAGCTTCTACCATGATAAGTTAATTAAAATTGCTAAACTTGAACTAAAACTTGTCATGTTAGCTTTTGAGTCTAGTCTTTCTTGAGCTATCTTTTTATGATTCATGCCATGTCAAATAGGCTAAGTTGAGCATGGAATCTCTATTGAGCCTTAGATTGAGCTATTTTAGTCTCTTGATGATGCATGAGTTAGTACAACATGTTAAAATGCAAAAAGATCTCTTTTGTGCAAAAAAACTGATCTCATCAATTCTTTCTCATGAGACGGCTTGCCATTGCACTAGGCATGAACTCAGGGGAGTTTTGGATGACCTAGACTATCTTCTTAAGCTTCTTGCTTGGAGTGGTCGCATAAGGCTTGAGATCTAGCACATAACAAAAAAAAGTTGGGTTGGAAATGACCATGAACCTTAAAAAGACAATGTTTTATGTGCTTGAACCAATGTTTCATTCCTGAGCATAGCACTCTATTTGGTCTCAATAGTAGCTTCTGGATTCTGCTTAGCTTATTGACATGGCCTGCATCATCCTTGGATATCTCTAGCAAGACTTTGCTTATTGATGACTTGACTTGCTCACAAAATGCACTATATTTCAGATTGTCATCCATGTGTTCCAGCTAGGTTATATATATCTTGTCATGATCTAGATAGCTTCCTATTGAGTTATGACTTGGTGTAGTTCATTTATGGTCATCATGGATAATTCTCATGGCTCTAAATGCTTAAAATAAATCAACTTCAGCCATTTCATCCATCTTGTGATCTTGTTCTCTTCCTTGCATCCTTGATGTGTTTATTGCCAAAAGGGGGTGTTGTGGTTACAGACCAAACAGGGAGAGATGTGGTAGTGGAGAGTTGGGAGAAAGTGATGACCTCTGGTCCCCCTCCTAGCCTTCCCTTGGTATATATATTCATATGGGCTGTGCTTTTACAATTGTGCCCTTACATCGGTACCTCCCTATCAGGGGTATTTAAGTCATTACATATGTCCCATTTTGGGCCCTATAACCTTCTAACAGGCCTGCTGGGTTTTGGCGGGGGCCACCCCTACAACAGGAGCCTTTCATGGTGAAGGGCTTCACAGGGCCGAAGCCATGTTGCCGAGTCCTATGGCCCCCTCCGTCCCTGCGGCCTGTGAACTCCTCCGAACTTGCGGAGCCTTGGTGTGCAGCGGGTCCCGGGGTCTAAGGCCGTAGCCGATGCCTGGATTGGCAGCTGAGGTAGACGCGCGAGCGCTCCATCCCGCGCTGGCGCCTAGTCGAAGTAGACGCGCGCGCGCTCCGTCCCTTACCCTTCGAACGGGTGGCAGCGGAGCTGGCGCCTGGTGCAAGTAGGCGCGCCTGCGCGCTCCGTTTGCTACCCTTCGAACGGGTGGCAGCGGAGCTGGCACCTAGTCAAAGTAGGCGCGCGCGCGCTTTGTCCCCTACCCCTCGAACGGGTGGCAGCGGAGCTGGCGCCTTGTCAAAGTAGGCGCGTGCACGCTCCGTTCCCTGCCCTTCGAATGGGTGGCAGCGGAGCTGGCGCCTGGTCGAAGTAGGCGCGCGCGCGCTCCGTCCCCTGCCCTTCGAACGGGTGGCAGCGGAGCTGGCGCCGGGTCGAAGTAGGCGTGCGCGCGCTCCGTCCCCCCCCCCTTCGAACTGGTGGCATCGGAGCTGGTGCCTGGTCAAAGGAGGCGCGCGCGCGCTCCGTCCCCTACCTGATGGGGACGGGGTCCCGATCTTCCAACAGGTTTCTGGGTAAATTCGATTTGGTGGAGGCGCGACACAAATCGATCCGGCTTCCGAACGACACGTTCAGAACCCCGCAATCGCAGCACCACGTCTCCTCAGGTTATCAACCGTGCGCAGCCCGGTTGACCTCGCCAAGAAGGCTAATCCTCGCCTGCGAATCGAAGAACACAAGCAAGAACAAGGAAGAACACAACTGAATTGCAGATGGATAGATTTAGCACTCGAAAGTTGGGGTCTCACAAACCGATGAATGGCGAATTGTTCAAAGACAAATCAATCTAAGCAAAACCCCTGGACGCGCCCCTAATGGGCTCCAACACGATACAAAGCCGATCGGCCCAAAAGACGGTGGCGCAGCACCCTGACAGATTCTGAATGCCCACTTGTTTCGACGATTCCCGTTGACTCAGAAGGAATTTTGACATGGGACCAAAGCCATTGGAAAGGTGGTCTTCTCAACTTTCCATACATATGCGGAACGTCCAAAACGGAGTCCGGATGCGATCTGGGCTTCCGTTTTAGTGCGGTCTGGTCCTGGACTCCGAATTGGATTCGAAGTCGGTTTGAGTTGGGCCTCCAACATGATTCGACCGCTCTTGCTGGACTTGTGCGCCTTGTAGCCCTTCTCCAAGTATTTCCAGGTCCTCTCCATGGTTCCTAATCATAATTAAATCATTAGGTAGCAATCTATTCTCAAATGAACAAAAGAAAGTACTTAGGAACGAGCTCACCTGTAAATTCAATTGTCGGGCGCGAGCTCTAGTGATTGGTCCTTGAATGTCAAGTGGAGGAGTGTTGTATGTATCCGAAGAAGTGATGTCTTCGTCATCCTCCCCCTCTTGAAGCGGAGTTGTCCTCAACTCAGCCTCATCTTCTTCTCCCAAGTATGGCTTCAAATCTGAAATGTTAAAGGTGGGACTAACCCCAAACTCGGGAGGCAACTCAAGTTTATATGCATTATCATTTATCTTCTCAATTATCTTAAAAGGATCAGCAGCTCTAGGCATCAATTTTGATTTTCTTAACTCAGGAAATCGATCCTTTCTCAAGTGCAACCAAACAAAATCACCCGGTTCAAGTTTAACTTCCTTTCGACCTTTACTACCAGCAATCCTATATTTTGCATTCATCTTTTCAATGTTTGCCTTAGTAGTCTCATGCATTTTGACAATAAAATCAGCACGCTCTTTAGCATCATTATGAACTCTCTCACTAGTAGGCAAAGGTAAAATATCAATAGGGGCACGGGGATTGAATCCATACACTACCTGAAAAGGACTTACCTTAGTGGTGGAGTGTTCCGCTCGATTATATGCGAACTCAACATGCGGCAAACACTCTTCCCACAACTTCAAATTGTTCTTCAAAATAGCTCTCAACATGGTAGACAATGTGCGGTTCACCACCTCAGTTTGGCCATCAGTTTGTGGGTGACATGTTGTAGAGAACAGCAACTTTGTACCCAACTTGTTCCATAGAGTACGCCAAAAGTGACTCAAGAACTTGACATCACGATCTGAAACAATAGTAGAAGGCATACCATGCAAACGAACTATCTCTTTGAAAAAGAGGTCAGCAATATGAACGACATCATCGGTTTTATGACATGGTATAAAGTGAGCCATCTTAGAAAAGCGATCCACAACAACAAAAATGCTATCCCTCCCCCTCTTAGTCCTGGGCAATCCTAAAACAAAGTCCATAGAAATATCTGCCCACGGAATAGAAGGAACAGGAAGAGGCATATATAAACCATGTGGATTCAAGCGAGACTTAGCTTTTTGACATGTAGTGCAGCGAGCAACAAACCGCTCAACATCTCGCCTCATCTTTGGCCAAAAGAAGTGTGTGGCCAGAACATCCTCTGTCTTCTTAGCACCAAAATGTCCCATCAAACCGCCTCCATGCGCCTCCTGCAACAACAAAAGACGAACGGATCCAACTGGAATGCATAGGCGGTTAGCTCTAAACAAATACCCATCATTGATCATGAATTTATTCCATGCTTGTCCATCTTTACAATGCCACAACACATCCTTAAAATCAGCATCAAAAGCATATTGTCCTTTAATAGTTTCAAGACCAAAAATGCGACAATCAAGTTGAGACAACATGGTATAGCGTCGAGACAAAGCATCAGCAATCACATTATCCTTCCCTTTCTTGTGTTTAATGACATAAGGAAAAGATTCAATAAATTCAACCCACTTAGCATGTCTACGATTCAAATTGGTTTGACTACGAATATGCTTAAGTGATTCATGATCGGAATGAATGACAAATTCTTTAGGCCATAAATAGTGTTTCCACGTCTCTAAAGAACGAACAAGAGCATACAATTCTTTATCATACGTGGAATAATTAAGAGCAGGACCATTCAATTTTTCACTAAAGTAGGCAACAGGTTTGCCTTCTTGCATCAAAACACCACCAATACCAATTCCGCTAGCATCACATTCGAGCTCAAAAGTCTTACCAAAATCCGGAAGTTGGAGCAATGGTGCGTGTGTAAGCTTGTCCTTCAAAAGATTAAAGGACTCCTCTTGTGATGGCCCCCAATGGAACACGACACCCTTCTTTGTCAATTCAATCAATGGTGTCGCAATGGTGCTGAATTCTTTGACAAAGCGGCGATAAAATCCTGCAAGGCCAAGAAAACTCCGCACTTGGGAGACCGTCGTGGGCGTGGGCCAACTCCATATCGCCTCCACCTTGGCTCTATCAACCTCAATGCCCTATGGAGTCACAACATAGCCAAGAAAAGATACTCGATCCGTGCAAAAGGTGCACTTGTCAAGGTTACCAAACAAACGTGCATCTCTCAAAGCATTAAAAACAGCACGTAAGTGATTCAAATGTTCATCCATGGACTTGCTATAAATCAAGATATCATCAAAGTAAACGACCACAAATTTGCCAATGAAAGGACGTAAAACCTCGTTCATTAATCTCATGAAAATGCTAGGTGCATTAGTTAACCCAAAAGGCATGACTAACCACTCATACAAGCCGAACTTAGTTTTAAAAGCAGTTTTCCATTCATCGCCAAGTTTCATTCTTATTTGGTGGTATCCACTACGCAAGTCAATCTTTGTGAAAATTATAGCACCACACAACTCATCAAGCATGTCGTCCGAGGCAGCAGCAACATCATCATCCTCCTCGACATCCGAAGTGTTGATGTAGCCTCCATCTTCTGTGGCGATGTATGCCCGTTGGCTAGGGCAATTCTTCTACACATGACCAAGCCCATGGCAGCGATGGCACTGAATGTCGGAGGAGCGGCCCGTTGAAGCCACGGAAGAAGAACTACTCTTGGCTGGAACCTGCAAAGAATTTTTTGAAGGTGGCTTCGGTGGCGCTGCTGCAATCTTGTTCACAGGTGGTGGAGGAGAACGAAAACTCGAAGAAGACTTGGGCAGTCCCGCCGATGTAGTCGTTCGCGGCGTGTAGAAGGGTCGTTCAGTGCGTGCCTTCGCTGATTCCTTGCGTCCCTGCAATTCTTTTTTTGCAAGCATAGCAAGCTGGAACAACTGGTTGACAGTAGTAAATTCTTTATAATCAACAATGTCCTGAATTTCACGCCGTAACCCCCCGTAGAAACGACAAATCTTATCATCTGTGTCCTCAACAATCCCACAACGCATCATACCCTTTTGAAGCTCAGCATAATAGTCCTGAACAGAACGATCACCTTGTTCTAAGCGCTGCAATTTTTTTCTCAAATCAAGTTTATATGTGGGAGGAACAAAACGATTACGCATATCTTCTTTTAACCGCTCCCATGTATCAGGTTGTAAGCGCATGTTACTTAGTTCATTCCACCAGATAATAACAAAGTCCTTAAACTCACTAGTAGCTTGTCTAACTCTATGTTGTTCAGGAACCAAGTGAGAATTAAATTTCTGCTCTACCGTCATCTCCCAATCAAGATATATATCAGCATCGTAAAGACCGGCAAAAGATGGAATGGTAAACTTGACTTTAGCAAAAGGGTCGTCGTTACCATGACGGTTCTGGTTATTACCTCCCATACCATGTCGGTTTTGCTGAAGACGCCGACGTAGTCGTGCATCTTGTGTCGCCCGCTGATCAATGTTGCCATCCGCATCATACACTGTGTCATCATCACGACGATGACCATCATTGACAGGTGGCAGGCGTGCCTCCAATGTGTCCATCCGACCAGTGAGGTCA
Organism: Dendrocalamus latiflorus; assembly: GCA_017311315.1. Classification (NCBI taxonomy): domain Eukaryota; kingdom Viridiplantae; phylum Streptophyta; class Magnoliopsida; order Poales; family Poaceae; genus Dendrocalamus; species Dendrocalamus latiflorus. The sequence goes on along the minus strand of CM029620.1, from coordinate 2,007,196 downwards.
GCCAACCGCCGCTCCACCCGCTCAATGCCTTCCGTGGTGTTCAACTTGGCAATGGCGGCGACGATGGTGTCCATTCTCGCGCCGAGTGAAGCATTTTGTTTGTCGAGCGCAGCTTGTAGCTGGCCGCGACTAACACACTCGTTGAAATCGACCGGTGTCTCGCCCCCTTCGTCTCCTGCCATGGTTAGTGGAAACACAGGGAAAACAAAAGGATTATCCCTATCAACTACAAATGAAGGGCAGTGGGATCTCGCAAAGGAAGTGTCTTACCAAGCTCTTACAAGTGTTCTTACCAAAGTAGAAGGTGGTACAACCGGTGGCTGGTTCGTGAAACCATGACGAGCGTGGGTACAATTGCAAGGGTCAAAACTGTGCTATCCAGAAGTAGATATATGGAGCTTGGAAGGCCAAATATGTCAGTGGAACACAAATCAATAACAGATAGTAATACTGAATAATTGTCCAAAGCACTGGTCCTAGTTGCTGGCCTAAATGTGTCCTATATCAGTGTTAGGATATGATGAACAAGGAGTCAAGATCAGAATAGTAATGCAAAGACAGCAACAAAGATGGCCAGGCACTGAGAGACTTAATGCAGCATAAGCACAAAACAAAAGAATTTCTGTCACCTAAAACTATGCTCTTTCTTTTTTTTTCTTTTTTTCTTTTAGGCACGGAACTCAGGTGCCTTTGCTCTCAGGCAAAACCAGGTGCCGAAATTTTTCTTTTTTTTTCTTTTTTCTGTTATTTTTTTCACAAAGCAGAGCACAGAAATAGGAACCACACAAAGTTTCACCTCAATCTAATGTAAGGTGTGGCCTACAGAAAATAATGAATGTGCAGGAAATTCGGTGAATCAATTTCGGAGCTCGAGTACTGCACTTTCCAGGCCGAATTTGGGCAAAATAAATTCACCGAAACCTGACAATGTCTGGTCGGTTTCGGATGCAAAATTTAATTTCACCCAATTTCAAAAAAAAAATCTCCTGATTTCGAGTCCGTATGCAAAAGTTATGGCCGTTTGAAGATGGGACTCCGAGTTATGGTTTCTGTGGAGGCCGAAACGAAATCGGGTGGAGGGAATTGGTGGAAATTGGTGGCGGAAGCTCGGGGAATGGTGGGGGATGGTGGTGTGTGATCACGAGACGTGAAGGATGACTCAAACAGAGGGTGGGATATGGGTGGGAAAACAAAAACAGAGGGTGGAAAACGCGATGGATGACGGCTAGGGTTTGTATGAAAGAGATGTAGCGGAAGCAAGACAACCCGAAACAAAACACGATCTAAACCAGCAACACAACTCGACTAAGGACACAAACTCAACACTACGGACTCTGGAATCAAATTGTGCAAAGGCTAAACGAGATCTAGGACAGGAAACAACCTATGACTACAATTTTTTTTGTAGGGCTTTTTCATGGACTCTAGGACGAAACCGAAAACAACAAAGGAGGGTAACGCGAACCTGAAGGAACACCTGAAGCTCTGATTACCACTTGATGGGGACGGGGTCCCGATCTTCCAACAGGTTTCTGGGTAAATTCGATTTGGTGGAGGCGCGACACAAATCGATCCGGCTTCCGAACGACACGTTCCGAACCCCGCAATCGCAGCACCACATCTCCTCAGGTTATCAACCGTGCGCAGCCCGGTTGACCTCGCCAAGAAGGCTAATCCTCGCCTGCGAATCGAAGAACACAAGCAAGAACAAGGAAGAACACAACTGAATTGCAGATGGATAGATTTAGCACTCGAAAGTTGGGGTCTCACAAACCGATGAACGGCGAATTGTTCAAAGACAAATCAATCTAAGCAAAACCCCTGGACGCGCCCCTAATGGGCTCCAACACGATACAAAGCCGATCGGCCCAAAAGATGGTGGCGCAGCACCCTGACAGATTCTGAACACTCACTTGTTTCGACGATTCCCGTTGACTCAGAAGGAATTTTGACATGGGACCAAAGCCATTGGAAATATGGTCTTCTCAGCTTTCCATACATATGTGGAACGTCCAAAACGGAGTCCGGATGCGATCTGGGCGTCCGTTTTAGTGCGGTCTGGTCCTAGACTCCGAATTGGATTCGAAGTCGGTTTGAGTTGGGCCTCCAACATGATTCGACCGCCCTTGCTGGACTTGTGCGCCTTGTAGCCCTTCTCCAAGTATTTCCAGGTTCTCTCCATGGTTCCTAATCATAATTAAATCATTAGGTAGCAATCTATTCTCAAATGAACAAAAGAAAGTACTTAGGAACGAGCTCACCTGTAAATTCAATTGTCGGGCGCGAGCTCTAGTGATTGGTCCTTGAATGTCAGGTGGAGGAGTGTTGTATGTATCCGAAGAAGTGATGTCCTCATCCCTACCCTTCGAACGGGTGGCAGCGGAGCTGGCGCCCGGTGGAAGTAGGCGCGCGCGCGCTCCGTCCCCAACCCTTCGAATGGGTCGCAGCGGAGCTGGCGCCTGGTGGAAGTAGGCGCGCGCGCGCTCCGTCCCCTACCTTTCGAACGGGTGGCAGCGGAGCTGGCGCCTGGTCGAAGTAGGCGCGCGCGCTCTGTTCCCTACCCTTCGAATGGGTGGCAGCGGAGCTGGCGCCTGGTCAAAGTAGGTGCGCGCGCTCCGTCCCCTACCCTTCGAACGGGTGGCAGCGGAGCTGGCGCCTGGTCGAAGGCGTGGTGGTGGAGGCGGGCCTCGCGCCGCCGGCGTCGCTGTGCTTCGAAGCTGTTATGACGCCGCAGTCTGGTTGTGCGCTTTTAATGGTGCCTGGAATCGTGCCAACGCCTGGCCTGTCAGGGCGCAGGCTGTCCCGCTGTGCCGTCCGCCTTCCCGTGGGTGGGGCACGCGGCGGCTTGTGATTGGTGCGTCGTGGGATGTGAGCGGTTGCGTGACCGCGGCAGTTCGCCTCTTCCCCAGGGAAGCGGGACGCGTGGCGGGCGCCCGTTGGCGTTGCGCGCTGTCTGGCGACCTACCAGGCATGCTCCTCGAAGTGCTGGCGGTTCTTCTTTCCAAGCCGTGGGTAGCCGAACCGCTGGGGGTTAATCCGGCTGTGCTTGTAGCCGTGGGGAAGGCGAGCGGGCCTTATAAGGTGCCACCGTTGTAGTGGGGACGTTCTGTCTCGCCTGTCTCCTAGCTCTGCTTGTTCTGACAGTAGCGCAACTTACTCCCGCCTTGGTTCCTTTTGCCCTGATCTCAGAGAACAATGGCCGGCCCTGACGATGCCTCCCACCATCCCGGCGGCAGCTTCTTGTCTAGCCGGGATGAGTTGTCTGTCCCTTCTGGGGAGTACGAGCTAGTGTTGCGGGGGCATTCACGTGCCGACAGGCGGTGGGACGCCATGGAATACTCGGGGGGGCCGCTGCTCCCGTGTACGGGGAGGAGTCGCGTAACCGAAGAGACGCTGCAGCGGCTTGTACGGGAAGGGAAGGTCGAGGAGCGTGAGGCCCCGGGAAATGGAGGCGATCATTTTCGTCGCGTTCTTCGACGCCGGCCTTCGAATGCCCTCAACGATGTTTGTGGGCGAAGTCTTGTGGGCCTACGAGTTCGAGTTAGCCCAGCTGAAGCCAAACGCCATAGACCGCCTAGCTGTCTTTTCGTGGGCGGCACGGACAGAAGGCTGGCGTCCCAGCGCGAGCTTGTTCGTCACCCTGCACGACGCATGCTGCCGACCCAAGAAAGTCGGGGAGGGGGCTGTATCCAACTTTGGCGGTGTGGATTTCGTTCTACGAGCGTCCTGCACGACGCTATTCCCTGCGTCGGCCACCCTGGGGAGGTGGGAGTCCGGCTGGACGCGGCGGTGGTTTTATTACATCGTGACCAGCACGAGTGGCCTGCTATGCCGAGGTGGGCCGATCTCGTTCAATAGCTCACCAAGTGTGAAGCCGGAGGCTGATGACGCACAGAGGTTATGGAGGCTTGCTGGCGTTACGCGTCGGATAAGTATGCGCGACTTCGCCGAGGAGTTTACGATGTACGGGGTGGCGCCACTCTCCGCCCGGTGGAAGTACGCGCGACGGGGCGACGACCAATAGGACGGGGTTCACCCGCCATTGTCTTGCCTGCTTCCGCCCTCCGCACCTTGTAAGTCGTGCAGTGCGTTGGTACGCATCCCTTTGTGTCTGCGTAGTCCCCGCCTGATAAGACTTGTTGTCTTTTGTGCAGTGGCCCGGCTAGAAGATGCGGAGCACGCGGTTGTAGCGTTCCTGGGTCCGTACACGCTCAAGGAGCACAAGCCGCGTGAGGCCGCGACCAAAACGGCGAAGCAGGGGCGGATAAACCGCACGTGCGAGGTTCTGGGCATTGCTGTGCCCGAGCGCGTGGTGCCGGCGGAGGCTCCCGCAGGGACTCCGGGCCATCGTGGCGGTGGTAGCCAAGCGGGGGTATTGCCTTCGCGGTGCCAGGCCTGCTCTGAGGTTGCCGTACCCAGCCCGCCAGCCACCTCGGCGGCTGGCACCGCTGGGACAGGATGTGCGATCGGCGATGAGTCCGGCCGGACCAGTTCGGGTGGGCGCGTCGTCCCGAGCCCATTGGCGGCACCATCTGTCGGGACCCCGGATTTCCGAACCCGGACCATCTGTGTATTACTGCACTAGTCCCAGATCAAAGCTAGTGCACACAGTTAAACAAAAATGAATACATAACCAGCAACGGTTTATTACAATATTAAAGAGTACAGACAGAAAGGTCTCATTATTACAATTGAGGTTTCAAGACCTCGCACACACGAAACACAGCGGAAGCAAAAGATAAACTCGGTGAAGACCCATCAATACGCCACAGGCAATTGACTGGGGAAGCGCGACCTAGAACTCTTGGAATCCTTCGTCGAATCCACCCACGAAGAAGTCGTAGTCGCCTTCTTGAGCTTCGTACTCCTCTGGTTATTATTTTTGAGTGTAGCATGTGAGTACATAAAGTACTCCGCAAGTCTTGGGAAAAATGCATAGATGCAAGGCTTGACAAAGGAAGGCTATATGGTTCTTTTGCACAAAGCAATATTTTAAAATTTCAATTACTACTAATTATTTTCGAAGGCATCCATTTAATAAAGTAAATGTTTTAGCAGAAACTATCATTAACTTTCTAGTGAAGGTTCCATCTACCAACACTAGCCAACCAATTACAATTGGTCAAGTTTAAACTGCGGGTTCCATCCACCCTCTCTGGCTCCAACCGCTAGGATTCCCTTCCAAGAGTTCCCTCCACTCTCGGAATACAAAAATTTTGATTTTAAAACCAAAACCAGAAATCTACCATGTGCATGCATTCCTTGCCCGCCCTTGACCGTGGGCACGGCTATTCGAATAGTTTTACACTCTGCAGAGGTTGTACAACTTTACCCACAAGAGATAATTTATCCTAAAAGTCAACACGATTCCTTTGGCATGAGACCCAGATAAAATATCACAAAGCCTTTACCTTACTCTAATCTAGCTAGATACCACCCGCTGAGGTTTCACCGCAGGTAGGCTAACTGCCCGAACCGAAGCCCCCTCTTGCGCCATATGAGTACAGTAAATCCCTGTCCCTCACTGTGAATAACCAGTCCATCCCTGGCACCCACTTTCCACTGGTGGCACCTAAACTAGACTATCATAAGTTAGTCAGCTAGGTCGTACCCATATAGACTTGTGGTTGTACGGTTAATGCTCAGTCCGGACAAACACAAGCGTCGGTCCTTAATTGACTAGGGTGGAACATACACTTAACAAGATCTCGTGCTTCCTGCACCAAACCAAACCAACCATCCACCCTAATCTAAACCAACTTTCACATTTTAGTTTATTTTAAAAGAACAGCTGTAACTCCAATTACCACTAAATTTGTAAACACAAAGGTATTACAATAAATCATAATTTCCCACTTTCAAGATTTATGAGGTATTAAATAGCGTGACTAAGCATTATACTACCATTCTAATATTCAAAAAGATTAATATTAATCTCATTATTGAGACAAAGGAAGTTCTAGGGTGACAAGGTACATGGCAATCAATGTCAAATGAGGGCATAACAAAGTTGGAATAACTAATTCCTAAAGATTTGAACTAGTGATTTTATGTAAATAGCAATGCACATAATTTAAAATATTTAAAACATTTCAAAAGCATAGGTTCAAGATGATCAAAGGAGACTTGCCATCTTGCAGGGTTTCTGGGTCTTCTTGCTGTTGGGTAGAGTGATCGTCGACAACGTTGGAATCGACGTGGCCGGGGGTGGGAGACGGCCCCGACAGGTGGGCCCGGTCGGTCAGAGAGAGCGAGGGCGCGGGCGGCTGACGGGCGGGGCCCGCGGAGCAGAGAGACGGAGAGTGAAGGAACGCGCGTAGGCTACGATAGCAGAAAATAAAAAATTTCTACCGCGCACACCAGGACATCATGCTAAGGAGGGATCATAGATCATTACCACTAGACGCGCAGCGTAGCGGAAGAAGAGTTGGAGAAGCCGATCCAACCACGCGATCAACCACACCACGAGCAGATCCAATCTGTAGATTGTTGATGCCGATCAACGCCGCAACGAGCAGCGCCTCCACCGGTATCCACACGTCCGGGGCTGGAACGCCGATCGCGAGTGTACCAGCACTCGCGAGCAGCTAGGGTTTGGCTCGGGAGGTGGCGGCTAGGGTTTTGCTCGGGAGGAACAGAAGTGTGCATCGCTCAGCCCCCCCGCCTCCATATATATAGACCTCCTCACTTGGGCCTCGTGGACCGAGGCCCAATAGGAGTCTATCCGGATCTCTATCCGAATTGAGCCCACATCCGAATCACATTCGAATTAGTGTTCCAACCCATCAAGTGTGCGACCCTGTAGGTTCACGTATACTTGGTCGCGACCCGGAAACGCCTTTCCGATCACCCTGTTAATAGCGGCCTCTAGCAAGACATATTAACCCCAAAGTATACGTAAAGATCATATCGGCTGAACCTGTAATGTTCTCATGTACGAATCCCTTTGCCTCACGATATAGATTAAGCTCAAGGCGAGACCTGTGTCATCCTCTTAATAGCTCAATCACTCTCTCGATTCCGTGATGGATTATAAACTTGTGATTGACTCCTCAATCACATTGGCATGGCCATGCACTTTCATAATCCATTACATCGAGGGGCCCAGAGATATCTCTCCCATAAGGAGGGGCAAATTCTATCTTGATCATTCACATCCCACTACAGGTTTCATAGCAAACCCGAAGACTGCTTTTATGACTACCCAGTTACGGAATAGTGGTTAGTAGTCCCTGTTGGAAATATGCCCTAGAGGCAATCATAGAGATGATGATATTTCGTTGTATCCATGATTTAATAAATGTTCCTTGAATATTGCCTTTGTATTGATTAACAAGTATGTGACTTGTTTGTGAAACTCTTTACTTGTATGGTTATTCTAAAGTTGTCCCTAGTCGAAGTTCATATGTGGTCACACGTGAATAATGGATTAGCACATGTATCGGTTGATGACCATGTTTCACAGGTCATAGACATGGAGATGTCAAACCAATAATGTGGACACATGTTTAGAACATGGGGTTGGACCGACCCAACATGAGACATAACAATTATACTTATGGTTCTCTCTCTACACAATGTGTACGCCTTGTCCTTAGACCTGAGATTGTCGCATGTACTTGAGATGTGAATCGACCTACTTAGGGGCTATCAAACGCTGCTCCGTAACTGGGTAGTTATAAAGGTAGCTTTCGGGTTTGTCATGAAGCATGCTGCGAGGCATGGTCAGTCGAGATGGGATTTGCCCCTCTCTACCTGAGAGAGATATCTCTGGGCCCCTCGAGTGATCGGATCCAGAAATGCATGGCCATGCTACTTAAGGTTAAGAGTTAACCTAGTAAGGGATTCCGGATCACAGGATCGAGAAAGAGTGGTCAGCTTGGAGCTCGACCAAATATCGTGAGGCAAAGGGATTGGCATGTACATAAAGTTGTGATGGTTCGTTCGATATGATCTTTATGTATGTTTAGGAGTTGGCACGTCTTGCTAGAGGCCGCTACCAACTATTGACCGAGTAGGTAAACTCGTGTCATGTCTAAACATACGTGAACCCATAGGGTCACACACTTAAGGGCTGAAGCCTAATTCGGATTGGATCCGGGTTGGACTGGGTATTGAGTCCTAATGGGCCTCCATTCGCTGAAGCCCATTATAAGGACGTCTATAAAAGGAGGGCTAGGGCGCACAGGGTTGTGAGGATTTTTTTCGTGACCTCCTCAAACCCTGGCCGCCACCCCTCCCACGCCCTGGGCGCTCGCTCGGATCTAGTAATCCGGCGTGCGTCGCTTTCTCCCGTACGTGTGGATACTTTTTGGCGGCGCTGCATCTGTAGCGTTTGGACGAACCGCAAGAGAGGAGTTGTACGTTGGACGCCGCGACGAGGACGAGGAAGTAGTACGACTACTCTGCCCCGACGTGCTGCATCGACGTAGTACGACTACTCTGCCCCGACGTGCTGCATCAATTCCGCACCTGCGCGTCTAGTGGTAATTCCGTGATCTATAACTGCAGTGATCTTGGTTTACGGGCATAATTTTTATTAATTTGCGCTAGCGTAGCCTACCCGTAGTCCTTCAGTGGTATCAGAGCCATTGCTGTCATGTTATAGGTTCGGGTGATTTGCATATGGCGATATGTAAGTCGTTATGATCGATGTGATCGATTGTATAGTTCTGGTAATGGATAGATCTGGTTTCCGTGATCATTCTGCTAAGGTCGTGCCACAACATACCCCTACCGGTCGGTATCACCATCGGGGTAGACAGTGACACGTAAAACCGATTGCGGAATGCGAAGATCAATATGATTGGTCGAATCGGAACCTAGATTAATAATCGATATTCCGTGATTGTGCTGCTAAGGTCGTGCCACAACATACCCCTACCGGTCGGTATCACCATCGGGGTAGACAGTGACACGTAAAACCGGTTGCGGTACGCGAAGATCAATGCAAATTGGTCGAATCGGAACAATAGTCGATTTGGGGTAAATATGATTTGCCGATCAAAATCCTAAGTAAAAATTGCATAGATTGGATCTCTGTTTTTTTTACGAGGGGCGCTGCCCCTTCGAACCCCGCGGGGGGAAACCCCCTCGACCCCCTTATCCGGTAGATTGCGAATCTATGCATAACTTGTTTTTGCAGGATGTATGTGACCAGTATGGCCAAATGTGTATGTGATGCATTTTATAATATTTTCATGACCTGCGTGTCGTGGGTTCGGCAACACGGCTGGAGCCATAGTGTTGTCAAAGTATTGTATTAACGGCCTGCGTGCCGACTTGTGATGATTCCTTGTATCCATGTATTTGATTACTAGCTGTTATGAGTAATAGCTTATATTAGTACTCGGAGGACACATCACTTGGAGGGATGGCACACATTAACCATGGAGATGGAGATCATCATGGTGGACAGATTCTATGGCGATGGAGATCACCATGAGAAAATGGGCCATACTGAGTCACAACTGTGTGAATGCTATTCCTGTTTGTTTTACTCCTATGCATGTTTGAATGGTAGAAGTATAACGATCCCTCACAAAATGTTAAGTTAAACATATGCCCTCCCAACTAAACCCTGCACCATCCCATGTCTTGTAAATTGATGGTGGGTCTATAAAATTAGGGCACCATCGACTTTCCTTGACTAGATGGGTTTGTATCGGATACATACATGCATAAGGGTTGGTGAACTTAACAAGGTTATCATAAAGGTTATGGGCCTTGGGGCATAAAGGTTGGGCGCCGAGGCATAGAGATGTCACCCAACAACAAGAGTCATATAGAGATATGATTAGTAAGGTGTTACTTACCGAATTACCTTGTCTCCTAGCGGTGATGCAAAAGCTCACTAGTAGACTAGTTAATTGCGGATCTTGAATTGCTAAGAATCAATAGAGGGATATTGATTTTAGTGGGAGTACATTCTATTAAATTTGTTTAATACAGTTTACTCTATCATGGTTCTATTTGTCTTAGTATTTTGCATTTTCTGTTGTAGATCAATGGCATCTAACAACCGCGCACACCCTTTTGCTTTGCGATCGATTCTTGAGAAAGAAAAATTAAATGGAACAAACTATTCGGACTGGGTCCGTAACCTGAGAATTGTTCTCAGGGCAGATAAAAAGGAACACGTTCTAGACACCCAAATCCCAGAAGAACCTGCTGACAATGCGACTGCTGCTGTTAAAAATGCCTACAAGAAAGCATGTGATGACTCTCTTGAGATTAGCTGTCTTATGCTTGCATGCATGGAACCTGACCTTCAAAAGCAGTTTGAGGATCAGGAAGCGTATGATATGATCATGGCGCTTAAGGACATGTTCCAGACACAGGCCAGGACTGAAAGGTTCAATGTGTCTAAGGCTTTTCTGGAATGCAAGTTAACAGAAGGTGCACCCGTAGGCCCACATGTGATCAAAATGGTTGGTTACAGTCAGACTTTGGATAAACTTGGTTTTCCAATTAGCCAAGAGTTGGCAACTGATTTCATTTTGGCGTCTCTACCACCTAGCTATGGACATTTCATTTCGAACTACCATATGCATGGGGTGGAAAAGGGCCTTAATGAGCTTTGTGGGATGCTCAAAACAGCAGAGAGTGACATTAAGAAGTGTGCAGGGCCTAGCCATGTGATGGCTGTGCAGAACAAGTCTAGCTTCAAGAAAAAGGGTAAGAAGCCATGGGCAAAGAATAAGGGCAAGGCTAAAGATATGATCTCAAAGCCAACGCCTAAGCCTAAAGCTGGACCTGGAGCTGAGACAGTATGCTACTATTGTAAAGAGACTGGCCACTGGAAGAGAAACTGCAAGAAGTACATGGATTCTGAGGAATGCAAGAAGAATGCTGGAAGTAAGACTTCCACCCATGGTACACTTGTCATAAATGTTTTAGACATTTTTCTTGCTGATTCTCCTATTAACTCTTGGGTATTTGATACCGGATCAGTTGCTCACATTTGCAACTCGATGCAGGGGCTAATAAGAAGTAGAGGAGTCGCAAGAGGTGAAGTTGATTTTCGCGTCGGAAATAAAGCAAGGGTTGCTGCGTTGACCGTCGGCACCATGCAACTTCAGCTTCCTTCAAGATTTATTATGGAATTGAATAATTGTTATTATGTTCCTAGTATGAGTCGAAACATTTTATCTCCCTCATGTTTGATGAGAGATGGTTATTCATTTGCAAGTAAAGACAATGGTTGTTTGATCTCTAAAAATGAAATGTTTGTGGCTTTTGCGCCCATTGTGAATGGGTTATTTATTTTAAATCTTGATGATGCGCCCATCTTTAACATAAATGCTAAAAGACTTCGACCTAATGATTTGAATCCCACCTATGTTTGGCATTGTCGTTTGGGTCACATAAGTGAAAAGCGCATGAAGAAGCTCCATGATGATGGTCTTCTAACTTCGTTTGATTTTGAATCATACGAGACATGTGAAGCTTGTTTGCTTGGTAAGATGACCAAGTCACCTTTCAAAGGTTCTTTTGAGAGGGCTTCAGACTTGTTGGAAATCATACATACTGATGTATGTGGACCAATGAGCACGACTGCTAGAGGTGGATTTCATTACTTCATAACTTTCACTGATGATTTTAGTAGATATGGCTATGTCTACTTAATGAAGCATAAGTCTGAAACTTTTGAAAAGTTCAAAGAGTTCCAGAATGAGGTTGAAAATCAACGTGCCAAGAAAATTAAGGCTCTGCGATCTGATCGTGGTGGCGAGTATTTGAGTCATGAATTTAGCAATCATCTGAAGAGTTGCGGAATTGTTCCACAGCTAACACCGCCCGGAACGCCTCAAAGAAATGGGGTATCCGAGCGGCGTAATCGGACCTTGTTGGACATGGTTCGATCGATGATGAGCCAGTCAGATCTACCATTATCATTTTGGGGTTACGCTCTAGAAACAGCAGCTTTCACACTTAATAGGGTACCGTCTAAATCCGTAGTTAAGACACCATATGAGATATGGACTGGGAAGAGTCACAGTTTGTCTTTTCTAAAGATTTGGGGATGTGAGGCGTTTGTCAAGCGACTACAGTCGGACAAGCTCACACCCAAGTCGGATAAATGCATTTTCGTGGGATATCCGAAGGAAACCTTTGGATATTACTTCTACAACCGACTAGAGGGCAAAGTGTTTGTCGCTCGAAGTGGTGTTTTCCTAGAGAAAGAGTTTCTCAACAGGGAGACAAGTGGAAGAACGGTGCAACTTGAAGAGGTTCAAGATGAACCAATCGGGGAAGACTCGACGAATGATGCCCACGTGGCAGAACAAGTTGAGGAACCCATGGCAAAGGAAGCACCACCACCACGAAGGTCGGAAAGGCTCCGCAATGCGCGAGATATGTTATTGTTAGACAATGATGAGCCTACGACCTATGCGGAAGCAATGATGGACCCAGACTCTGAGAAATGGCAAAGTGCCATGAGATCCGAGATAGCATCCATGGGAGACAATCAAGTTTGGAACTTGGTTGACCCGCCTGATGGTGTTAAAACCATAGAGTGCAAATGGATCTATAAAAAGAAGATTGATATGGATGGAAATGTTCATATCCATAAAGCTCGACTTGTCGCAAAAGGTTTTCGGCAAGTTCAAGGAGTTGACTACGATGAGACCTTCTCGCCTGTAGCGATGCTTAAATCTATACGGATCATTCTAGCTATTGCTGCATATTTCGACTATGAGATATGGCAGATGGATGTCAAAACGGCTTTCCTTAATGGAAATTTAACCGAGGACGTGTATATGATACAGCCCGAGGGTTTTGTCGATCCAATCAATGCTAGAAAAGTATGCAAACTTCAAAAATCCATTTACGGATTGAAGCAAGCATCTCGGAGTTGGAACATTCGTTTTGATGAAGTGGTCAAAGGGTTTGGCTTCATCAAAAACGAAGAAGAATCTTGCGTTTACAAGAAGGCAAGTGGGAGCTCGCTCGTATTTCTAATCTTATATGTAGATGACATATTACTGATTGGAAATGATATTCCTATGCTCGAGTCCGTTAAGACCTCACTGAAAAATAGTTTTTCAATGAAGGACTTAGGGGAAGCGGCATATATTTTGGGTATTAAGATCTATAGAGATAGATCAAAAAGGCTAATAGGATTAAGCCAGAGTACTTACATTGACAAAGTGTTGAAACGGTTCAACATGGAGGAGGCAAAGAAAGGGTTCTTGCCCATGTCTCATGGCATAAAACTTGGCAAGACTCAGTGTCCTTCGACAACTGATGAGCGAGATCGCATGAGTAAGATTCCATATGCTTCGGCCATTGGATCTATCATGTATGCTATGATATGTACTCGCCCAGATGTTTCCTATGCTCTAAGTGTTACGAGCAGATACCAGGCTGATCCCGGTGAGAGTCACTGGACAGCGGTTAAAAACATCCTCAAGTATTTGAGAAGAACTAAGGATGTGTTCCTAGTCTACGGAGGTGAGGAAGAGCTCGTTGTAAATGGTTACACCGATGCAAGCTTCCAAACCGACAAAGACGATTACAAGTCGCAATCGGGTTTTGTGTTCATTTTGAACGGTGGTGCGGTCAGTTGGAAGAGTTCCAAGCAGGAGACTGTTGCTGACTCTACAACGGAGGCCGAGTACATTGCAGCTTCTGAAGCAGCAAAGGAAGGTGTTTGGATAAGGAAGTTCATATCTGAACTAGGTGTGGTTCCTAGTGCATGCAGTCCTCTGGATCTTTACTGTGATAACAGTGGGGCCATTGCGCAAGCCAAGGAGCCAAGGAATCACCAAAAGAACAAACACATACTGCGGCGGTTTCATCTCATTCGAGAGATCCTCAATCGAGGAGATTTAAAGATATGCAAAATACATACGGATTTGAATATTTCAGATCCTTTGACGAAGCCTCTCCCACAGCCTAAGCATGAGGCGCACACAAGAGCTATGGGTATTAGATATCTTCTAGATTGACTCTAGTGCAAGTGGGAGACTGTTGGAAATATGCCCTAGAGGCAATCATAGAGATGATGATATTTCGTTGTATCCATGATTTAATAAATGTTCCTTGAATATTGCCTTTGTATTGATTAACAAGTATGTGACTTGTTTGTGAAACTCTTTACTTGTATGGTTATTCTAAAGTTGTCCCTAGTCGAAGTTCATATGTGGTCACACGTGAATAATGGATTAGCACATGTATCGGTTGATGACCATGTTTCACAGGTCATAGACATGGAGATGTCAAACCAATAATGTGGACACATGTTTAGAACATGGGGTTGGACCGACCCAACATGAGACATAACAATTATACTTATGGTTCTCTCTCTACACAATGTGTACGCCTTGTCCTTAGACCTGAGATTGTCGCATGTACTTGAGATGTGAATCGACCTACTTAGGGGCTATCAAACGCTGCTCCGTAACTGGGTAGTTATAAAGGTAGCTTTCGGGTTTGTCATGAAGCATGCTGCGAGGCATGGTCAGTCGAGATGGGATTTGCCCCTCTCTACCTGAGAGAGATATCTCTGGGCCCCTCGAGTGATCGGATCCAGAAATGCATGGCCATGCTACTTAAGGTTAAGAGTTAACCTAGTAAGGGATTCCGGATCACAGGATCGAGAAAGAGTGGTCAGCTTGGAGCTCGACCAAATATCGTGAGGCAAAGGGATTGGCATGTACATAAAGTTGTGATGGTTCGTTCGATATGATCTTTATGTATGTTTAGGAGTTGGCACGTCTTGCTAGAGGCCGCTACCAACTATTGACCGAGTAGGTAAACTCGTGTCATGTCTAAACATACGTGAACCCATAGGGTCACACACTTAAGGGCTGAAGCCTAATTCGGATTGGATCCGGGTTGGACTGGGTATTGAGTCCTAATGGGCCTCCATTCGCTGAAGCCCATTATAAGGACGTCTATAAAAGGAGGGCTAGGGCGCACAGGGTTGTGAGGATTTTTTTCGTGACCTCCTCAAACCCTGGCCGCCACCCCTCCCACGCCCTGGGCGCTCGCTCGGATCTAGTAATCCGGCGTGCGTCGCTTTCTCCCGTACGTGTGGATACTTTTTGGCGGCGCTGCATCTGTAGCGTTTGGACGAACCGCAAGAGAGGAGTTGTACGTTGGACGCCGCGACGAGGACGAGGAAGTAGTACGACTACTCTGCCCCGACGTGCTGCATCGACGTAGTACGACTACTCTGCCCCGACGTGCTGCATCAATTCCGCACCTGCGCGTCTAGTGGTAATTCCGTGATCTATAACTGCAGTGATCTTGGTTTACGGGCATAATTTTTATTAATTTGCGCTAGCGTAGCCTACCCGTAGTCCTTCAGTCCCAAAATAGGCTACTACGCATGTTGGGAACCATGATGATCTCAAGTCTAAGGATTCTACATAAACACTACTTGAGACCAACTAATGACACATGGAATCTCTGCAGTGTCTCATGGTAGGTCTATCCAACATATGTTCACTAACACATGTCCATATTATTGATTTGGTATCTCCATACCATGATCCATGAGACATGATCATCAATCAATATATGCTGATCTTTGAATCATATTTGTTCCTCATATGATATATAATCAGGGATCATTTAGAAATAGCAACATTTTGACATTAAGAGTCTCATGAATAAGTCACATACTCATTGATCAATAATGATAATGTCTATTTCAAGGAACAAACTAATGCATCATAAACATAGTATGTGATATATATAACATCTCCATGTTGCCTCTAGGGCATATCACTAACAGTCTCCCACTTGCACTAGAGTCAACCATGTAGGTATCTAATACCCATTGCCCTAGTGTGAGCCTCATGCTTTGGCTGGGGAAGCGGCTTTGTCAACGGATCTGCAATGTTCAAATCCGTTTGTACTTTGCATATCTTCACATCGCCTCTCTCCACAATCTCGCGGATGAGATGAAATCGCCGTAGAATGTGCTTGGACTTCTGGTGCGATCTAGGCTCCTTGGCTTGCGCAATGGCCCCACTATTGTCACAGTAGAGGTCCATTGGGCTGGAGGCACTAGCCACCACACCAAGCTCAGAAACAAATTTCTTGATCCAAACAGCCTCTATAGCAGCTTCAGAAGCTGCTATGTACTCGGCTTCTGTTGTAGAATCAGTAACCGTCTCCTACTTGGAACTCTTCCAGCTCACCGCACCGCCGTTCAGGCAGAACACAAATCCAGATTGCGATCTGAAATCATCTTTGTCAGTTTGGAAGCTAGCATCGGTGTAACCATTTACAACGAGCTCTTCCTCACCCCCATAGACGAGGAACACATCTTTAGTTCTACTCAAGTACTTCAAGATGTTCTTTACGGCAATCCAGTAACTTTCACCTGGATCTGATTGGTATCTACTTGTAGCACTTAAAGCATACGAGACATCTGGACGTGTACAAAGCATGGCATACATAATGGACCCCATAGCCGAAGCATATGGAATCGCATTCATTTTATCCCGCTCATCAGGTGTACTAGGACACTGACTCTTGGTAAGATTTATACCCTGTGACATTGGTAGGAAGCCTTTCTTGGAATCCTGCATGTTGAACCTTTTCAACACCTTGTCAATGTACATATCTTGGTTTAATCCAATTAGCCTTCTTGATCTATCCCTATAGATCTTGATGCCCAGAATATATGCTGCCTCTCCTAAGTCTTTCATAGAGAAACTATTTTTCAATGAAGACTTAACAGATTCGAGCATAGGAATGTCATTTCCGATCAGTAATATGTCATCCACATATAAGACCAGAAACACGAGTGCGCTCCCACTAGCCTTTTTGTAAACACAAGGTTCTTCTTCGTTCTTGATGAAACCAAACCCTTTGATTACTTCATCAAAACGAATGTTCCAACTCCGAGATGCCTGCTTTAATCCATAAATGGATCTTTGCAGCTTGCATATCTTTCCAACTGATTGCGGATCGACAAAACCCGTGGGCTGTGTCATGTACACATCCTCACTCAGATTTCCATTAAGGAAAGCTGTTTTGACATCCATTTGCCATATTTCATAGTCGAAATATGCAGCAATCGCTAGAATGATCCGAATAGACTTTAGCATTGCGACGGGCGAAAAAGTTTCATCATAATCAACACCTTGAATTTGTTCGAAACCTTTGGCCACCAATCGCGCTTTATAGATGTGAACATTTCCATCTATGTCTATCTTTTTCTTGAAAATCCATTTGCACTGAATGGTTTTAACACCATCAGGTGGATCAACCAAGTTCCAAACTTGATTACTGTGCATGGATTCAATTTCGGATCTCATGGCTTCAAGCCATTTCTCAGAGTCTGGTCCCACCATCGCTTCTTCATAGGTCTTAGGCTCATCGTTGTCTAACAACAATATGTCCCGTTGTTGAGTAGTCAAGAACATGTACCTCTCAGGTGCACGACGTGACCTCTCTGACCTACGTGGTGCCGGTGTGTCCACAACAGGTTCTTCAACAGTTTGTTCATCCTGTTATGGTTCTGTAGGAGCTAAAACGTTTTCAGGTGTTTCTCGAATTTCTTCAAGTTGCACCGTGCTCCCACTATCCCTTCTTGAGAGAAACTCTTTCTCTACGAAGACACCATGCCGGGCGACAAACACTTTGCCTTCTCCTTGATTATAGAAGTAATATCCTTTTGTTTCCTTAGGATACCCGATAAAGAAGCATTTATCAGATTTAGGAGTGAGCTTATCAGATTGTAAACGTTTTACATAAGCCTCACATCCCCAAATCTTAAGAAAAGACAAGCTAGGACGTTGTCCTGTCCACATCTCATATGGTGTCTTTTCTACTGATTTTGATGGAACCCTGTTTAGTGTGAAAGCGGCTGTTTCAAGAGCGTACCCCCAAAAGGACAACGGAAGATCAGTTTGGCTCATCATGGAGCGCACCATATCTAATAAGGTGCGATTTCTCCGTTCAGATACCCCATTCCATTGAGGTGTTCCTGGCGGAGTCAATTGTGGAACAATTCCACAATCCTTCAGATGATTGCCAAACTCATGGCTCAAATACTCGCCTCCACGATCAGATCGTAGAAACTTGATTGTCTTGCCTAAATGATTTTGCACTTCATTTTGGAATTCTTTGAACTTTTCAAAGGATTCAGACTTATGCTTCATCAGGTAGATATACCCATATCTACTAAAGTCACCAGTAAAAGTTATGAAGTACTGAAAACCACCTCTGGCTGTTGAGCTCATTGGTCCACATACATCAGAATGTACGAGTGCCAATAAGTCACTTGCCCGTTCACCTTGACCGGTGAAAGGTGCCTTTGTCATCTTGCCAAGTAAACAAGATTTGCATGTCTCAAATGATTCAAAATCAAATGAGTGCAGAATACCATCTCTATGGAGCTTCTCCATGTGTTTCTCATTTATGTGACCTAAGCGACAGTGCCAAATAAACGTGGGATTCAAATCATTCGAACGTTGCCTCTTTGCATTAATGTTATAGACCGGTGACTCTTCAAGAGTAAGAACATATAACCCATTCACCAATGGAGTATGACAATAGAACATATCTTTGAAATAAAGAGAACAACCATTGTTCATAGATCTAAAGTCATAACCTTCTGCTTGCAAACATGAAGCAGAAATAATGTTCTTGGAAAGAGATGGAACACAATAACAATTATTCAATTCCAAAACTAATCCTGAAGGTAAAGACAATGGCATGGTGCCAACAGCCACCACAGCAACTTTTGCTCCATTGCCAACGCGAAGATCCACTTCGCTCCTCCTCAAACTTCTACTTCTTCTTAGCCCCTGCAACGATTTGCAAATGTGAGCAACCGATCCGGTATCAAATACCCAAGAATCAGTGGATGAAGTAGCAAGATTGATCTCTATAACATTTATGCCTGGAGAGGAAGTCGTACTTCCCTTCTTCTTCTCAAGATCCTCCAAGTACTTTGGGCAGTTCCTTTTCCAATGACCTGATTGCTTACAGTAGTAACAATCTGCATTACGAGCAGCGCCCTTCTTGACTTGCTTGGCCTTAGAACTGCTCGCGATCTCATCGGGAGCTAACTTTCTTTTGACCGCGCCTTTCTTGACATTGGGCTTGCCCTTGCCTTTCTGCATCATCATCGCATGATTGCTGCTTTTCTTAATGCTTTCCTCGGCAGCTTTTAGCATCCCATGCAACTCTGCCAAGGTCTTATCCATGTTGTTCACGTGATAGTTCAGTATGAATGGCTCAAAGCTCGGGGGGAGCGACTGGAGAATCACATCAGTAGCCAACTCTTGGCTAAGGGGAAAACCAAGCTTTTCCAGACTCTCAATGTAGCCAATCATCTTAATCACATGAGGGCTGACGGGATTCCCTTCTGCAAGCCTGCACGCAAACAAGGACTTTGAAGTGTTGAACCTCTCAGCCCTTGCTTGGTTCTCAAACATACCACGCAACCCCACAATGATATTGTAGACATCTGTGTTCTCATATTGCTTCTCAAGCTCAGAGGACATTGTGGCAAGCATGAGACAGCTCACATCAAGGCAATCATTCGTTTGCTTCTCATAAGCTCTCCGTGCAGCCGCAGTAGCATTATCAGGCAAGTCATCTGGATAAGGAGACTCAAGGACATACTCCTTGCGCTCTTGCTTGAGAACAATTCTCAAGTTGCGATACCAATCCATAAAGTTCGTTCCATTGAGTTTTTCTTTCTCAAGAATAGATCGCAAATTAAAAGAACTGGATGCGGCATTAGTTGACATGATCTACAACAAAGAATATGCAAAGTTTAGCACTATGTTTATGTTCATCTTTTATTAAACTATTTAACAAAAGACTCCCACTATGTGTTTTGCAACAAAACTCCCTCTAAGTTACATAGTGGGTCAAGATCCTCATTTCACTAATTCCTAGTGAGCTTTGGCATCACGGCTAGAAAACTAGTGACATGGGTAAGCAACACCTTGCTAATCACATCCCTATGTGACTCTTGCTTGTTGGGTGACATCAATATGCCCCGGCCCCAACCTATGCCCCAAGGTCCAAAACTGTTTTGATAACCTTGTTAAGTAAACCAAATGCTTCCGCATGTAGATGTCCGACATCTACCCCAAATAATGATGATAACCGACGGCACTCTACTTTGGTAGACCTACCATGCGGTGATCATTATCTTTTGGTGCAACATATGGAAGGGCATGAACACCTAATTTTATGAGGGATTCTATCCTACCAAAGCAACATATCATTGCATAAGAATAAGATAGATAATATCACAGATAAACACATTTAACTGTGAAGTAGTATGGCCCAAATAATGGTGATCTCCATCTCCATGTAGGTGTAGACGATCTCCATCCTCCACATCACTCCTTTAGGCCACCATGCTTGAAAGCTTGTAACCTCAAAACTAGGCTACTACCTATAATAGCTAGAAATTGAAGATTACAAAGATAGATTCAAGCATTAAGGTCGACACGCAGGTCGTTAAATACAATATAGACAGCTAACAATAGCTGAAATAATCATGACACGCAGGCCATGAATGAATGTTACATGCATCACATACATCTCATACATTCCAATAAGATATACGGCCATACTATTCACATCATTCTCTGCAAAAACAAGTTAGACGTAGAATCATATTCTACCTAACGATGTGAACCCATGACGCTATACAAGGCGGGTACGCACTAATCTAGACTGTAATAGATCCAATCTACTACAACCGCATATCAACATATACGCTGATCCAGATCGCAAGCTAAGCAAGATGGCTCTGATACCACTGAAGGAATGCGCGTAGGCTACGATAGCAGAAAATAAAAAATTTCTATCGCGCACACCAGGACATCATGCTAAGGAGGGATCATAGATCGTTACCACTAGACGCGCAGCGCAGCGGAAGAAGAGTTGGAGAAGCCGATCCAACCACGCGCGTCGAGGTAGTAGTGGAAGTAGCCGATCGTCCCGAACAGATCGTCTCCTCCACGCGATCAACCACACCACGAGCAGATCCAATCTGTAGATTGTTGATGCCGATCAATGCCGCAACGAGCAGCGCCTCCACCGGTATCCACACGTCCGGGGCTGGAACGCCGATCGCGAGTGTACCAGCACTCGCGAGCGGCTAGGGTTTGGCTCGGGAGGTGGCGGCTAGGGTTTTGCTCGGGAGGAACAGAAGTGTGCATCCCTCAGCCCCCCCGCCTCCATATATATAGACCTCCTCACTTGGGCCTCGTGGACCGAGGCCCAATAGGAGTCTATCCGGATCTCTATCCGAATTGAGCCCACATCCGAATCACATTCGAATTAGTGTTCCAACCCATTAAGTGTGCGACCCTGTAGGTTCACGTATACTTGGTCGCGACCCGGAAACGCCTTTCCGATCACCCTGTTAATAGGGGCCTCTAGCAAGACATATTAACCCGAAAGTATACGTAAAGATCATATCGGCTGAACCTGTAATGTTCTCATGTATGAATCCCTTTGCCTCACGATATAGATTAAGCTCAAGGCGAGACCTGTGTCATCCTCTTAATAGCTCAATCACTCTCTCGATTCCGTGATGGATTATAAACTTGTGATTGACTCCTCAATCACGTTGGCATGGCCATGCACTTTCATAATCCATTACATCGAGGGGCCAAGAGATATCTCTCCCATAAGGAGGGGAAAATTCTATCTTGATCATTCACATCCCACTACATGTTTCACAGCAAACCCGAAGACTACTTTTATGACTACCCAGTTACGGAATAGTGGTTAGTAGTCCCAAAATAGCCTACTACGCATGTTGGGTACCATGGTGATCTCAAGTCTAAGGATTCTACATAAACACTACTTGAGACCAACTAATGACACATGGAATCTCTGCAGTGTCTCATGGCGGGTCTATCCAACATATGTTCACTAACACATGTCCATATTATTGATTTAGTATCTGCATACCATGATCCATGAGACATGATCATCAATCAATACATATGCTGATCTTTGAATCATATTTGTTCCTCATATGATATATAATCAGGGATCATTTAGAAATAGCAACATTTTGACATTAAGAGTCTCATGAATAAGTCACATACTCATTGATCAATAATGATAATGTCTATTTCAAGGAACAAACTAATGCATCATAAACATAGTATGTGATATATATAACATCTCCATGTTGCCTCTAGGGCATATCACTAACAGTCTCCCACTTGCACTAGAGTCAACCATGTAGGTATCTAATACCCATTGCCCTAGTGTGAGCCTCATGCTTTGGCTGGGGAAGCGGCTTTGTCAACGGATCTGCAATGTTCAAATCCGTTTGTACTTTGCATATCTTCACATCGCCTCTCTCCACAATCTCGCGGATGAGATGAAATCGCCGTAGAATGTGCTTGGACTTCTGGTGCGATCTAGGCTCCTTGGCTTGCGCAATGGCCCCACTATTGTCACAGTAGAGGTCCATTGGGCTGGAGGCACTAGCCACCACACCAAGCTCAGAAACAAATTTCTTGATCCAAACAGCCTCTTTAGCAGCTTCAGAAGCTGCTATGTACTCGGCTTCTGTTGTAGAATCAGCAACCGTCTCCTGCTTGGAACTCTTCCAGCTCACCGCACCGCCGTTCAGGCAGAACACAAATCCAGATTGCGATCTGAAATCGTCTTTGTCAGTTTGGAAGCTAGCATCGGTGTAACCATTTACAACGAGCTCTTCCTCACCCCCATAGACGAGGAACACATCTTTAGTTCTACTCAAGTACTTCAAGATGTTCTTTACGGCAATCCAGTGACTTTCAAGGAACAAACTAATGCATCATAAACATAGTATGTGATATATATAACATCTCCATGTTACCTCTAGGGCATATCACTAACAGAGAGAGGGGGAGGCGTGCCGACAGGTAGGCCCCGCGCGCAGAGAGAGAGGGCGCGAGGAGGAGCGGCGTCAGATGGCGATCAGAGGGCTTGGCGCTTGGGGCGGTGGACGGCGCATCGGGCCGGATGGCGGGGAAGACGGGTGAATCCGGGCCGGACGCGTGGCAAGCGGGGAAGGGGGTTAGGCGGGATCGGCCGGGCGACGTGGAGTGGATCCGACCATCCACGTGGCGGCCGAAGGAGAGGGAGAGGGGATTTGATTTTAATTTTAGATTTCAGATTTTCAGAAATGGCCAGAAAATCCAAATAAGCTCAGAAAAATACCAAATAACTTCCAAAAATTCCAGAAAAATTCACAGAAGTTCCTGGATAAGTTTTGGACTTAATAAAAATACTTCCAACTAATGTTGGTATTAAATTTTCATACTTGAAATACTTTTTAATTTCAAACATACATTTTTAAATTCCAGAAAATCCAGGAAACCAGATAAGAGCCAAATAAATCCAAATAATTAATTTGAACTAGGATTTTTATAGAAAATCAAAATATTATTTTATTTAATAATATTTTTATGTTTTTCTAAAATACTTTTCAAATCCAGCTTTTAAAAAACAGAAATTCAGGGCAAATCCAAATAAAACTCAAATAATTAATTTGAAATTAACTTTTTCAGAAATCGAATTTTTGGGATGTTACAAATCTACCCCCCTTAGAAAGAATCTCGTCCCCGAGATTCGGATGGACTAGGAAAAAGAAAGGAGAGGAAAATGCAGCTCTTGGGTCCTCTTCACGCTCCCAAGTTGCTTGACTTCGAATGGTTGCTCTTCTACACTTTGTGAAATTTTATGATCATGCTTTTTCAGCTTCCTTCATGATTCTATCTTGTTGTTCGATGCTCCGAGGTATTCCTTTGACTGAGAAATATGGAAGACAACAACAAATCGGACTGGTACATCTTTAGTCGCCTGCAAGCTCTGGGTTAACTTCAATTGCCCTTATCATATCGATTAATTCAGTATTCCACCAAAAGGGTTTTCCACAAGTGTTCATCCGAGACAGACTTGATTATTTCAACTCTTCAAAAATTCTTGATTCCAAAATCATATACCCCGAAGGAACTTTATTGATTTCAGCAGAAAATCTCTTAAACTTTTATTCTCTGCTCTAATTTGGATCGACGTCAAACCATAGAATTTTTCTAACAAGAATCCAATAACATTGTAATTTGTGATTTCCACCAATTGTTTTATGATCATTATTAAATTCCAGAAAATCCAGGAAACTAAATAAGAGCCAAATAAATCCAAATAATTAATTTGAACTAGGATTTTTATAGAAAATCAAAATATTATTTTATTTAATAATATTTGTATGTTTTTCTAAAATAGTTTTCAAATCCAGCTTTTAAAAAACAGAAATTCAGGGCAAATCCAAATAAAACTCAAATAATTAATTTGAAATTAACTTTTTTAGAAATCGAATTTTTGGAATGTTACACCATCCGCCGGCGCTGTCGAGACCATATGTATGGCCTTCGTTGGGCCAGAACCTGCCAACCCGGGGGGGACGTCGCTCCTGGCGAGAGTGCTGCGGCCGGCGGTGCTTTGCCACCCACGGCGGCTGCCAAGGACGCGCCCGGGGCGGTAGGGACCAAAGGCGCGACAGGAACTGCGGCTGCTAGCGCCGCGGAAGAATCTCCTGTGGTGCCATAGGCGAAACATCCTCGAGTCCAGTCTCCCTCGCCTCCGAGGGGTCAGTACGGCGTCGCCGGCCCTGTGCTTGGAGTTGTGGTGCCCAACGCGGCCAAAAGGTCTTCTCGACCACCCCCCGAGGCACTCGCCCCCCCGACTGGCGGTTGAACGGGCACCCCCTTCCGTCGCGGCGGAGGGTGCAGGAGGTAGGCGCAGTTCCCTTTCCTCGCACGACTTCGCGAAACTCTCTCCGATTTGCTCGCTCATTCCGTCGACATCAGGCGAGACGAAGTCTCCTGGACGTGGTGAAGGATCGAGCAACGGGGGTGTGCGCGACGTTCCGGACCCTGTGCAGGGTGCCCTGCAGGCGTCTGCCGCCGTTGAAGTGGCCGAAGCCTCCGCAGCCCCTAACGCGGCGAGGGCGGTGCTTGTCCTCTCCAACTTCCTCCCGCGCCTGGAGACACTTCGCGCTTTTAATGAAGCCACGAGCGCGCCCGCGGCGGCTTGGATCGACAGATGTTGTCGTCGTGCGAGGGAGACCGCCTGGCGCTCGCACTGAAGGCCTCGAAGATAAGGGTAAGTATGTGCGCTCGCGGTTGCTAGAGTAGTACCGGGCACCTGCTGACTCTTATTGCTACTCCCAGACGCTTGTCATCAGCCAAGCGCTAGATGAGGCCCGTATCCGGGAGCGGAGAGCCCTGGAGGTCGGTCTTCGTGGTGCAGATGATGCCCACGCCACGAAGGACGAACAGCTTCACGCGCTGGAGGGCGCCCTGGCGGCCGCGCAACACGAGACCGAGGAAGTCCAGCACGCTGCGGTAGAGGAACGTACCTCCTTTTTGCAGCAGATCACCGCTCTAGAGGAGGAGAAGGCCCAGCTGGTGGAGTCTCTTGCGGAGAAGGACCGCGCCTTGGACAATGCGTCCATGTCGGCGTGGAGGGCAATGGAGTCTATGAACCGGGCCCTCTGGGATCTGTGTGTCGACGTGCCGGACGCTACTCACGGGCCGGAGGACTTGGTGGAGACGCTCGGGCTGGTCGAGGAGGGGGCCGGCGTTGCTCTCCGCAGCGCTACAACCTTCGGCGAGCATTGCGGCTTCCTCGGCGCATGCCTCGCCCTCGCCATGCTTCACACTCATGGGTGTAGACATGTCCATGAGCTGGCGAACCTTCACACTCATGCTGTTTGCTGATTTCTTCGTGCGGTACTACCGCTCCTCGAGAGGTAATACCGCTCGGCTCAGCGGTACTACCGCTCGTCTC
The DNA here is from genome assembly GCA_017311315.1 of Dendrocalamus latiflorus. Lineage (NCBI taxonomy): Eukaryota > Viridiplantae > Streptophyta > Magnoliopsida > Poales > Poaceae > Dendrocalamus > Dendrocalamus latiflorus. The sequence continues at coordinate 1,981,399 of CM029620.1, read as the reverse complement.
AGCGGTACTACCGCTCGTCTCAGCGGTACTACCGCTTGCAATTAGACTTGCTCTGAATTTAATTTTTCTTGACTGTCTCTTTCTGGATCTGGTTTAGCCTTGTTGCTGTGACTTCCAGTGGTGCCTATCTTCTTTCTTCATAGCTCCCATGGCTATTGGAGAAGCATAAGTGTGGATACTTGAGGGGCGAATTTAATTTTTGAGAGCGCCATTCACCCCCCTCTGTCGCCATTTCGGCCAACAATTGGTATCAGAGCCAGGTTAGCTCTTTTCAATAGATCTTAACCGGTCTCAAGAGCCAAGGCGATGGACAAGTACTCGACCAAGCCGCCCGTTTTTGATGGCATCGATTACCCCTTCTGGAAGAGCCGAATGGAGACATACATCCAGGCCCAGGGGTACGCCATCTGGTGCAAGGTCAAGGTCCGGTTTGCTGTTCCTCCCGATGAGAACATCAATGCTGGGAATGTGCATGATGTTGAGGCAAATGCTAAGGCAAGGAACATCATTATCCAGGGCTTGAGTCGTAGCGAGTTTTACCGCATATCTCATCTTTCGTCCGCCTTTGATATCTGGGAAACCCTCGATGCTTACCATGAGGGCACCACCCAGATTAAGACGGTGCGACAGGACCAGTTCAAGCGAGATTACAACAAGTTTGAAATGCTCGCTGGCGAGTCCCTTGATGAGTGTTTTGCGCGTTTTCACAAGATCTTGAGCAACCTCCGAGCGGTCGGTCTCACATACCCCGACTCGGACAACGCTCGTCAGATGCGTGCAAGGGCGTCCCCCCGCTGCGTCTTATTTAGAGTCCGTAGACTGGCGCGTGCGGAGGCGGACCTCGATGCTACGACTTCATTTAGAGTCCGTAGACTGGCGCGTGCGGAGGCGGGCCTCGACGCTACGACTTCATTTAGAGTCCGTGGACTGGCACGTGTGGAGGCGGGCCTCGACGCTACGACTTCATTTAGAGTCCGTCGACTGGCGCGTGCGGAGGCGAACCTCGACGCTACGACTTCATTTAGAGTCCGTAGACTGGCGCGTGCGGAGGCGGACCTCGACGCTACGACTTCATTGAGAGTCCGTAGACTGGCGCGTGCGGAGGCGCACCTCGACGCTACGACTTCATTTAGAGTCCGTGGACTGGCGCGTGCGGAGGCAAACCTCGACGCTACGACTTCATTCAGAGTCCGTAGACTGGCGCGTGCGGAGGCGGACCTCGACGCTACGACTTCATTTAGAGTCCGTCGACTGGCGCGTGTGGAGGCGAACCTCGACGCTACGACTTCATTTAGAGTCCGTAGACTGGCGCGTGCGGAGGCGGACCTCGACGCTACGACTTCATTTAGAGTCCGTAGACTGGTGCGTGCGGAGGCGGACCTCGACGCTACGACTTCATTTAGAGTCCGTACACTGGTGCGTGCAGAGGCGGACCTCGAGGCTACGACTTCATTTAGAGTCCGTAGACTGGTGCGTGCGGAGGCGGACCTCGATGCTACGACTTCATTTAGAGTCCGTAGACTGGCGCGTGCGGAGGCGGACCTGAATGCGGGGGTGATCTTCTGCACAATGTGGCCAGACAACATGGTACTTTCTGCGAGGAGGTCCAACGACACGCGACGCTCCTCGTCGGGTTGGACGAGGACCCTCCGCGAGCCAGCCTTGATTTCCTCAGGCGTCACTGCAGATTGCCGTATAGAGACGGTGGTTGGCCGCATCAATTACTAGATGGCACGGGCCAGTTATCCATAATCCTACGTCGTGAAGATCGGGCCACCCCATCTCCCCGCATTAGCTGGTATCAAAGCTCAAGGTTGACGCGGTAGGATTTTACACTTAGCTACTATATTTGTTGTTTTCTTTCCTATCTAGAAAAGAACACCCAAAAATATTGTTGTTTACCATTGTTTAAATTGAAAATTTTGGTGAGTTTTGCTAGGTTTTGATCCATTAGAACCTTGCTTACTTGCTAATTCAAAATCTTTGTTTGCGTTGCTTTCCCTTGAGCCAATCTGTTTGATATAAAAAATCATTGTTAGTCAAGTAGAAAATTGTTGTTGAGTTGCACATGGAACATCACACAAATTTGAAATTGTGCAACTTGGTCATCAGAGGTTCACTTATATTCCTTTGAGAACCCCATCTACCTTTAGTGAAAACTTTGGTCCTATTTAAAGACAAGTTTTTTGAGTATTGCTAGGGCTTTGCACACTTGTATCATTCTTGAATTTTGAAACTGAGAGACCATGTGGTCGTGACTCCATGTGAATGATGAGTAATTGACAAAGGTTTAGGATAGTCGAGTTTGGGTTGTGTGGTCGGACCATGTCGTTGCGCGGTGCAACGGGCTCGGTCGGACTTGGTCAAACTTGGTCGTATGGGATTAGGTTGCATATTCCGATGATTCGATAGGTTTGGACTTCGTCATAAGTAAGTATGATGTGCTTATGCTATTTACGCTTTCATGTATCGAGCGGTGCTATGTGACGTGTTTCTTGTCTGTGTGACTGCAGGACGTCGAGGCGGAGTCGTGGTGAGACACGAGGTGACCGGACTAGACACAGGGAGGTGTCGAGGTCAGAACGGTTGGATGTGTCGAAGACGGCGGAGATTCGATGTGGTTGCGAGTCGTGGACGACAAGGAGCGCGGAAGCTTCCCGGAAGGTGCACGAGGGGCGAATCGGTAAATTCGCAAGGCTGCACAAGCGGGAGCGGGCTCCGTTGGATTTAGCGGGCGTAACGGGGTGGAGACCCGTTAGCCAAGCGCTATAAATAGGTCGAGGGGGCTGCATGCCTCTTCATGGCTTTGGGAGAGAGCTAGGGTACTAGTGAGTCAAAAGAGGCTTTGGGAGGTTGTTTTCCCTTTGCTCTTTAGTTGTTGAGAGTGGGTGAAATGGACAGAGTGTTGTCTGTGTGTTGTCTCCCGTAGCTCCCTCATCCATGTGTGTGTTCTTGAGTTGTGAGGCTTGAGGAGAGGGAGAGGATGGATTGAGCCACCATGTAATCATTCCTCGTTCTAATGTTCATGTGTATCGGGACTCAGCTGTAATCCTTTTGTTCCCAGGAATGAAATTTCTGAAGTTTCTTGTTCGTGCTCCTGTGTTCTTCGTTTATTTTCCTCACTGTTGATTTCGAGTCTTTCTTTAGTTCTTGCTATTGCTTGCTGGAAAGGCCCAAAATGGGTTGCTCTAGGTTGGGATGTTGCCTCAAGATCATTTGATCATGTTTCACAAGAGCAAACTTCATTTAATCTCAGATTTGGATTTTGGGCTTGCTCTGTTCTTTTTGTTCCCTTCTAGGGTTTGAGGTGAAATCTTGTTTCCCTTTGCGAAATGGCTTGAAATTTGGCATGGAGAGTCCAGAGGCTATTAAGTAGCTATCCTCAAAGTTTCATAGCCAAAGGATCAAAGGTTGAGGAGTAATTTGATTTTTGGCTCAGCTCTTGCAAGTTTTCAGATTTTTGCTATAATCTGAAATTCTTGATCAAAGGCCTACTTTTGTTCATCTGCGTTTGATGATTGCGTGTGCTGACGCTAATATTAGCAAACGTTGACGAACAAAAGGTGGCCTATTTCTGAGAACACGTCCAAGCTTGTTGCGGATCGGCAATCGAGCTCTCCGTTTATAGGGGGCGCGGGGGATTTGATTCCCGAACCTCAAGGCGAGCTGGCCATCGGTGCTGCTGCTTGGCTTGGTCGGAGCCCACCCTAGAGTCTTCGCACGTATTTGGGGCCAGACGGCTAGGCGGTGCTTGGGTGGCGCTGCAGGTTAGACCGGCGCCTGCTTGTCTCCGCATTCGGCCCACGCTTTATCGTGGGGCTGAGCTGGAGGTCCTGCTGGGCCCCAAAGCATAGGCAAAGGAGGCGGCGGCCCGTCTTGGGCCGTCAGAACCGAGGTGGTCTGCAGGCTTGCCGCACGGGTCGATGGCGACGTAGCGAAGTGCCCCCTCGCGGGGCGAGGCCGGAGTAGAAGCCGGGGGCTAAAGCGGAGACTCCGACGTAGCTGCTGTCGAAGTTGGCTGGGCCCTGTCTAGCCGTTGGTGCATCGACGGTCCCAAAAACCGTGCCGACACGCGTCGGGAGGTGCGACACGTCCCGCATCGTGTATTTATTCCTGATGGTGCGGACGCGTCGCGGTATTCTATTGGTGTGTCGTGCGCTGTCAGGGCGTTGCACGAATGCTGTCGTGCGCGACATGCGTGGGCGGCTGTGGCGCTTTGGCTTCGGTCGTGGGGAGGTGAACGGTTCGTCTCCCGTCGGTTACGCTCACCAGCGGTGCGGGAGGCGAAAGGGGCTTTAAATAGCCCCTATGGCCTTCCGTCTGCACCTCCTCCGCATGCCTCTTGGTCCCTCTTCTTGACCCCTGCTTTTCTTGCCTCCCTTGCCGCTGCACTGCCCCTCGCCATCGTTTAGGACCTGGATAGCGATGGCGCCCGGCGGAGAACTCGTCCAGGCGGTCGGTGACAACGCCGTTTCCCAGCGGTCGTCGCCGCTGGAGGTGGAGTACACTCTCGAGAGGCGTAGTTCAACACTTGTTGGAGCCCAGATTTTACCATCTGGAATCCTCTGTGATTCCACCGCACTATTCCCTGGATCAGTAGATAGTGCTCACAGATACAGTTCTGAATATCAAAATTCATATCATGCGAAAACATTAATATAATAATAGACTTACCCATGGGCCGATTGGACCGAAATCAATAAAATGCAGCAGTGGAAACGAAGCACACATGTGGGACCCTCAGGACATGCCCACAGGCAGCCAACTGGAGGTACGCGACCTAGCCTTTGACATCTTCATCTACTTCGCCATCATGACCAAGAGTGTTACTGTAGTGATCTGGCTCCTGATTCTGGATTTGTTTGTGAGAGCGAGTGTGAGCACAAACCACCATGCTCCGCGAGCCAATACACAGGATGCAATTAAATAGTGTGCATGGCTTATCAAAGGAGAGGCTCGGGTTATTTTATTTGCCATAAATTGTTTTCGAAATATAATACATAGAAATGCCCTGAGACCTAGCAGTTTGAACTAAAACATAATATGTGGAAGAATGCAATAGTAATAGCGATCCAGATTCCATCCACCGTTACATGGCCTCTGCACCATATGCTTAATCATTTAGCGTCATAACCGCTTAACTTATCACTGGGCGACACCCAGGGCAACACAAATCAGGGCCTTTCTCTGCCCTCCACTTTACCAATTCCACCCACAAAGTTTTTGAAATAGAACTATATCCAGTTAAGTTCCCATGGCCGCCCTTGACCGTGGGCACGGCTATTCGAATAGTTTTAGACTCTGCAGAGTTTGTACACTTTACCCACAAGAGATAAATCTGCTCGTTGCCCCACATGATTCCTTAGCCATGCGGTTGAGTAGACTATCACAGGGCCTTTATGATGCATAGTCCTACTGTTGTTACGCCCGCTAAGGTCTATCTTCCGTAGGAGGCGCATCCCTCGGGAAGGGTCCCTCGTGAGCCATCACGGGCAAAGGCGGGGATGAGACTATCCATCCCTTTGCTCGTGTTCACACCTTCACGTAACCACCTTAGAGCCATACAAATTAGTTAACCCTGCCTACACTTTGCCAGCTTGTGGTTGTACTGTTGTACACTGGGAGGTCATCACGAGATTCAGTCCTTAGGGCTATCTGGGTGGTTCTACCACTATCCACTTTGTGCTTCCACTGCACCACACACACACACCCTCGAACCATCCGCCCAGATAATTAAGCAACTTGAGGTTTTTGGGAGCATAAAATATCCATAACCAAATATACCAGTCATTTCCACCATGACTGCCCAAACCAATTTCTCATGATTCAAAGTGATGCTTTGGGGCATTTTTTTTGTGGCCCCGATTATCTAAGCAGTACTAAGCATGGCGTATAATTATGACTTACTTTCGAAAGGTTATCATTATAGTTTTGCTAGGGTGACAAGGTTCACATATTCAAATGTTCCCAAGGAGGAATAATATTAACAAGTCATATAATGGGCATATAACTAGAATCTTAAAACAAATATGTGTTTGCATATAAAATAACAGCATGCAATTTGTTAATCTAAACCAAAGTAATTTGCAGAAAATGTAGGTTCAATATGATCAAAGTATTGACTCGCCTGGCGCGGTTTACCGCGGTCTTGAGCTCACACAATGATTTCTCTTGAGCTTCTGGTCTCTATCTTCGCTTCGAGCTTTAATCTCGCTGGGTCCACTGAATCTTCACGGCTTCCAATTTCTAATTACGCGACAAACGACTGAATCCAAACGAAAGCAAATAACTCAAGAGATCCAATAAATCTGAATAAACTCAATTTTTGTTTTATCATTAGTTAATAGATGATTTGGGTGATTTGAGGCAAGGCCGGTGGCAGAAAACGATGACTCGATCTTTTATTAACAATTTCTTTATTATTTTTATATTTATCAAAGAAGTTCCATGAGTTAGGATGGACCTATGAGTAGGTATTATTTTGTCAAGCATTACTTTTCAGGGTATTTTGGCTTATCGGGTTAACTTTAGAGTCTAGGTGTATAGCATTTTATGGGGTGACATTTTATGTAGTCTTAGTTTTCCCTAAGCCTATTTCAGCCTTGAATTAGGATTCAGTTGTATGGGCCATATCTTGTTATTTCATGCTCCTCAGTATTATTATTATTATTCTAGTATTAAGATTTAATTAATGATACCATTATTATTTTATCTATGCTTTAGTTACTATTATGCTTAACCTTATTTCTAGTTTTAGTTTAAAATTAGCAACCTGAGCAATGCTTGATATATATCATTTTATGTGACCCTAATTACTCATGTTAATGGTTACCTGTTTACTTTAGAGTATCCATAGGTATGTGAGATTATTTTGGTGCTTGATGACCTAGGCTATTACATTTTAATATCTGTATATTATTATAACATTTTAATTCGAGTGCTCTTTGATATTACTGATACGGTTATTTTGATCCCTTTGTAACTCGAGCCTGCTATACCTGATAATATTCTATTACCATTATCAATTAAGGCTGCCATTTAAGATTTCATGGTTGGTAGCATTCTAATGATAGGGTTACATGTATGTATTTTAAATAGGGTCTACGGTGAACGCAGGGATCGTACTGCTCTATTTACTGGTGGGCTGCATGAATGCTATCCGCATTTCTCTAACCTCTTATTTACATATACGCGTAGATGCTTATATAAATACATTTACTTAGAAAGTCTCTACATTTTAATTGGTATTAGCTTTACTTAAAAACTTATTTATCTAGCAAGGTTATATTCCTACATTTGATAATTAGTATGACCCACCACTAGAGTTCATTTAATGGCAAAATTTTAAATTTAGGCATAAATCTTAATCCTAATCTTAATGCATTTTTAATTAGGATTTTTATTAATTTTGGACTATACATTAAAGCACCTTCTATTAATGCCTTTAATGGATAAGTAGACCTCAATTAAATATTTAATCTACATTAGCTGCTTATGCAATAAATAACCAGATAGTAATTGTTAAGCAACCTTATTTTACACCCTAACTAAATTTATTATATTCCCTAGATTTTCCTCAATTTTTCCATAATTTTTACTAATTCGAATGCGGTACAAAACTTGAAATGAAATAAAATGGAGAAGGGGGGTGGTCGGTGGGATCGAACCCGGGACCTGGTGTTTTTAACGCTCGGCTCGGCTGGCCAGTTGGCCCGTCGGTGTTTTGCAATGCACTAGGGGTGGATTCCCCGCCTGCGGCAATGACAATGTCGGAGCTGCCCTCCATGGTGGTTAGGAGAACGGAGCTTCCGCCCACGATGGTTGCCGAGGCGGAGCTGCCCCCCGCGGAGGTGTAGGGACCCAGATATTAACATCCGGATTCCTCTGTGATTACTGCACTATTCCCTGGATCAGTAGATAGTGCTCACAGTTACAGTAATGAATATCAAAATACATATCATGCGGAAGCGTAAAATTTAATAGTAGACTTACTCATGGGCCGATTAGGCCGAAATCATTAAATTGCAGCAGCGGAAGAACGAAGCACACAGGTGGGACCTTCAGGACATGCCCACAGGCAGCCAACTGGAGGTTCGCGACCTAGCTCTTGACATCTTCATCTTCTTTACCAGCTTGTCCAATCTTGTTGCTGCGGTGCAGTGACTTGATTCCTGATTCTGAATTTTGTCGCAAAAGCGAGCGTGAGCACTCTGACCCCGTGCTCCGCGAGCCAATACACAGAATGCAAATAAATAGTATGCATAGCTTAACAAAGGAGAGGCTCGGGCTATTTTATTTTGCGTAGAGTGCTTTTGAATACAATTAATTAAAAAGCCCTATGACTTAGCAATTTTGGAACAAATCATAATGTACAAGGAAATGCATTATTAATATCGATTCAGATTCCATCCACCGTTACATGGCATCTGCACCATATAGCAATTTCTTCAGCGTTATAGCCGCTTAACTTACCACTGGGACGACACCCAGGACAACTCCAAACTAGGGCCTTTCACTGCCCTCCACTTTTCCATCCCACCCACAAAACATTTTGAAATAGAACTATATCTGGTTAAGTTCCCATGTCCGCCCTTAACCGTGGGCACGACTATTCGAATAGTTTTGACTCTGCAGAGTTTGTACACTTTCACCACAAGAGACAATCAACTCATTGCCCCACGCGATTCCTTAGAAGTGTGGTTGAGCAGACCATCACAGTGACTTTTCAAAGTATCTAGTCCCTTTTCTCATCTCACTTTATGGGCTTAGTCATAGTGAGGGACAGGGATTTACTGGTTATTCACAGTGAGGGACAGGGATTTACTGTACTCATATGGCGCAAGAGGGGGCTTCGGTTCGGGCAGTTAGCCTACCTGCGGTGAAACCTTAGCGGGTGGTATCTAGCTAGATTAGAGTAAGGTAAAGGCTTTGTGATATTTTATCTGGGTCTCATGCCAAAGGAAGCGTGTTGACTTTTAGGATAATTTATTTCTTGTGGGTAAAGTTGTACAACCTCTGCAGAGTGTAAAACTATTCGAATAGCCGTGCCCACGGTCAAGGGCGGGCAAGGAATGCTTTCACATGGTAGATTTCTGGTTTTTGGTTTTCAATCAAAGTTTTTGTATTCCGAGAGTGGAGGGAACTCTCGGAAGGGTATCCTGGTGGTTGGAGCCAGAGAGGGTGGTTGGAACCCGCAGTTTTAAACTTGACCAATTGTAATTGGTTAGCTAGTATTGGTAGTTGGAACCTTCACTAGATAGTTAATGTTAGTTCTGTTAAACCAATTACTTTATTAAATTGATGCCTTCGAAAATAATTAGAAGTAATTAAATGAAAATGTTGCTTTGTGCAAAAGAACCATATAGCCTTCCTTTGTTAAGCCTTGCATCTATTGCATTTTCCCAAGACTTGCGGAGTACTTTATGTACTCACATGCTACACTCAAACATAAAAAGCAGAGGAATACGAAGCTCAAGAGGGAGACTACGACTACTGCTTCGCTTGCGGCTGTGATGGATTTTTCCCGGAGAACTAGGTCGTGCTTCCCCAGTCAACTGCCTATGGCATATTGATGGGTCTACTTTGAATTTACCTTGCTTCCGCTGTATTCTGGTTGTGTGAGGTCTTGAAACCTCCAATGTAATAATGAGACCTTTTCGGTCAGTACTCTCAATTATTGTAATAAAACGATGCTGGTGATGTATTCATTTCTGGTTAACTGTGTGCACTAGCTTTGATCTAGGACTAGTGCAGTAATACACAGAGGGTCCGGGTTCGGAAATCCGGGGTCCCGACAGAGGTGGTATCAGAGCCAATTTGACTGTAGGACGTGACCTAGTTAGAATGGTCGTTAAAAGAAGAACTTCAAAATTTATTTTATAAAATAAAATTTTAATATGTGCTATCCTTGTCTTTTCTTGTCTTTCTATCCTTACCTTCGTCATGGCATTTTTCCTTATCTATCTGCGTGTTTCCTTTTGGAATGGTAATTGTACTCTCTTCCCTTTGTAATTTATATAGACGGCTCAGTAAGGTTGTGTCTAAGAAGCACTTGGAGAAGCGCGTCTTCATGAAGGAGCGAGGATTAGTTCGTTAGTTGTAGTACCCAAGTAAAGTCGTATGATTTTAGAACGCTTATATATTACTTGTTTGTGTGTTAGGTGGACTGTACCAAGTCTTTGTATGCTTGTAGTACAGTCAGCCTTAAAAACTATTTTTTGTTTTTAAGCTAAGTTTCTCCTAGTTGTTGCTTGTTTCTTTCTTGTGTGTTGGTTTGGGATGTTGTTTAGTTTCCCCCTAATCTCTTATCTATGCTAATTCCCTCTTACCTTTTGCTAACCCTGGAAACCGCTTCAGATGGTGAACACGAGGAGCAACCCTGGCAACAGCCGTGATGCCAATGCCCAGCAAGACAACAACATTCCACAACCTCCAGCTCAAGCCCCTAACTTGGAGCAAATGATGGCCATGCAACTGCAGCTTCTGCAAGCCTTAGCTCAAAACCAAGTACAGCAAGCTCCGCAGGCACCCAACCAAGCTCCACAGTCTAAGTTGGGAGAATTTATGAGGACAAGACCTCCTACGTTTGCTGGATCAGTGGACCCCTTGGAGGCAGACGATTGGATCAAGGATGTGGAGAGGAAGTTGAACTTAGCTCAGTGCAATGACCACGAGAAGGTGTTGTATGCTGCCCACCAACTCAAAGGAATCGCTGCTAATTGGTGGGGAAATTACTGCGCCGCCCATCAAAATGTGCTAGCCATCACATGGGATGAATTTGTTGAGGCCTTCCGCACTACGCATATTCCTACGGGAATAATGGAGATGAAGAAAAGGGAGTTTAACAAGTTGCAGCAAGGAAACCTTAGTGTTTCCGAGTACTTGAATAGGTTCACTCAACTATCCAGGTATGCACCAGAAGATGTTGCATCGGAGTCAACAAAGATTTGGAGGTTTATGCAAGGACTTGATCCCAACCTCAAGGTGCAGTTGGTGTCCAAAGATTTTCCGACATTTCAGCATATGGTAAATAGGGCCCTTATCCAGGAAGATGCTCAATATCAATTACATGACTCTCGTAAGAGAAAGATGGCTTTTCAGACACAGTACAATGCAAGCAGTTCAAGACCCCGAATGAATCCACCCCAGTTCAACAAAGCTCCAGCAGCAACAAATGCACCAAGAACTCCAGGATCTGTGCCCCGTTCAGAGATGCAAGGACCTCACATCTTTACCGGAGTCCATCCTCAGAGAAGCAACACCTCAGCCGCAGGAGTGCAATGTTTTCGATGTCACGAGATGGGGCATTATGCAGGCAATTGCCCACAGAAGCCTCAGGTTACCACTCCAATTCCTTTCAACTTGGGAAATACACCAGCGCGAACTCCAGTTGCAGGACAAGGACGGGAAGTATCTCTAACTGTAGGAAAAGCTCCAAGAACTCCGCAATCACAAGGAAGAGGACGAGTTAACCACATCACCACAAAAGGTGCCCCAGAGGCAGTAATCATGCAAGGTAAGCTTCAATTTGGATCAAAGAAAGAAGCAGCTTGAGAGCACAGCAAGGGAACCAAGAGCTGCGTTTTCCACTCTTTTCTCTTTCCCAGTCCGTCTGAATCTCGGGGTCGAGATTCTCTCTAAGGGGGGTAAGTTTGTAACATCCCGAATTTGGCTTTCTGGAGAAATTTAAATTCAAATTAACTATTTTAATGTAATTGGATTTTACTTGGCTTTTATTTGATTTTCTGGATTTTATTTCAAAATTTAAAGCAAGAAAATGTATTTTAAATATTTTATTAAAGCCAAAAAGAGTTTATTATATTTTTCCTAGCCTTTCCTAAATTTTTTAAAATATTATTTGAAAATTTTTGGAAATTTAAAATCAATTTTCAAAGCTAAAAAGTATTTTCTAAAATTATTAAATTCAAACCTGAAATTAAAAATATTTTTACTAAGTCTAAAATGCTTCCAGGAATATTTTATGATTTTTCTGGAATTTTTAGACGTTAAATATTATTTTTCCAAGTGTTTATAAAGCTTCTAGTATTTTCTGAAATTTTATTCCGAAAATAAAAATCAAATTATTCCTAGCCCGCCAAGTGTCGCTCCCAGATTAAATCAATCTCTCTCCACGTTTTAATCCTAGCCACACATGATCACTTACCCCTTCATCTCCATCCAAAGACCATGAAACACTCACTTGCCACGTGTCAACAATCCGACGGCCCGTACCACTTCACTTCCTCTCTCTCCCTATGACATATGGACCCCACATGTCATATGTTTCTTCAACCTCTCCTTCCTCCCCTAACTCTCACTCTCTCCTCCACCATGAGAGCCAAATTAAAGCTTTGAAATCCCGCCGTTTCTCCCTCTTAACTCCCGATTAAAGCGTGGAAACGGAAGCCCTAATCACCCCCATCAATCTCCCGGCCGTTTCCCATCCTTTAAACCACTCAAAACCGAAATCCCTTCCTCTCCCTTCTCTTTCTATAAAAGGGCCTCCCCACCACCATTCTCTTCCCCCTCCTTTCGGCCGGCTCCCGCCTCCCACCTCTCCCGCCGCCGTGCACCGCCAACCGGCCACCTCCGCCCGGCCACCTCCCTCTGGCCGCCCCCATCCCAACCGCCGCCACCACCGCCTCCCGCCGCTGCCGGCCGCCCCGGGCATCTCCGCCGCCACCGGTAAGCAGCGCCGCCGCCCCGTCCACCCCGCCGCCGGCCGCCGGTGAGCCCGCCCCGCGCCCCCCCCCCCCCCCCCGTGTCTCCTCTCCATGATTCCATCTTCAACCATGTTAATCCTTGTTTATTTGGTATTGTTGGTGCTTCCTTGTCATAAAATATCAAATGCCCACCTGGCTAGGGGAGACAAGTTAAGGCACGCATATAGGTTGTGAGTTCAAGTCCTGGGCAAAGCAATTTCGGTTGGGCTTTGGCCAAAATTTTTGGTTCACCTCTAGTCAATGACAAGCGGGACCCACTTGTCATAAAATATTAAAATAAAAATCTGCACCCAATGACAACCGGGCCCCACACGTCATACACTCCAATAGACCCCAAAAATCAGCCAAAAATAAGATTCCAGAGAATATTCCCTCGTTTTGCATTTTCTGGAATTTCCAATCCATTCAAACTTCCAAATGCTCGTTCTCTGTCGTCCGAACTCCGAATCCTGTGATTCAAATTTCTAAATTATTATAAAATCATAATCTATCTCCCAGTATATATTTTATAATTTTTGGATTTTATTTCAATTTTTTTTGAATTTATTTGTTTTGTTTGTCTATCTCTTCGCTCGTAGATTCCGTCGTCACCGAGGAATTCGTCGAGTCGCAACAAGAAAAACCAAACAAAGCTCAAGAAGGCAAGTCTCCTTTGATCATCTTGAAACCTATGATTTTGAAATGTTTAATTATTTTAAATTATGTGCATTGCTATTTACATAAAACATTAGTTCAAATATTAAGGTAATAGTTAATCCAACCTTGTTATGCCCTCACTTGAAGTTGATTGCCATGTACCTTTGCAACCCTAGAAATTCCTTTGACTCATTAATGAGAGTTATCTATTAAATTGTTGGTATTAGAATGGTAGAACAATGCTTAGCCATGCTATTGAATACCTCATAAATCTTGCAAATGGGAAATTATGAATTATTGTAATACCCTTGTTTTTACAAATTTAGTGGTAATTGGAGTTACTACTGTTCTTTTAAAATAAACTAAAATGTGAAAGTTGGTTTAGATTAGGGTGGATGGTTGGTTTGGGTTGGTGCAGCAAGCACGAGATCTTGTGAAGTGTATGTTCCACCCTAGTCAATTAAGGACCGACGCTTGTGTGTTGTCCAGACTGAGCATTAACCGTACAACCACAAATCTATATGGGTACGACCTAGCTGACTAACTTATGATAGTCTAGTTTAGGTGCCACAAGTGGAAAGTGGGTGCCAGGGATTTACTGGTTATTCGCAGTGAGGGACAGGGATTTACTATACTCATATGGCGCAAGAGGGGCTTCGGTTCGGGCAGTTAGCCTTCCTGCGGTGAAACCTCAGCGGGTGGTATCTAGCTAGATTAGAGTAAGGTAAAGGCTTTGTGATATTTTATCTGGGTCTCATGCCAAAGGAAGCGTGTTGACTTTTACGATAATTTATCTCTTGTGGGTAAAGTTGTACAACCTCTGCAGAGTGTAAAACTATTCGAATAGCCGTGCCCACGGTCAAGGGCGGGCAAGGAATGCTTTCGCATGGTAGATTTCTGGTTTTTGGTTTTCAATAAAAGTTTTTGTATTCCGAGAGTGGAGGGAACTCTCGGAAGGGTATCCTGGCGGTTGGAGCCAGAGAGGGTGGTTGGAACCCGCAGTTTTAAACTTGACCAATTGTAATTAGTTAGCTAGTGTTGGTAGTTAGAACCTTCACTAGATAGTTAATGTTAGTTCTGTTAAACCAATTACTTTATTAAATTGATGCCTTCGAAAATAATTAGAAGTAATTAAATGAAAATGTTGCTTTGTGCAAAAGAACCATATAGCCTTCCTTTGTTAAGCCTTGCATCTATTGCATTTTTCCCAAGACTTGCGGAGTACTTTATGTACTCACATGCTACACTCAAACATAAAAAGCAGAGGAATACGAAGCTCAAGAGGGAGACTATGACTACTGCTTCGCTGTATTCTGGTTTGAATTTACCTTGCTTCCGCTGTATTCTGGTTGTGTGAGGTCTTGAAACCTCCAATGTAATAATGAGACCTTTTCGGTCAGTACTCTCAATTATTGTAATAAAACGATGCTGGTGATGTATTCATTTCTGGTTAACTGTGTGCACTAGTTTTGATCTGGGACTAGTGCAGTAATACACAGAGGGTCCGAGTTCGGAAATCCAGTGTCCCGACATCCGTAGAGTGCGTGCGAGGCGGACCTTGACGCTATGTCTTATTTATACTCCGTAGAGTGCGTGCGGAGGCAGGCCTCGATGCTATGTCTTATTTATACTCCCTAGAGTGCGTGCGGAGGTGGGCCTCGACGCTACGTCTTATTTATACTCTGTAGAGTGCGTGCGGAGGCGGACCTCGACTCTACGAATTATTTATACTCCGTAGAGTGCGTGCAGAGGCGGACCTCGACGCTGTGTCTTATTTATACTCCGTAGAGTGCGTGCAGAGGCGTCCCCCGCACAACTTTGTTTATACTAAAGGAATGCGCGTAGGCTACAAAAGCAGAAAACAAAACTTTGCTACCACGCACACAAGGACATCATGCTTAAGGAGGGATCATGGATCGTTACAACTAGACGCGCAGCGCAGCGGAAGAAGAGTTGGAGAAGCCGATCCAACCACGCGCGTCGAGGTAGTAGTGGAATTAGCCGATCGTCCCGAACAGATCGTCTCCTCCACGCGATAAACCTCACCACGAGCAGATCCAATCTGTAGGTTGTTGATCCCGATCAACACCGCAACGAGCAGTGCCTCCACCGGTATCCACACGTCCGGGGCTGGAACGCCGATCGCGAGTGTACTGGCACTCGTGAGCGGCTAGGGTTTGGCTCGGGAGGTGGTAGCTAGGGTTTTGCTAGAGGTTCACAGAAAAAATGTGTGTTCCTAAGCCCCTCGCCTCCATATATATAGACCTCCTCACTTGGGCCTTGTGGACCGAGGCCCAATAGGAGTCTATTCGGATCTCTATCCGAATTGAACCCACATCTGAATCATATTCGAATTAGTGTTCCAACCCATTAAGCGTGCGACCCTGTAGGTTCACGTATACTTGGTCGCGACCCGGAAACGCCTTTCCGGTCATCCTGTTAATAGCGGCCTCTAGTAAGACATATTAACCCCAAAGTATACTGTTGTGGTTACAGACCAAACAGAGAGAGAGATGGTAGTGAAGAGGTGGGAGTGTTCTGCCTCCTCCCCATGGCCTGTATTCATATATATATACACATGAGGAGTGCTTTTACAGTCATACCCTTACAGCTAGTTATCCCCTCTGGGGGCAGTTATGTCATTACACATGGCCTATTCTGGGCCTTATAATCTCCTACTAGGCCTGCTGGGTTTAGGTGGGGGCCACCCCTACGACATATACGTAAAGATCATATCGGCTGAACCTGTAATGTTCTCATGTACGAATCCCTTTGCCTCACGATATAAATTGAGCTCAAGGCGAGACCTGTGTCATCCTCTTAATAGCTCAATCACTCTCTCGATTCCATGATGGATTATAAACTTGTGATTGACTCCTCAATCACCTTGGCATGGCCATGCACTTTCATAATCCATTACATCGAAGGGCCCAGAGATATCTCTCCCATAAGGAGGGGCAAATTCTATCTTGACCATTCACATCCCACTACATGTTTCATGGCAAACCCGAAGACTACTTTTAGAACTACCCAGTTACGGAGTAGTGTTTAGTAGTCCGAAAATAAGCTACTACGCATGCTGGGAACCATGATGACCTCAAGTCTAAGGATTCTACATAAACACTACTTGAGACAAACTGATGACACATGGAATCTCTGTAGTGTCTCATGGCGGGTCTATCCAACATATGTTCACTAACACATGCCCATATTATTGATTTGGTATCACCATACCATGATCCATGAGACATGATCATCAATCAATACGTATGCTGATCTTTGAATCATATTTGTTCCTCATATGATATATGATCAGGGATCATTTAGAAATAGCAACATTTTAGCATTAAGAGTCTCATGAATAAGTCACATACTCATTGATCAATAATGATAATGTCTATTTCAAGGAACAAATTAATGCGTCATAAACATAGTATGTGATATATATAACATCTCCAAGTTGCCTCTAGGGCATATCACTAACATATACTCACACGGAGACCGAGCGTGTCGCCTACTCTAGAGTGCGCGCGCGAACGCGTGTCTTTATTTATACTCACACGTAGAGCGAGCATGTCGCCTACTCCGGAGTGCGCGTGCGAACGCGTGGCTTTGTTTATACCCACACAGAGAGCGAGCGTATTGCCTACTCCGGAGTGTCTATTGTTTATACTCACACGGAGAGCGAGCTTGTCGCCTACTCATGAGTGCGCGCGCGAACGCGTGTCTTTTGTTTATACTCACACGGAGAGCGAGCTTGTCGCCTACTCTGGAGTGCACGCGCGAACGCGTGGCTTTGTTTATACTCACACGGGGAGTGAGCATGTCGCCTACTCCAGAGTGCGCGCGCGAACGCGTGTCTTTTGTTTATACTCGCAGCGAGTGCACGCGGAGGCAAGCCTTCACACGTTTTTGTAGGAAACAAGGCAAATTTTTGCAAACGGTGAACTTTATTGAATTCCCGTTTGTGTGGGTGAGCGATTACAAAAGGCAAGGTACTGACCACGGGTCGCTCGAGGGTGGGAACGGCTGCGACTGTTGTTGCCCTGGCAACGAGACGGGGCACGACGGGAGCCTAGGCGTTCCGTTGCGCCTCGAGGTGCAGACCTCGGGTGCCGAAATCTATGCGCCGAGCCATATCCTGATCGCCGTGGACGGTGATGATGGCCCGTGGTCCGGGGAGCTTCATACATAAGAAGCCGTGGTGTGGAACTGCCCCAAAAGAATTTAGAGTTGGTCGCCACAATATGGCGTTGTAGGGGTACGAGATATCGATGACGTCGAAGGTGACATCCTCGCTCCTCACATTGTCTTTTCGGCCAAATGAGACCGCAGGCATATCTGGCCCAGCGCCTGCAGGGGCTAACTTTCGAAGCCCTACAGTGGGATTTCCAAGGGGCCCAACCGACTTCAGGGAATCCCCATCTGGTCAAAGGCCACCGCGAACAAGATGTTCGCGGAGCTTCCTCCATCAATCAGGACACGCCTTACATTGCATCCTGCGATGACGACCTTGAGAGACCATGTGGATGCGACCCCATGCTTGTGATGAGTAATTAACAAGTTTTCTAGAAAGTTTGAGCTTGGTTTGTGCGTTTCGTGCCATGATGGCATTTGGCTCAGTCAGGTTTGGTTAGTTGGGCTTGAGGCGTATTCTTCTTCCCGTTTGAGCTTTTGGGTCATTTTATGCTTGAGTATGATTAATTGATGCTAATTGTGTTTACATGTGTCGAGCAGTGCTATGTAATGTATTTCTTGTCTATGATGACTGCAGGACATCGAGGCGGAGTCATGGCGAGGCACGGAGGACCGGACTAGGCGTAGGTGGTGCCGAGGTCAGAACGGTCGAGGTGTGCTGAAGACGACGAGGGCTCGAGGTAGCTGCGAGGCTTGGAAGGCAAGGAATGAGGAAGCTTCCCAGAAGGTGCACGAGGGGCGTTTTGGTGAATATGCAAAGCTGTACTAAAGGAAGTGGATTTTGGATAAAGCATTGGAATTGTTGGAGGCTTAATGAGCAAAGCATGTTGCAAACCCATTAGTGAGAGACTATAAATAGGAGAGTGTCTCCTACATGTAGTCTAGGCTTTTGAGAGAAAAGTAAGTCTTGAGAGAGGGGTTGATGGCTTTGGGAGTTTCTTTTGCTTTAGGCTTTAGTCGTTGAGAGTTGGTGAGAGGCAGAAGGGTGTGTGCTCTGTCACCTTCGATGTCTCTCTGTGTGAGTTCCTGAGTGAGTGCTTGTGCTCTCCTCTCAAGCATGTAGTGAGGAGGAAGCATTTATGTGATTTAGTCGTGTATGGGGATGGAGTGTTGATTCTCTGCTGTAATCATTCATCTCTCTTCCTCAATATCAATCTGAGATGGTTTCATTTGAGATGGATTGAATTCTTCTTGCTCTGTGTGTTGCATTTCATTTTCAGTTTTCCTCTTGTTGTAGGGGTGGCCCCCACCTAAACCCAGCAGGCCTGTTAGAAGGTTATAGGGCCCAAAATGGGACATATGTAATGACTTAAATACCCCTGACAGGGAGGTACCGATGTAAGGGCACAATTGTAAAAGCATAGCCCATATGAATATATATACCAAGGGAAGGCTAGGAGGGGGACCAGGAGGTCATCACTTTCTCCCAACTCTCCACTACCACATCTCTCCCTGTTTGGTCTGTAACCACAACAGTTGGCACCGTCCGTGGGGAGGACAGGAGCAAGCCTGAAATCCGAAGAAGGATGGCACCGAAAAAAGCTTCATCGACGGCGGCAAAGGGAAAGAAGGCGGCTGGGTCGGAGCGTCGCGTGGGTACCAGGGCTTCAGCATCGACTGTCGCGGGCGCGGGTGACGGCGCGGGCGCAGTGGTCGCGGACGTCGACGCTCGCACTGCGACGACCAACCCCGTCACTGGCGCTGCGACGACCAACCCCACCGCTGGCGCTGCGACGACTGACCCCGCCACCGGCGCTGCGACGACCAACCCCGCTACCGCCGCTACAACGACCAACCCCGCCGACGCGACAGCGACCAACGCGACCGACAACTCGGGAGCTCGCGAGGCAATCGTACCCTTGCCAACCTGCCCGCTGGGCGCGCCGGCGGCCCTGCCAGCACCAGCGGTGGAAAGCGTCCTACTGGCGGCCCTCAACGCGTTCCAGCGGGAGCTAGGGGATCTTCGCGGGGTTGTCCGAGACATGCAAGAGGCTCGGAGCCAGCAGGCCGCGACGCCCCCACGTCCAGCCGCGTGCCCCTGTGACGCGTCGATCCAGAGTCCTCGCTTTCGGCAGGACTACAGCAGGCGGCGTGGCCCGAAGACTTCAAATTCCCCAGTGTCATCGAGCCATACAAAGGCGATACGGACCCCCGCGAGTTCGTGCGCGTGTACGAAACCGCAATCCAGGCCGCGGGTGGAGATGATACCACAAAGGCGAAGGGACTCCCCCTCGCGTTGCAAGGAGTGGCGCTTTCCTAGTTTTTTACCATAAAGCCAAACTCCATCTACGCGTGGGAGCAGATCCGCGACCTCCTTTACAACAACTTTCAAGGGAACTATGTCGAGCGGGTCGACGCAGACCAGCTCTTCGCAGTGAAGCAGAAACCTTCAGAGAAGCTCCGGGACTACTCCAAGCGCTTCGCGAAGGTGCGCTGCCAAGTCAAGGACATTAATGAGACAACCGTCATCAACGCGGCCATAAAGGGCCTTCGTCCGGGCCCCATGGCCGAATACAACACGCGGAAGCCTATCAAGACAGTCGCCAAGCTCTTTGACAAAATGGAGGAGTATGCGCGGGCAGAGGAAGAGGCGCGGAGACGCAGCGCCGCTGCCCCCAACCTTGCCCAAGCGAAACTCTTGCCACACGAGGGGGGGGGGGCGGGTGATGATTCCCCGAAGCAAGGCCGCACACGAGAACCCCGGGGAGACACTCCTGGCGGTAGCGATCCGGGGAGCAGGAAGGCTCTTCAAGGGGCAGGCGCAAGCCCCGACGTCGCCAGCGCAGGCCACAAAAGGTCCGCCATGTCCTCGGCGTCGAGAACACTCCTCGAGGACCTGCCCCCACCTCGCGGGGAGGGGGCCGGGGATGGGAAGGCGGACCAGATCACGGCGGGCGACCCCGCACGGAACAAGAAATTCTAGATTACAACAAGTGGTGTGAGGTGCACGGTTACGGCGATCACCACACGAAGACGTGCATCGAGGTCATGGAGTTGCGATGGATGACGGCCGGAGCTCGGGCCTCATCTGGGGAAGGCACGTGGTGCTGCTCCATCAGCGTCATCACCGGAGGGTCCCTATCGGGGGCCCCCTTGGAGCAGCCGCAACCATGGGTGTCGCCCCGCGACATCACCTTCACCCTGAATGACGCCAGGGGTGTGGAGTCCCTCACCAAGACCCTTTGGTCATTCAGGCTCACATCGCAGGCCATGACGTCAGGCGCATCCTCATCGACGGGGGAGCTCTGCGAACATTCTGTTCGCAGGGGCCCTCGATCGCATGGGAATCCCCCGAAGCCGCTTAGAGCAGTCAGGAGCTCCACTTCAAGGCTTCGGAGGCCAACCGCTGGAGGCCATAGCACACGTGTCCCTTCCAGTAACATTCCGCCAGGCGGGTAACACCCGAAGCGCGCACGTCATCTTCGATGTCGTAGACATCCCGCACCCCTACAACGTCATATTGGGATGGCCCGCCATCAACTCCCTCGAGGTGATCCCGCACCATACCTTCTTATGTATGAAGCTCCCAGGCCCGGAGGGTGTGATTACTGTCTTCGACGACCAGGACCTCGCCAGGCGCGTCGAAGTCAGCAGCCGGGACTTACACCGCCCGGTGCACGTCCTCTCAGGCATGCTCGGCGATACGGCCTCCGCTCCGGGATGGACACCTAAGCCTCAGCCCGAAGGTGGAGTCAAAAAGGTGCCGCTCCAGGCGGAGGGGTAGTTTGTGTCCATTGGCAAGGGGCTCCCTACGGAGGTCGAGCGAGACCTACTCCAAGTGCTTCAGAACAACGCCGACATTTTTGCATGGTCACTGGAGGACATTAAGGGCGTAGACCGTGCAGTAATCGAGCATCGCTTGGCGGTCCGCCCTGACGCCAAGCCGGTCAAGCAAAAGCTTCGTCGCATGTCCATGGATCGGCAGTAGGCGGCGAAGGTGGAGGTGGCGAAGCTTCTCCGGGCCAGGGTCATTCGCGAGGTCCACCACCCAGAGTGGCTCACCAACCCTGTATTGGTGAAAAAGGCCAGCGGGGCTTGGCGTATGTGCATTGATTTCACGGCACTCAACATGGCGTGACCAAAAGACAATTACCCCTTGCCACGCATCGATCAACTGGTCGACGCTACCGCCGGGTGCGAGCTAATGAGTTTCCTGGATGCCTACTCTGGCTACCACCAGGTAGGTATACATGGCCGAAGACGACGAGGTCAAGACCAGTTTTATCACACCGATTGGGACTTTCTGGTTCGTCAGGATGCCCTTCGGCTTGAAGAACGCAGGCGCTACCTTTACCCGCCTTGTCGCACTTGCCCTCGCCGCCTAGCTCGGGAGGAATGTGGAAGCCTATGTTGACGACGTGGTAGTCAAAACCCAGCAGCTCGCTTTGCACGGCCGGGACCTCCAGGAGACCTTCGACAACCTCAGGAAGGCCGACATCAAGCTCAACCCCGGCAAATGCGTCTTCGGCGTGCAGGCGGGCAAACTACTGGGCTTCCTCGTATCCGGACGGGGCATCCAGGCGAATCCCGACAAGGTTGAGGCCATCCTGGGTATGGAGTCGCCCAAGACGACGAGGGAGGTCCAGAGGCTGGCGGGCCACATGGTAGCCCTAAGCCGCTTCCTATCTAGGGCAGCGGAGCGGGGTCTGCCATTCTTCAAGACACTCCACGGGTGCGACGGATTTCGTTGGGATAGCAACTGTGTAGAGGCCTTCAACGAGCTCAAGAAACACCTGGCGAGCCTCCTCACTCTAGTCGCCCCGAAACCAGAGGCTCCCCTTTTGCTCTATCTGGCCGCGTCGGTTACAGCAGTCAGTGCCGTCCTCGTCCTAGAGGAAGGCGCCTTACAGCGGTCCGTATACTTTGTCTCCGAAGCCCTCCAAGGTGCCAAGACGAGATATACGGAGCTTGAAAAGCTCATTTACGCGTTGGTCATGGCCTCCAGAAAGCTTCGACATTATTTTTTGGCCCACCCAATCACAGTGCCTTCCTCGTTCCCCCTGGCGGAGATGTTACACAATAAGGAATCCACGGGGCGCAACGGCAAGTGGGCTGCCGAGCTCGCCCCGTTCTCCCTGACATACGCCTCACGGACGGCAATCAAATCTCAAGTTCTCGCCGACTTCCTCGCAGAATGGACTGCGCCGGCTCAGCCCACCCAGAAGCACGACGACCCGGTATGGACGCTCACCATCGACGGAGCCTACGACGTCGCGGGCGTAGGCGCAGTGATTGTTACGCCCGAGGGGCAGTGCCTGCTATACTCGGCGTGCCTCGCGTTTCCAGCCACCAATAACATAGCTGAGTATGAAGCGCTGCTCTTCGGCCTGACAAAGCTCAAGGCAATCCGTGCGCAGCGAGTGCTCGTCCGCACGGACTCGCGTTTGGTGGCAGGACACGTAGACAAGTCATATCAAGCCTGAGCTGGACAAATACCTCGCGGCCGTAAGAGCGAGGGAAAGGCATTTCTTGGGCATCACGCTCAAGGCCATCCCTCGCGCGGAAAATGAGCAGGCCGACGCCCTCGCAAAGGCGGCCAGCCAACAGCAGCAACCCCCTGATGAGGCGTTTTACGAAGTGTTACCACAGGTGGCCATCGCGCAGGACAATCGGGACGTGGCCTTCGTTCACCACATCGTCCAGTAGGGCGACTGGCGAGAGCCTATCTTCAATTTCCTGCAGGGCATTGCCGAGCCGGAGGACCCCGCCGAGCTCCGGCGTCTGCAACACCGTGCCAGATCCTTCCAGGTGTTTGAAGGTACACTCTACAAAAAGGGAGTCTGCGCACCGCTCCTGCGCTGCCTCTCGCACGAAGAGGGGAAAAAGCAGGGGTGTGTGGGTCTCACCTCGCGCCAAGGTCGTTGGTCAGCAAGGCATTCAGGCAAGGCTTTTACTGGCCGATTACCATCACTGACGCCCAGGACCTCGTGCGTCGGTGTCAGGGGTGCCAGTGGATGGGACGTATCATCCGCAGGCCCCCGATGAACCTCAACCCTATTCCCCCGGTGTGGCCGCTGGCACGCTGGGGCGTCGACATAGTGGGACCACTTCCCCGAGCCCCAGGGGACCTACGGTTCGTGGTAGTTGCGCTGGAATATTTTTCCAGGTGGCCGGAGGCGGTAGCCTTGGCCAAAATAACCTCGGTGGCCATGCAGCACTTCCTCTGGTAGAACATTATATGTCGCTTCGGCGTGCCCAGGGAGCTCACCTTTGATAACGGCCTGCAATTCGACATCACCCTATTCAAAGACTTCTGTGATGGCATGGGCATCACGCTTCGGTTCGCCTCGGTCGGGCACCCCCAGTCCAATGGAGCAGTTGATAGGGCGAACGGCGCCATCTCTATCGCCGTCAAAAAGCGCCTGGTCGGGTTGCCGAAGGGCAAGTGGCCGAGCGAGCTTCACAGCGTCCTCTGGTCCCTTCGCACAACGGTAACACGCCCGACGGGGTTCACGCCTTTCAAGCTCCTTTTTGGCGATGAGGCAGTGACGCCTGAGGAAATCAAGGCTGGCTCGCGGAGGGTTCTCGTCCAAGCGCCCGACGAGGAGCGTCGCGTGTCCTTGGACCTCCTCGCAGAAAGTACCATGTTGTCTGGCCACAATATGCAGAAGATCACCCCCGCATTCAGGTCCGCCTCCGCACGCGCCAGTCTACGGACTCTAAATGAAGTCATAGCGTCAAGGTCCGCCTCCGCACGCGCCAGTCTACGGACTCTAAATGAAGTCGTAGCGTCGAGGTCCGCCTCCGCATGCGCCAGTCTACGGACTCTAAATCAAGTCGTAGCGTCGAGGTCCGCCTCCGCACGCGCCAGTCTACGGACTCTAAATGAAGTCGTACCGTCGAGGTCCGGGTCCGCACGCGCCAGTCCACGGACTCTAAATGAAGTCGTAGCATCGAGGTCCGCCTCCGCACGGGCCAGTCTACGGACTCTAAATGAAGTCGTAGCGTCGAGGTCCGCCTCCGCACGCGCCAGTCAACGGACTCTAAATGAAGTCGTAGCGTCGAGGTGCACCTCCGCACGCGCCAGTCCACGGACTCTAAATGAAGTCGTAGCGTCGAGGTCCGCCTCCGCACGCGCCAGTCTACGGACTCTAAATGAAGTCGTAGCGTCGAGGTCCGCCTCCACACGCGCCAGTCTACGGACTCTAAATGAAGTCGTAGCGTCGAGGTTCGCCTCCGCTCGCGCCAGTCCATGGACTCTAAATGAAGTAGTAGCGTCGAGGTCTGCCTCCGCACGCGCCAGTCTACGGACTCTAAATTAAGTCGTAGCGTCGAGGTCTGCCTCCGCACGCGCCAGTCTACGGACTCTAAATAAGACGCAGCGGGGGGACACCCTTGCGCGCACTCTCCGGAGTATAAACAAAACGCGAATCCCGCGCACGCACAAGCGTTGCTCCTGTGCGTACTCCTCAGAGTATAAAAGCAGCATACAACATTAAGAACGGGTGCTACTTCGGTTCACTGCAAAAAATGTCGGGGTTACACGACCACAAGTAGGAGCGCACAGTACACCACTCCCCTAACCAACCGCTCATCCCTCGCGCAGTGCCGATGGGCCCGCGCCGCCAGTGTGGCGCCGGGGAACTCCTTCGAGCCAGCGGAGGAGGTCCCCACCCCCATGCAGCGTTTGCTGCACTGCAACCCTGGCCGCGTCCTCCCCGACATAGCCCCAAATCCGTCGGTGGAAGTTTCGGAGGCCAGGCTCGATGAAGCGAATAGCGTCTGACATCGCCTCCGGCCGGGCAGGGAGATCCAGGTGAGGGTTCGCCAGCTCATGGACTTGTCTACACCCATGAGTGTGAAGCATGGCGAGGGCGAGGCATGCGTCGAGGAAGCCGCAATGCTCGCCGAAGGTTGTAGCGGTGCGGAGAGCAACGCCGGCCCCCTCCTCGACTAGCCCGAGCGTCTCCACCAAGTCCTCTGGCCCGTGATTAGCGTCCGGCACATTGACACACAGTTCCTGGAGGGCCCGGTTCAGAGACTCCATTGCCCTCCACGCCGACATGGACGCATTGTCCAAGGCGCGGTCCTTCTCCGCAAGAGACTCCACCAGCTGGGCCTTCTCCTCCTCTAGAGCGGTGATCTGCTGCAAAAAGGAGGTACGTTCCTCCGCCGCGGCGCACTGGACTTCCTCGGTCTCATGTTGCACAGCCGCCAGGGCGCCCTCCAACGCGTGAAGCTGTTCGTCCTTCGTGGCATGGGTGTCATCCGCAGCACGAAGACCGACCTCCAAGGCTCTCCGCTCCCAGATACGGGCCTCATCTAGCGCTTGGCTGATGACAAGCCTCTGGGAGTAGCAATAAGAGTCAGCAGGTGCCCGGTAGTACTCTAGCAACCGCGAGCGCACATACTTATCCTTACCTCCGAGGCCTGCAGCGCGAGTGCCAGGAGGTCTCCCTCGCACGACGACAACATCTGTCGATCAAAGCCGCCGCGGGCGCGCTGCGTGGCTTCATTAAAAGCACGAAGTGTCTCCAGGCACGGGAGGAAGTCGAAGAGGACAAGCTCCGCCATCGCCGCGTCAGGGGCTGCGGAGGCTTCGGCCACTTCAACGGCGGCAGACGCCTGAGGAAATCAAGGCTGGCTCGCGGAGGGTCCTCGTCCAAGCACCCGACGAGGAGCGTCGTGTGTCCCTGGACCTCCTTGCAGAAAGTACCATGTTGTCTGGGCACAATGCGCAGAAGATCACCCCCGCATTCAGGTCCGCCTCCGCACGCGCCAGTCTACGGACTCTAAATGATGTCGTAGCGTCGAGGTCCGCCTCTGCATGCGCCAGTCTACGGACTCTAAATGAAGTCGTAGTGTCGAGGTCCGCCTCCGCACGCGCCAGTCTACGGACTCTAAATCAAGTCGTAGCGTCGAGGTCCACCTCCGCACGCGCCAGTCTACGGACTCTAAATGAAGTCGTACCGTCGAGGTCCGCCTCCGCACGCGCCAGTCCACGGACTCTAAATGAAGTCCTAGCGTCGAGGTCCGCCTCCGCACGGGCCAGTCTACGGACTCTAAATGAAGTCGTAGCGTCGAGGTCCGCCTCTGCACGCGCCAGTCTACGGACTCTAAATGAAGTCGTAGCGTCGAGGTGCACCTCCGCACGCGCTAGTCCACGGACTCTAAATGAAGTCGTAGCGTCGAGGTCCGCCTCCGCACGCGCCAGTCGACGAACTCTAAATGAAGTCATAGCGTCGAGGTTCGCCTCCGCACGCGCCAGTCCACGGACTCTAAATGAAGTCGTAGCGTCGAGGTCTGCCTCTGCACGCGCAGTCTACGGACTCTAAATTAAGTCGTAGCGTCGAGGTCTGCCTCCGCACGCGCCAGTCTACAGACTCTAAATAAGACGCAGCGGGGGGACACCCTTGCGCGCACTCTCCGGAGTATAAACAACACGCGAGTCCCGCGCACGCACAGGCATTGCTCCTGTGCGTACTCCTCAGAGTATAAAAGTAGCATACAACATTAAGAACGGGTGCTACTTTGGTTCACTGCAAAAAATGTTGGGGTTACACGACCACAAGTAGGAGCGCACAGTACACCACTCCCCTAACCAACCGCTCTTCCCTCGCGCAGTGCCGATGTGCCCGCGCCGCCAGTGTGGCGCCGGGGAACTCCTTCGAGCCAGCGGAGGAGGTCCCGACCCCCATGCAGCGTTTGCTGCGCTGCAACCCTAGCCGCGTCCTCCCCGACATAGCCCAGATCCGTCGGTGGAAGTTTCGGAGGCCCGGCTCGATGAAGCGAATAGCGTCTGACATCGCCTCCAGCCGGGCAGGGAGATCCAGGTGAGGGTTCGCCAGCTCATGGACATGTCTACACCCATGAGTGTGAAGCATGGCGAGGGCAAGGCATGCGTCGAGGAAGCCGCAATGCTCGCTGAAGGTTGTAGCACTGCGGAGAGCAACGCCGGCCCCCTCCTCGACCAGCCCGAGCGTCTCCACCAAGTCCTCTGGCCCGTGAGTAGCGTCCAGCACGTCGATACACAGATCCCGGAGGGCCCGGTTCAGAGACTCCATTGCCCTCCGTGCCGACATGGACGCATTGCCCAAGGCGCAGTCCTTCTCCGCAAGAGACTCCACCAGCTGGGCCTTCTCCTCCTCTAGAGTGGTGATCTACTGCAAAAAGGAGGTACGTTCCTCCGCTGTGGCGCGCTGGACTTCCTCGGTCTCGTGTTGCGCGGCCGCCAGGGTGCCCTCCAGCGCGTGAAGTTGTTCGTCCTTCATGGCATGGGCATCATCCGCAGCACGAAGACCGACCTCCAAGGCTCTCCGCTCCCGGATACGGGCCTCATCTAGCGCTTGGCTGATGACAAGCATCTGGGAGTAGCAATAAGAGTCAGCAGGTGCCTAGTAGTACTCTAGCAACCGCGAGCGCACATACTTATCCTTATCTCCGAGGCCTGCAGCGCGAGCGCCAGGAGGTCTACCTCGCACGACGACAACATCTGTCGATCAAAGCCGCCGCAGGCGCGCTCCGCGGCTTCATTAAAAGCGCGAAGTGTCTCCAGGCGCGGGAGGAAGTCGGAGAGGACAAGCTCCGCCCTCACCGCGTCAGGGGCTGCGGAGGCTTCGGCCACTTCAATGGCGGCAGACGCCTGCAGGGCACCCTGCACAGGGTCCGGGACGTCGCGCACACCCCCGTTGCTCGATCCTTCACCACGTCCAGGAGACTTCGTCTCGCCTGATGTCGACGGAATGAGCGAGCAAATCGGAGAGAGTTTCGCGAAGTCGTGCGAGGAAAGGGAACTGCGCCTACCTCCGTTCAACCGCCAGTCGGGGGGCGAGTGCCTCGGGGGGCGGTCGAGAAGACCCTTCGGCCGCGTCGGGTACCACAACTCCAAGCATAGGGCCGGCGACGCCGTACCGACCCCTCGGAGGCGAGGGAGACTGGACTCGAGGACGTTTCGCCTGTGGCACCGCAGGCGATTCTTCCGCGGCGCTAGCAGCTGCAGTTCCTGTCGCGCCTTCGGTCCCTACCGCCCCTGGGGCGTCCTTGACAGTCGCCGTGGGTGGCAAAGCACCGCCGGCCACATCACTCTCGCTAGGAGAGACGTCCCCCCCGGGTTGGCAGGTTCTGGCCCAACGAAGGCCATACGCATGGTCTCGACAGCGCCGGCGGATGGTACCGCCAATGGGCTCGAGACAACGCGCCCACCCGAACTGGTCCGGCTGGACTCATCGCCGGTCGCACGTCCTGTCCCAGCGGTGCCAGCCGCCGAGGTGGCTGGCGGGCTGGGTACGACAACCTCGGAGCAGGCCCGGCGCCGCGAAGGCAATACCTCCGCTTGGCTACCATCGCCACGATGGCCCGGAGTCCCTGCGGGAGCCTCCACCGGCACCGCGCGCTCGGGCACAGCAATTCCCAGAACCTCGCACGTGCGGTTTATCCACCCCTGCTTTGCCGTTTTGGTTGCAGCCTCACACAGCTTGTGCTCCTTGAGCGTGTACAGACCCAGGAACGCTACAACTGCGTGCTCCGCATCTTCTAGCCGGGCCACTGCACAAAAGACAACAAGTCTTATCAGGCGGGGACTACGCAGACACAAAGGGATGCGTACTAACGCACTGCACGACTTACAAGGAGCGGAGGGTGGAAGCAGGCAAGACAATGGCGGACAAACCCCGTCCTCTCGGTCGTCACCCCGTCGCGCGTACTTCCACCGGGCGGAGAGTGGCGCCACCCCGTACATCGTAAACTCCTCGGCCAAGTCGCGCATACTTAGCCGGCGCGTAACGCCAGCAAGCCTCCATAACCTCTGTGCGTCATCAGCCTCTGGCTTCACACTTGGCGAGCTATTAAACGAGATTGGCCCACCTCGGCATAGCAGGCCACTCGTGCTGGTCACGATGTAATAAAACCACCGTCGCGTCCAGCCGGACTCCCACCTCCCCAGGGTGGCCGACACAAGGAATAGCGTCGTGCAGGACGCTCGTAGCACGAAATCCACACCGCCAAAGTTGGATACAGCCCCCTCCCCGACTTTCTTGGGTCGGCAGCATGCGTCGTGCAGGGTGACAAACAGGCTCGCGCTGGGACGCCGGCCTTCTGTCCGTGCCGCCCACGAAAAGACAGCTAGGCAGACTATGGCGTTTGGCGTCAGCTGTGCTAACTCCAACTCGTAGGCCCGCAAGACTTCGCCCACAAACATCGTTGAGGGCATTCGAGGGCCGGCGTCAAAGAACGCGACAAAAATGATCGCCTCCACTTCCCGGGGCCTCGGCTCTGTCTCGTCGCGACGGGGTAGGCGAGCCCCATCACTCTCCTCGACCTTCCCTTCCTGTACAAGCCGCTGCAGCGTCTCTTTGGTTACGCGACTCCTCCCCAGCACACGGGAGCAGCGGCCCCCCCGAGTATTCCATGGCGTCCCACCGCCTGTCAGCACGTGAACGCCCCCGCAGCACCAGCTCGTACTCCCCAGAAGGGACAGACAACTCGTCCTGGCTAGACAAGGAGCCGCCGCCGGGATGGTGGGAGGCATCGTTAGGGCCGGCCATTGTTCTCTGCGATCAGGGCAAAAGGAACCAAGGCGGAAGTAAGTTGTGCTACTGTCAGAACAAGCAGAGCTAGGAGACAGGTGAGACAGAACGTCCCCACTACAACGGTGGCACCTTATAAGGCCCGCTCGCCTTCCCCACGGCTACAAGCGCAGCCAGATAAACCCCCAGTGGTTCGGCTACCCACGGCTTGGAAAGAAGAACCGCCAGCACTTCGGGGAGCGTGCCTGGTAGGTGGCCAGACAGCGTGCAATGCCAACGGGCGCCCGCCACGTGTCCCGCTTCCATGGGGAAGAGGCGAACTGCTGCAGTCACGCAACCGCTCACATCCCATGACCCACCAATCACAAGCCACCACGTGCCCCACCCACGGGAAGGCGGACAGCACGGCGGGACAGCCTGCGCCCTGACAGGCCAGGCGTCAGCACGATTTCAGGCACCATTAAAAGCGCACTACCAGATCGCGGGGTCATAACAGCTTCGAAGCATAGCGACGCCGGCGGCGCAAGGCCCGCCTCCACCACCGCACCTTCGACCAGGGCTAGCTCCGCTGCCACCCGTTCGAAGGGTAGGGGACAGAACGCGCGCGCCTACTTCGACAAGGCGCCAGCTCCGCTGCCACCCATTCGAAGGGCAGGGAACGGAGCGCGCGCGCCTACTTCGACCAGGCGCCAGCTCCACTACCACCTGTTCGAATGGTAGTGGACGGAGCGCGCGTGCGCCTACTTCCACCAGGCGCTAGCTCCGCTGCCACCCGTTCGAAGGGTAGGGGACGGAGCGCGCGTGCGCCTACTTCGACCAGGCGCCAGCTCCGCTGCCACACGCTCGAAGGGTACGGGACGGAGCATGTGTGCGCCTACTTCCACCAGGCGCCAGCTCCGCTGCCACCCGTTCGAAGGGTAGGAAACGGAGCGCGCGCGCCTACTTCGACCAGGCGCCAGCTCCACTACCACCCGTTCGAAGGGGGGGACGGAGCACGCGTGCGTGCCTACTTCGACCAGGCGCCAGCTCCGCTGCCACCCGTTCGAAGGGCAGGGGATGGAGCGCGCGCGTGCCTACTTCGACCAGGCGCCAGCTCCGCTGCCACCCGTTCGAAGGGCAGGGGACGGAGCGCGCGCGTGCCTACTTCGACCAGGCTCCAGCTCCGCTGCCACCCGTTCGAAGGGCAGGAGAATGAGCGCGCGTGCGCCTACTTTGACCAGGCGCCAGCTCCGCTGCCACCTGTTCGAGGGGCAGGGAACGGAGCGCGCGCGCGCCTACTTCGACCAGGCGCCAGCTCCGCTGCCACCCGTTCGAGGGGTAGGGGACGGAGCGCGCGCGCGCCTACTTCGACCAGGCGCCAGCTCCGCTGGCACGCATTCGAAGGGCAAAGAACGGAGCGCGCGTGCGCCTACTTCGACCATGCGCCAGCTCCGCTGCCACCCATTCGAGGGGTAGGGGACGGAGCGCGTGCGCGCCTACATCGACCAGGCGCCAGCTCCGCTGCCACCCGTTCGAGGGGTAGGGGACGGAGCGTGTACGCACCTACTTTGACCAGGCGCCAGCTCCGCTGCCACCCGTTCGACGGGTAGGGGACAAAGCGCGCGCGCCTACTTCCACCAGACGCCAGCTCTGCTGCCACCCGTTCGAAGGGTAAGGGACGGAGAGCGCGCGCGTCTACTTCGACTAGGCGCCAGCGCGGGACGGAGCGCTCGCGCGTCTACCTCAGCTGCCAATCCAGGCATCGACTTCGACTACAGCCTCAAACCCCGGGACCCGCTGCACACTAAGGCTTCGCAAGTTCGGAGAAGTTCACAGGCCGCAGGGATGGAGGGAGCCAAAGGACTCGGCAACATGGCTTCGGCCCTGTGAAGCCCTTCACCATGAGATGCTCCTGTTGTAGGGGTGGCCCCCACCTAAATCCAGCAGGCCTGTTAGAAGGTTATAGGGCCCAAAATGGGACATATGTAATGACTTAAAAACCCCTGACAGGGAGGTACCGATGTAAGGGCACAATTGTAAAAGCACAACCCATATGAATATATATACCAAGGGAAGGCTAGGGGGGACCAGGAGGTCATCACTTTCTCCCAACTCTCCACTACCACATCTCTCCCTGTTTGGTCTGTAACCACAACACCTCTCTTTTGGCCTTGGTTTGACATGTTTTAGAAAGTTTGTGTGATTGATTCTTGAAAGCTCTATGATAAAAAACATTCATGGCCTTATGACCATTCTATTTTCTAGAGCTTTTGGAAGATTCATCACCTCCTGTGAAATCTGAATCCCTCGTCATCAATTCCCTTGTTTGTGTATTTCTAGGGTTTCATGTCAGGGGACTTTTAGCTCTTTTGATTTCTCTTGAGAAGATGACTTGAGGTTTGAGGTTAGAAGTACTGAGGTTGTTGCTAATCTATCTGGCAAACATTATGAGCAAAGAATGAGAGATCACTGAGTATTTTGGATTTTGACTCATTCTCGGTAGAAGTTACAGTTTTTGTCAAAATCTTGAATTCTTGCTCTCTTGATGTGTTTTTTTGTTTCCTAGAGTCCGGACTCTATTTATTTCATGTCCTTGTTCTATTGGTTGGAAAAGAATAGAGAAGTTTATCAAATAACCTTGAATTGAGCAAACTCTGAATTTTCAGCCTGATGTTCGGCCTCTGCCAGAGCCATAACCGGGTAGACCGGATTCTGACTGCCGGTCAGACTGGCCTGACAACAGCGGCCTGACCGGCGGCCAACTTGCTGTCCAACCGGCGTGTAAAGACCGGTCAAACCGGCCCCTCAAAGGCAGTCTGACCGGCCTTTATGGTGCGGTCTGACCGGCCATTTCAAGGAGGTCTGACCGGCCCCTCTGCATGTTATGGTGTTTACCGATTCTCTTTGCTTGTTGTGTTTTAGTGCTTTTGCCCTGCCTTTTCTTCTATTTGTTTAGGTTTCCAGTGAGCTTGTGAACTTCTCTTCATAGTTTTTGTAACTATTGGAGGGGATTCATTCAGGGGTTCTTTTGGGGGATCGTTTTTAAAAGAGACACCATTCACCCCCCTCTATTGCCGAATTCGATCCAACAATTGGTATCAGAGCCGGTTAGCTCTTCCTCATAGATCTTAACCTGTTTCTAGAGCCATGACGACAGATAAGTACTCGACCAAGCCCCCGGTCTTCGATCGGATCGACTATCCCTTCTGGAAGAGCCGGATGGAGACCTACATCCAGGCTCAGGGTTACGCCATCTGGCGCAAGGTCAAGGTCTGATATGTTGTTGCTGCCGATGAGAACATGAACGCTGGAAACATGCTTGATGTTGAGGCGAACGCTAAGGCGAGGAACATCATAATTCAGGGTCTGAGCAGAAGCGAGTTCGATCGCATCTCTCATCTGACGTTAGCCTTCGACATCTAGGAGACCCTTGATGCATACCATGAGGGCACCACCCAGATTAAGACGGTTCGACAGGACCAGTTCAAGCGAGATTACAACAAGTTTGAAATTGCTCGCTGGTGAGTCCTTGGATGAGTGCTTCGCGCGTTTTCACAAGATTCCGAGCAACCTCCGAGCGGTGGGTCTCACATACCCCGACTCGGACAATACTCGATAGATGTTATATGCTCTCGATTTGCGCATTTGGGAGATGAAGGTGACCACGATTAAAGACACGACTGACCTCTCGACCCTGACTCTTGACGTGTTGTACTCACGCCTCAAGACTCATGAGATTGACATAGTCTCTCGTAGGTCGAAGTCGCAGTCGATGGCCTTAGTCACCGATCCCAGCTCTGCTTCCAGATCTTCCGACTTTTCTTCTGGATTTTCTCTTGCTGCTCTGTGTGATATTTCCGATGATCAACTAGAGCAGCTTCCAGAAAACCAACTCGCTCTCTTAGCCAGAAAGTTTTCCCACGCATACAAGAGAGTGAGAGATCGGAAGAGGAGTGGCCCGATCATTTGCTTCGAGTGTGGTGGCCCCAACCACATTCGGGCAAATTGCCCCAAGCTGGAGAAGAGCAAGAGCGACTACGGCGGTGTGAACAAGAACGACTACATCGACAAGAACCACAACAAGAAGCCTCTAGTTCACGCTCAAGGCAAGAAGAAGTTCCGCAACTTTGGCAAAGCCAAGAAGCTCTTCCACCGCGTCCTCACCGTCTTGACGATCTCGACCTCAGCGGGGTGGAGGGATGGAGCGACAACGATGGGATGGGTGATCAAGAACCCAAGGATGGCGACGACTTCTCCGGCATGTGCTTCATGGCCCTTGAGGACGAGATCAGCAACAACGAGCTCTATTCCGACTCCGATGAGGTATACCCTTCCTACGACCAACTTAATGATGCTTTTCTTAAGCTAGGGAAATTCCATGCTAGATCTAGAGCTAGGGTTAGCGAGTTGGAGAAGGAAGTAGAGAGCTTGTCACGGGAGCTTACTTCACTTTGATCTGCTCCCTCCCGTGACGATTGTGATGTATGTACTGCTCTGCTTGATGACATGGAGAAGCTAAAGACCTTGCATGATAGTGTGTCCTCTGAGCTAGACATGGTTAAGGTGGAGAATGTTAGTCTACTTGCTGAACTAGAGATGAGTAGGGTAGTTACTCGTTCATCCCCTGTTGTTGAGACTACATCTTGCACCTCATGTGAGGATAAGGACAATGCTTTTAGAGATCTTTACACCATGCTCCTTGATCTACCCGAGACTTGTGAAAATTGCAATAACTTGAAGATGAACCTAAAAAGGGCAGATCACAAAATTGCTGAATTACAAGCTTCATTATTTGAGTCTATTGCTTCATGTTTGAACTATCCTAAATTAATTGCTAAACTTGAATCTGTCTCAAAACAGTTTCAAGAAATGATTGACTACAATAAGAAAATGGCTCAGTATGCTTCTAAGGACCTTGTTAGCTCACCATGTAAAATTTGTGATAAACTAAAATCTGACTTGATTGCATTGAAAGAAATTTGTGTGAAGCTAACTAAGGATTTACTAGAGAAGTCACAATCTTGTTGTGATGTGTGTGTTGGTGTGGGGGAGAAACTCAAGGGTAAGGTGGAGACGCTTAGCAACGTGAACCAAAAGGCTAGCAGTAGGACTATCCCTTCTGAGTCGGCTGTGCGTGCACAAGCCATTCACTCTTCTGCAACTGGTTCCTCTTCTACTCCCTTACCTGCTGCTATCTCTTCTTCCACCTGCTCTTCTTGCACCTCTCTCTTTCGGGAGTGTCAGTACCTTATGAACACTCTCGAGAGATTTGTAGGAGGCAAGAAGAAGCTAAATCTTGTTCTAGACCAATCTAAGATTTGCAAATTTAATCAAGGTCTAGGATACGATTTGATGAGGACATCACTTCTTCGGATACACACAACACTCCTCCACTTGACATTCAAGGACCAATCACTAGAGCTCACGCCCGACAATTGAATTTACAGGTGAGCTCGTTCCTAAGTACTTCTTTTTGTTCATTTGAGAATCGATTGCTGCCTAATGATTTAATTATGATTAGGAACCATGGAGAGGACCTGGAAGTACTTGGAGAAAGACTACGAGATGCACAAGTCCAGCAAGGGCGGTCAAATCATGTTGGAGGGCCAACTCAAGCCGACTTCGAATCCAATTCGGAGTACAGGACCAGTCTGCACTAAAATGGACGCCCAGATCGTATCCAGGCTTCGTTTTGGACGTTCTACATATGGATGGAAAGCTGAGAAGACAACCTTTCCAATGGATCTGGTCCCATGTCATAATTCCTTCTGAGTCAACGGGAATCGTTGAAACAATTGGGTGTTCAGAATCTGTCAGGATGTTGCGTCACCGTCTTTTGGGCCGTTCGGCTTTGTATCGTGTTGGAGCCCATTAGGTCGTGTCCAGGGGTTTTTCATGCCCCTCACTCCTTTATATCCAGCCACCACCCCACCATTAGGGTTTGGGTTTTGCTTAGATTAATTCTGTCTTTGAACAGTTTCGCCGTTCATCGGTTTGTGAGACCCCAACTTTCGAGTGCTAAATCAATACATCTGCAATTCAGTTGTGTTCTTCCTTGTTCTTGCTTGTGTTCTTCGATTCGCAGGCAAGGATTAGCCTTCTTGGTGAGGTCAACCGACTGCGCACGGTTGATAACCTGAGGAGACGTGGTGCTGCGATTGCGGGGTTCGGAACGTGTTGTTCGGAAGCCGGATCGAATTGTGTCGCGCCTCCACCAAATCGAACCTATCCAGAACCTGTTGGAAGATCGGGACCCCGTTCCTATCAAGTGGTAATCAGAGCTTCGGGTGTTCCTTCAGGTTCGAGTTTACCCTACCGTTGTTGTTTTCGGTTTCATCCTAGAGTCCAAGAAAAAGCCCTACAAAAAATTTGTAGTCATAGGTTGTTTCCTGTCCCAAATCTCGTTTAGCCTTTTGCACAATTTGATTTCAGAGTCCGTAGTGTTGAGTTTGTGTCCTTAGTCGAGTTGTGTTGCTGGTTTAGATCACGTTTTTTTCGGGTTGTCTTGTTTCCGCTACCTCTCATACAAACCCTAGCCGTCAACTTTTGTTTTCCCACCCATATCCCACCCTCTATTTTTGGGTCATGCATCATCCATCGCATCTTGTGATCATCCAGCACCATCCCCCACCTTTCCCCGAGCTTCTGCCCCCAAATTCCACCAATTTCCTCCACCTGATTTCGTTTTCGGCCTCCACAGAAACCATAACTCGGAGGCCCTCCTTCAAACGGCCGTAACTTTCTCATACGGACTCGAAATCAGGCAATTTTTTTTGAAATTGGGTGAAATTAAATTTTGCATCCGAAACTCCCCAACTTTGTTGGGTTCGGCGAATTTATTTTGCCCAAATTCGGCCTGGAAAGTGAAGTACTCGAACTCCGAAAGTTCATCACCGAATTTACAGCACATTCATCATTTTCTGTAGGCCACACCTTACATCAGATTGAGGTGAAACTTTGTGTGGTTCCTATTTCTGTGCTCTGCTTTGTGAAAAAAATAACAGAAAAAAGAAAAATTTCGGCACCTGGGCTTATAGTGCTGAGAGTGCTATCCGTGCCCAAAAAAAAGGGACAGAGCACAGTTTTAGGTGATAGAGCTTCATTTGTTTTGTGCTTATGCTGAAATAAGTTTCTCATTGCCAGGCCATCTTTGTTGCTGTCTTTGCTTTCCTATTCTGGTCTTGACTCCTTGTTCATCATATCCTAACACTGATATAGGACACATTTAGACCAGCAACTAGGACCAGTGCTTTGGACATTTATTCAGCATTACTATCTGTTATTGATTTGTGTTCTACTAACATATTTGGCCTGCCAAGCTCCATATACCTACTTCCGGATAGCACAATTTTTGACTCTTGCAATCGTACCCACGCTCGACATGGTATCACGAACCAGCCACCGGTTGTACCACCTGCTGCTTTGGTAAGAACACTTGTAAGAGCTTGGTAAGCCACTTCCTTTGCGGGTTCCCACTTCCCTTACCTTGTAGTTGATAGGGATAATCCTTTTGTTTTCCCTGTGTTTCCACTAACCATGGCAGGAGACGAAGGGGACAGGACACCGGTCGATTTCAATGAGTGTGTTAGTCGCGGCCAGCTACAAGCTTCACTCACTGATCTCAGTGCGAGAATGGACACCATCGTCGCCGCCATTGCCAAGTTGAACACCACGGAAGGCATTGAGCGGGTGGAGTGGCGGATGGCTGACTTCACTGGTCGGATGGATGCATTGGAGGCACGCCTGCCACCTGTCAATGACGGCCATCATCGTGATGATGACACAGTGTATGATTGTAACATCCTGATTTTCAGAGCCTTTTTTTTTGAAGTTTTTAAAATAAAATTCACCATTTGAATTTTTCTGGAATTAATTAAAGCTTAATTGGAATTTTATTAAATTGAAAGGGTTTAATATGAATAATATAAACATAAACATTTGCCAAAGTTATTTTATTTGAGTTCCTTGTGTCTCAAGGAATTTATTGGAATTTTCCTGGATTTTTCTGGATTTATTTGCTATTTTCTAGAGCTCAAAGTAATTTATTTGAATTTCTGAAAAAAGAAAAACCCCAGAAAATCCCAACCGGCCAGTGGGCCGAAACCCACCAGCCGACCCAACCCGCTCAGCCCGGCCTGCCCGCACCCCGCAGCCACGCGTCGCCCATCGGCGTCGCGCCCGCTCGCCCGATGCCCGACAGCTGTCGGCCATCGGTGGCCTTTCCGCGCCCGCGCCCCGCATCGCCGCCGCTCGCTCACCCGGTGCCACTGACAGGTTGGGCCCACCTGTCAGGCGTCGTCTCCGAGCGGGACTCTTCCCCGAGTCCGGTTCGAACCCGCCGCCGCCGCCTCCCTTTTCCGCCGCCGTCTCCGCCCCGGACTCCACGCTTGCCGCGGATGCGTCCTCGCCGCCCGGGTATAAAAGGGGACCCTGCCCCCTCGGCTTCCTCATCCCGCAGCCGCCGCCTCCGCCGCCGCTGGTCTCCGTGCGCCGCCGCTTGCGCCGTCGCCTTCGCTGACGGGAGCTTCGCCTCCGCCGTCGCCGTTCTCGCGCCGTCCGTGCGCCGCCGCTTGCGCCGTCGCCTTCGCTGACGGGAGCTTCGCCTCCGCCGTCGCCGTTCTCGCGCCGTCCGTCTCTGCCGCCGTCTCTGCCACCGCCGGTGAGCCGTCCCCGCCGCCAAACCTCGCCGCCGGTCAGACCTCGCCGCCTGTGCGCTCGCCGTTCGTCGCCGCCGGTGAGTTCCGCCGCCGCCTCGGTCGCCGCCGACCGGCCAGTCGCCGCCGTCACCCCTCCCGCCGGCCAGACCCCGCCGCCCGTGCCCCGCGCCGCCAGCGGACGCGCCCGCGCCTCGGCCGCTCCGTCCGTGACGCCTCGGGACGCGTGCCGCCACGCGTCAGCCATCGGCCGACTCCCGCCTCCCGCGCCGCCTCATCCCCGCCGCCCATCCAGATCTGAGCCAAAGGCCCAGATCACGCCGCGTGGACGCCCTCGAGCCGTCCGATCGACCGCCGCCCGCGCCCCGCAACCCCTCGCCTTCCAGTAGACCCGGTCTACCGTGCGCCGACTCGCTGCCAGCCGGGTCCCACCCGTCAGCCGTGCACCCGTGAGCCAGCCGCCGAGTCAGCAGCCCCGTCAGCTGCCACGCAAGCGCCACGTCAGCCCAGCCGCTTGCGCCAGCAGCCCAGTCAGCCGTACTGTTCCGTGAGCCGAGCCCACCGTAGACCCAGCTCCCCGTGCACCCGGTCCACAGCACAGTGCAATTTCCGATTTTCCCCGATTTTCTTTAGATCCAATTTTCCAAGAGCCCGTTCTCCCTCGTCCTAGCTCCGATTGACCCCGTTCTTTTTTCTAAATTCATCTAAAATTGAGCTCTTCCTTTTGGTCCAGGTTTGAAAGTTTTTGGACTTCATTTGAATTTTATTTGAATTTAGTTTGTCTTTTCGTCTCGTTTTCTCTCTCGTTAGATCACGTGTTCGAGGGAGCGGAAGTTGGATTTGAAGATCAAGATCCGTCAACTGAGCAAGGCCAAGGCAAGTTGTGTCCTTTGATCATGTTGAACCCAGTTTGCAATCTATTATTTAAATATTTTGTTTTAAATTACATTGCATCGCTACTTTTATTCAAACCCTTGTATTGGTAGTTATCGTCCCAATTGGTTACTTCCCTCCTTGATATTTGGATACCTTGATGCCATTGTCACCTTAGGTTGGGAATTTAATTAGTGATGCTATGTTATTTGTCACATTG
Source organism: Dendrocalamus latiflorus (assembly GCA_017311315.1). NCBI lineage: Eukaryota > Viridiplantae > Streptophyta > Magnoliopsida > Poales > Poaceae > Dendrocalamus > Dendrocalamus latiflorus. The sequence continues at coordinate 1,941,654 of CM029620.1, read as the reverse complement.
GGTTGGTACGATTAGAATGCTTAGCCTTGCTTAGTTTGCGAAAGGGTCATCATCACATGTGATTAATTAATTTGACTTAATGAGATATTGAATCGTGGTTGGTACCACTGTTATAAAATTTGTGCCGTGACGTTGGTGCGTCATTGGCGGTGGTTATACAAAATTAGTTTTCACTTGGGCGATTGATCGTGCAGTAAAGGGGGTGCGAGAGGCACATGGGATGTGGATGTTTCGCCTGAGTAAATTTAAGGACTTAACTTTGTGCGCCATTGATCTGAGTCTTACCGTACTACCACATGTCCAGTATGGGATGGACCTGGCTAATTAATTTGGGATGTTTCAATTTCGGTTCCGTCATTGTGATGAGTGTGGTTTGGCGTGGCCATAGACCCACATTGGCGCAAGAGGGGGTGAGAGGCGAAACCTTAGCGAGACGGAACTGGGTTGAGATTGAACATTGTAAAGGCCTTGTCATGATCTCCTCGCCGCACACCTAAGGAAGTGTGTAACTCGCGTGGCAATCCGGGATGATCATGTCTTGTGGGTAAAGTTGTACAACCTCTGCAGAGTGTAAAACTATTCGAATAGCCGCGTCCTCGGTCATGGACAATGCTCGGTGATTTCACACGAGGTATAGTTATTTCTAAAAAGTTTCGGACAGTGGATGGTTAATTCATTGTTGGTGGGAGATCCATAAGTGGTTGGTTTAGCTTATGGATGGGAGATTCATAAGTGGTTACTTCAATTCCTTTGATTATTATCTATTATTGTTTTACTTCAAATGCGCCTTCAATCTATTTATTGTATTTTCAAATGTCGTTTTATGCAAATTAACCTTTCAGCCATCCATTGGTAAGCCTTGCATACTATATTGCATTCTTTGTTACAAACGACTTGCTGAGTACCAATGTACTCACGGCTTTATGCCCTGTTGCTCAGTTGAGGAGGAGGAGTATCACCAGCAGGAGGTTCCAGAAGGAGAATACTTCGACGTCTTCGCGGATTAGGCTTCGTTCTCCACTCGATAGCCTGTGGGTGTGTCGATTGGATGCTGCGCTTTCATTTGGATTTCCGCTGCTAGTTTCTTTTAAGCCTTCCCGGCTATTACTTGTAAGCTTGGCCATAAGGTCGCACTCTGATGATTATTAATAATATTTGAGTCTTTTCTTAGTAAATCGTGATATGTTCAATATTTCATCTTTGTTTATACTGTGTGCACTAGCGTGATCCTGGACTGGTGCAGAATACACAGGAGAGTCCGGATTTGTATATTCGGGTCTCTACAGAGATGGTATCAGAGCTATATCGACTGTAGGAGGAAGCCCTAATTAGAATGGTCGAAATAGTCAAGTTTTCAAATTTTATTTTCTAAATCAAATCAACCAAATGATTCTCTAGTAATTCTTTATTCTTACCTCATTCTTAGGATTCTTACTCCTTGCCTCCTCTGAGAATTTATTTTCGAAACTTAATTTGACTTCTTATCCTATAATGTCTATAGATGTCTCGAGTGTCCCTCGATCAAAGTAAAAGTTGGCAAGGAATTCTTCAAGGTGTGCTGTGAAGTTTGGATCAAGGAAGCACCCAATGCTTTAAGACAAGATTGGAGATTTTCGAGAAGATTAGGAGCCGCTAGATTTGAACCCTGTTATAGTTTTAGCATCGTGTAGAACGTTTTGCTTCTTATTTGCCGTTGTTTGTGATGTGAGCTGCAGTTTTGCTTTTAGCATTATGATGCAGTCATGTCAAAAATCTTTTTGTGGAGTTTATTGCTTCTTTTGTTAGCCTTTCGGCTAAGTGTCTGTTTAGTTTAGGATTTACCATTAGAAATTCCCCTTAGACGAGTTTACCTCTCATCTATGCTTTTCCCACTTATCTTTAAAACCCGGTCAGAGTTTTGGAAGTGTCAGAGCAACTAACCCGGAATAAAGTTGTCCAAGTTCAACCTCAAGTCTTACCTATGCTTTTCCCCCTTACCTTTTCGCCTGGAGCAGTCAGTAGTGTCTCTCTTCAGAGCAGCAGCAAGATGGTTGGACCCAGGAACCCCGTAGAAGCATCGAGCAATCTCGCCTATTCCTTTCAAACTTGAGAGTGCACCTGCCAAGACCCCAGGAGCAAGCCGTGGAACAACGTCAAGTCAAGGAAGCCAAATACCTCAAAGCGTTGCAAGGGGAAGCTTGAATCACGTCGTCTCCGAAGTCGCACCTGGTAACCTATTCTTTTAGTGAGCCTGAATCTCGGGGTCGAGATTCCGTTTAAGGGGGGAGGTTTGTAACATCCTGATTTTCAGAGCCTTTTTTTTTGAAGTTTTTAAAATAAAATTCACCATTTGAATTTTTCTGGAATTAATTAAAGCTTAATTGGAATTTTATTAAATTGAAAGGGTTTAATATGAATAATATAAACATAAACATTTGCCAAAGTTATTTTATTTGAGTTCCTTGTGTCTCAAGGAATTTATTGGAATTTTCCTGGATTTTTCTGGATTTATTTGCTATTTTCTAGAGCTCAAAGTAATTTATTTGAATTTCTGAAAAAAGAAAAACCCCAGAAAATCCCAACCGGCCAGTGGGCCGAAACCCACCAGCCGACCCAACCCGCTCAGCCCGGCCTGCCCGCACCCCGCAGCCACGCGTCGCCCATCGGCGTCGCGCCCGCTCGCCCGATGCCCGACAGCTGTCGGCCATCGGTGGCCTTTCCGCGCCCGCGCCCCGCATCGCCGCCGCTCGCTCACCCGGTGCCACTGACAGGTTGGGCCCACCTGTCAGGCGTCGTCTCCGAGCGGGACTCTTCCCCGAGTCCGGTTCGAACCCGCCGCCGCCGCCTCCCTTTTCCGCCGCCGTCTCCGCCCCGGACTCCACGCTTGCCGCGGATGCGTCCTCGCCGCCCGGGTATAAAAGGGGACCCTGCCCCCTCGGCTTCCTCATCCCGCAGCCGCCGCCTCCGCCGCCGCTGGTCTCCGTGCGCCGCCGCTTGCGCCGTCGCCTTCGCTGACGGGAGCTTCGCCTCCGCCGTCGCCGTTCTCGCGCCGTCCGTGCGCCGCCGCTTGCGCCGTCGCCTTCGCTGACGGGAGCTTCGCCTCCGCCGTCGCCGTTCTCGCGCCGTCCGTCTCTGCCGCCGTCTCTGCCACCGCCGGTGAGCCGTCCCCGCCGCCAAACCTCGCCGCCGGTCAGACCTCGCCGCCTGTGCGCTCGCCGTTCGTCGCCGCCGGTGAGTTCCGCCGCCGCCTCGGTCGCCGCCGACCGGCCAGTCGCCGCCGTCACCCCTCCCGCCGGCCAGACCCCGCCGCCCGTGCCCCGCGCCGCCAGCGGACGCGCCCGCGCCTCGGCCGCTCCGTCCGTGACGCCTCGGGACGCGTGCCGCCACGCGTCAGCCATCGGCCGACTCCCGCCTCCCGCGCCGCCTCATCCCCGCCGCCCATCCAGATCTGAGCCAAAGGCCCAGATCACGCCGCGTGGACGCCCTCGAGCCGTCCGATCGACCGCCGCCCGCGCCCCGCAACCCCTTGCCTTCCAGTAGACCCGGTCTACCGTGCGCCGACTCGCTGCCAGCCGGGTCCCACCCGTCAGCCGTGCACCCGTGAGCCAGCCGCCGAGTCAGCAGCCCCGTCAGCTGCCACGCAAGCGCCACGTCAGCCCAGCCGCTTGCGCCAGCAGCCCAGTCAGCCGTACTGTTCCGTGAGCCGAGCCCACCGTAGACCCAGCTCCCCGTGCACCCGGTCCACAGCACAGTGCAATTTCCGATTTTCCCCGATTTTCTTTAGATCCAATTTTCCAAGAGCCCGTTCTCCCTCGTCCTAGCTCCGATTGACCCCGTTCTTTTTTCTAAATTCATCTAAAATTGAGCTCTTCCTTTTGGTCCAGGTTTGAAAGTTTTTGGACTTCATTTGAATTTTATTTGAATTTAGTTTGTCTTTTCGTCTCGTTTTCTCTCTCGTTAGATCACGTGTTCGAGGGAGCGGAAGTTGGATTTGAAGATCAAGATCCGTCAACTGAGCAAGGCCAAGGCAAGTTGTGTCCTTTGATCATGTTGAACCCAGTTTGCAATCTATTATTTAAATATTTTGTTTTAAATTACATTGCATCGCTACTTTTATTCAAACCCTTGTATTGGTAGTTATCGTCCCAATTGGTTACTTCCCTCCTTGATATTTGGATACCTTGATGCCATTGTCACCTTAGGTTGGGAATTTAATTAGTGATGCTATGTTATTTGTCACATTGGGTTGGTACGATTAGAATGCTTAGCCTTGCTTAGTTTGCGAAAGGGTCATCATCACATGTGATTAATTAATTTGACTTAATGAGATATTGAATCGTGGTTGGTACCACTGTTATAAAATTTGTGCCGTGACGTTGGTGCGTCATTGGCGGTGGTTATACAAAATTAGTTTTCACTTGGGCGATTGATCGTGCAGTAAAGGGGGTGCGAGAGGCACATGGGATGTGGATGTTTCGCCTGAGTAAATTTAAGGACTTAACTTTGTGCGCCATTGATCTGAGTCTTACCGTACTACCACATGTCCAGTATGGGATGGACCTGGCTAATTAATTTGGGATGTTTCAATTTCGGTTCCGTCATTGTGATGAGTGTGGTTTGGCGTGGCCATAGACCCACATTGGCGCAAGAGGGGGTGAGAGGCGAAACCTTAGCGAGACGGAACTGGGTTGAGATTGAACATTGTAAAGGCCTTGTCATGATCTCCTCGCCGCACACCTAAGGAAGTGTGTAACTCGCGTGGCAATCCGGGATGATCATGTCTTGTGGGTAAAGTTGTACAACCTCTGCAGAGTGTAAAACTATTCGAATAGCCGCGTCCTCGGTCATGGACAATGCTCGGTGATTTCACACGAGGTATAGTTATTTCTAAAAAGTTTCGGACAGTGGATGGTTAATTCATTGTTGGTGGGAGATCCATAAGTGGTTGGTTTAGCTTATGGATGGGAGATTCATAAGTGGTTACTTCAATTCCTTTGATTATTATCTATTATTGTTTTACTTCAAATGCGCCTTCAATCTATTTATTGTATTTTCAAATGTCGTTTTATGCAAATTAACCTTTCAGCCATCCATTGGTAAGCCTTGCATACTATATTGCATTCTTTGTTACAAACGACTTGCTGAGTACCAATGTACTCACGGCTTTATGCCCTGTTGCTCAGTTGAGGAGGAGGAGTATCACCAGCAGGAGGTTCCAGAAGGAGAATACTTCGACGTCTTCGCGGATTAGGCTTCGTTCTCCACTCGATAGCCTGTGGGTGTGTCGATTGGATGCTGCGCTTTCATTTGGATTTCCGCTGCTAGTTTCTTTTAAGCCTTCCCGGCTATTACTTGTAAGCTTGGCCATAAGGTCGCACTCTGATGATTATTAATAATATTTGAGTCTTTTCTTAGTAAATCGTGATATGTTCGATATTTCATCTTTGTTTATACTGTGTGCACTAGCGTGATCCTGGACTGGTGCAGAATACACAGGAGAGTCCGGATTTGTATATTCGGGTCTCTACAATGATGCTGATGGCAACATTGATCAGCGGGCGACACAAGATGCACGACTTCGTCGGCATCTTCAGCAAAATCGACATGGTATGGGAGGTAATAACCAGAACCGTCATGGTAACGACAACCCTTTTGCTAAAGTCAAATTTACCATTCCATCTTTTTTTGGTCTTTATGATGCTGAAATATATCTTGATTGGGAGATGACGGTAGAGCAGAAGTTTAATTCTCACTTGGTTCCTGAACAACATAGAGTTAGACAAGCTACTAGTGAGTTTAAGGACTTTGCTATTATCTGGTGGAATGAACTGGGTACCATGCGCGTACAACCTGATACATGGGAGCGGTTAAAAGAAGCTATGCGTAATCGTTTTGTTCCTCCCTCATATAAACGTGATTTGAGAAAAAAATTGCAGCGCTTAGAACAGGGTGATAGTTCTGTTCAGGACTATTATGCTGAGCTTCAAAAGGGTATGGTGCGTTGTGGGGTAGTTGAGGAAACGGAGGATAAGATTTGTCGTTTTTACAGGGGGGTTACGGCGTGAAATTCAGGACATTGTTGATTATAAAGATTTTACTACTGTCAACCAGTTGTTCCAGCTTGCTATGCTTGCAGAAAAAGAATTGCAGGGACGCAAGGAATCAGCGAAGGCAAGCACCGGACGACCCTTCTACACGCCGCGAACGACTACATCGACGGGACTGCCCAAGTCTTCTTCGAGTTTTTGTTCTCCTCCACCACCTGTGAACAAATTTGCAGCAGCGCCACCGAAGCCACCTTCCACGACACGCCTTGCAGATTCTACAAAAAAAATTTTTAGCAGAATCCAGCCAAGAGTTCTTCTTCCGTGGCTTCAACGGGCCGCTCCTCCGACATTCAGTGCTACCGCTGCCATGGGCTTGGTCATGTGCAGAAGAATTACCCTAGCCAACGGGCATACATCGCCACAGAAGATGGAGGCTACATCAGCACTTTAGATGTCGAGGAGGATGATGATGTTGCTGCTGCATCGGACGACAATGGCGGTGGTGATGACGATCTGGTCCTTGGTGGGGCGTCCACTGCGACGCTACGGAGCATCATTATGCAGCGAGTCCTCAGCACACAGGTACAACAACCCGATAAGCTTCAACGCCATAATTTGTTTCAGATTTTCTTCGCAATCAAGAACCGACGCGCACGTGTCATCATTGATGGAGGAAGCAGCAACAACTTGGTGAGTTCTGATTTGGTCAAGAAGCTTGGCTTGACCACGCGACCGCATCCACATCCATACCATATTCAGTGGTTAAATGACTCTGGAAAAGCTAAGGTAACGCAAACATGCCGAGTCCATTTTTCCATTGGTGCTTATGCTGATCATGTTGATTGTGATGTGTTCCCATGCAAGCATGCTCTCTTTTATTGGGTCGACCTTGGGAATTTGATAATGATGCTTTACACCATGGTAGTAGTAACAAATACACATTTATGCATAAGGGAAAGAAAGTTACTTTACTGCCTTTGACCCCAGCTGAGATTATAGAGGCCGATAGGGAAAGAGTTGCTGCTGCTAATGATACAAAGGAACATGATACATCTAAAAAACAACAAGTAATCCATTTGAAAAATTCTGTTATGCTTGCCACAAAATCAGACCTTGCTGAAATTGATGATGTTAATGATACATGCTATGCTTTTGTGTGCAAAGATGCTTTATTTTCTCTTGATAATATGCCTTGCACTTTTCCTGCTCCTGTCACTAACCTTTTGCAAGAGTTTAGAGATGTTTTCCCTGATGAGATACCTCCAGGACCTCCACCCATTCGGGGGATTGAGCACCAGATTGACTTGATCCCTGGAGCGAGTTTGCCAAACCGTGCGGCATACAGGACCAACCCCGAAGAGACTAAGGAGATTCAGCGACAAGTCCAAGACCTTTTGGACCATGGGCACTGTAACATCCCAAAAATTTGACTTTGAAAATGTGAAGCTTTTTGAATTATTTTTGCAATATATTCTATTGGAATTTGGATTTCATGGAGTTTTCCTGAATTTGGTTGAGGTTTCAAAATTTAAGAACTCATAAAAGACAAAAACAAATATTAATAATGCCATAAAAAGTGAATATGCAAATAATAGAAAAACTAAAATCTTAAATACTAATCTGATAAGATGATCCAGTATAAGGAGATGGAAACCTGAGTTAATAAAATATAAAATTTCATTTTGAGAATGATAGTACAAGGGCAACAAAAATAAATAAATAAATAAAATATATGCAATTATATACAAAAGGACTAGTATGGTAAACAAAAGCAAAAAAATGTATATATATACCAAAATAATGGTATAAAGATATATATATATACTTGTACACATGTATAAACAAAAAAAAGATAAAAAAAAGAAGAAAAAAAAGAGAGAGAACCGGGCCGGCCATCACCCCGGCCCAGCCTCTCCCACGCGCGCGCCGACCCGGCCCAACTCTCCCGGCGCCTCCCCTCGCTTCATCTCTCTGGCGCGCGGGCCCCGCCATCCACCCGCACCTCTCTCCCTGCCGCTGGACCTCACCCGCACTCCCTCTTCCCCCTCTTTTCTCCCCTGCCGACCGAGCGCGCCTCTCCCTTTCTTTTCTTCTCCTCTCTCCGCGCCAGCATGAGCTCGGACTCCCTGCCCCGTGGCGAGCATGCACTGCCCTGCGTCGCGTCGCCAGAGCCTGCTCCGTCTTGTCGCCTAGCCGCCTGCCTGCAGTCTGCTGCCGCCGCCCATGTCATCGCCCGTGAGCTCGCGCGTGCTCTTCTCCGCGCAGGTCTCCTCCGCCCCGTGGCCTCCATGCGCCCGCCTCGCCCACGGTTTTCCCCCGCCGCGCCTGGTTTCTCCGCATTGCCGCGTGACTATAAGGAGCTCGCCCACGCCACTTCCCCCTCCCCTATTTCTCTTCCACCCGTGCGCAGGCCGCCGCGCCTCCACGACGTTCCCGGCCCTCCGGCGACGCCCCGTCTCTCCGACCACCCCTCGGCATGCTCCCACTCCCCACCCCTCTACCCTTCGAGTTAATTGGGAATTTGTGCACCGAGCTCGCCGCACGGCCCATTTTCCCCCTCGCCGGCCGCCGTTGCCATCATTGCCGCTGCTCCTCCCTTGGCGCGTCCCAGATCGATTCCACGCCGGTGGAGCACCCTCTCACCGCCCCGAACCCCCGCCGACCGTCGCCGGAGCCTCTCTCCCACCCCAGCTCGTTGGCGTCGTGCGCTCACCCGCGCCGCCGTAGGCCATCGCCGCCAACTCGCCGTGGCTTCCCTCCGGCTCGACCAAGCATTCGGTGAGCATCCCCTTACCTCCCTTGTGCTTCCGCGCCCACCTAATTTCTTCCTCTTCTTCCCAGTCGCCGGCGCCCCTTTTCACCCTCCCGGTCGTCCGCTCTCCACCGCCGCAGGCCCGCCACCGAGCCTCCTAGCCGGAGCCTTCGCCCCCGGTGGCATCCCCGCCTCGGGGAGGTCCCATTTTAGCATCCGCTGGCGCCTCCACGGCCGCACCTCGCCGGCAACGCCACCGGCCATGGCTGCCTCCGAGTTTCCTCTGCCTTAGCTTTGCACGCTCAGCTCAAATGCATTTCTTCGCTTCCATCATCAGGTAACGCCCTGAGAGCAACTGGCTAGCCGAGCGCACGTTCAGTTGGGCCACCCGCGTTCGATCCCCCTCCTGCGCGATATTTAGCAGTAGGTTTCAACCCTTTTTTGCAGAGCAGCTCACAGTGAAGAAAAGTTAGGAAAACTCAGAAAATAATCTATAAATAATGCAAAAATTTATTTAGTATATAAGAGGTGCTTCTTAAATAACTAACAATGATTAATTATATGCTAGTAAATAATGTGCCTTGAGTATTTATTTTAAATCCGTGTCAATTAAAAAGGTTAGTAGGAATAATGTTTAGATAAATGTTCACAAGGAATGGCAGCATAGCAAATAAAAATTTACCACATAATAAATCATGAACTTTTGCATGATAGTAAATATTGTAAGACTAACCATCATATGATTCAAAAACGTAAAGATTAATCCTATGTCCTAACAGTGATAAAAATCCTTTAGGTAATATACCCAAATTAAATTAGAATATAAGTTAGAGAAAATAATAACAAAGGTGCAGACAGAATGATAATGGTGCCAGTGCTTAAATCTTGACACTTGTTTTGATACCTAATAATATTGAGCATAAATGTATATATAGCAAGCCGGGACCCATATAAGTAGACGATAATTCAAATTAAACTTAGCCTAGGGATAACTTAAGGTACATAAAATGTCGTATCACAAAATGCTATATGCCCGGAACATTAACGCCCGACAAAATAATACACAGCTAGATTGTAACATCCCAAAATTTCGCTCTCTGAAAAATTTAATTTCAAATTAATTAATTTAAAGTATTTGAACTTTATTTCGATTTATCTAAGTTTTTTTTTCAAAATCTAAATCAAATTTAATGCTCAACCTCTCTACTCGGTCATCACGTGTCGCTCCCTGATTCAATCCATCCTCGCCCGGTTTAATCTCAGCCACCCGCCTTCACTTACCGCTTCATTTTAATCCGATGGCCCTTATTTCTCTTTCACCTCGTGGCATTCGTCCGACCGTCCACTTCTTCCTCCTTTCTCTTCCCTCTCACCGACAGCCCAATCCCACCTGTCAGTGATAAAACCCTTTTCCTGTTGAAAAATAATTCGGCCAGAAAATCAAAATCTCTGCTGACGTCACCCTAACATCATAAATTCCTTTTTCCATAGAAAAATAATTCCTTTGAAAATCATTTCCCTTGATGATGTCATTTCAGTTCAAAAATAATTTCAGAGAATCAGTTTATTCCTTTTCTCTCCTTTTAAACTTCCAAAAGATCGTATTTCTTCATTTTAATTCCGATTGAGCCCATTAAAATTTCTAAATTCATATAAAATTCTAATCTATTCATTTCTATCCTCTTTTTAAATTTTCGGAGTTTTTGAATTTATTTTGATTAAATTAAAGGTTAGAAAGTAAAAATATTTTTATTGGTCAAAATATACTTCAATTAAATCTGAAATTATTTTATTTGGTATTTTCGGGTTCCAAGGATATCTGTGAAATTTTTCTGAATTTTGTTAGCATTTATTTTATTTTATTTTCGAAAAACAATTATTATTTTATTATTATTTTCTCTCTCCTGCTACAGTATTCTTCTTCACAGAGACGATGCCGTTCCCGAGTGCGTACGCGGCTGCCATGGCTGCATCTTAAACCTTCCATAACTTTTGATTTTCTCAACGGTTTTTAGCGAAATAAATTGCATTCAACTCCTCTCATCAAACTCTTTCATTTCCCTACCGTTTTCCCCTCATTCATGAGCCGTTTCGCGAGAAATTAACCCATGCCATTGATGGACATGGTCTCTTGATCTCCCGTCTCGGACCTCCCCCGCCCCTATAAAAGGCAGCACCGTGAGCCCCTCCTCATCCTCACTCAACCCCGAAAATATCAAGTCCCCACTCCTCTTCTCTTGGGCGCAATCGGAGTTTTTCTTTTGTGTTCCAAGCGGCGTTCTTCGGCTTATTGCGCCTCGTCCGGTGGAGCCCTGCCACTTTTGAGCACATTCTCGGATTCGCCTCGTCGCGTTCTACGCGGTGCTCACCTCGCCTTCGCCAGAACTTTGCTGGAGCACCATCGCCACCGTGGGCCATAGCGTGTCGTCGTTCCTCGCGTCGCCACCGGCCGTCCGTGCATGCCCGACCAAAACCAAGGTGAGCATCATGTTCCCCACGCTCTACTCTTCGTTTCGCCGCAAACCCCACATGCCAACTCCTCTCCGTTTGCCCGGAACGCCGATGTCAACCCGACGGTCGCAAAATGTCTTCTCCACCGTGTTCCGCCACCATCCGATGTCCTTTGGCCGAGCCGTTCGCACCGTTGAGTTTGCCTCGACACGTTCTACATCGTGCTTCCATCGCCCTCGCCTAAAGATTCCCCGAGTCCTCGTCGACCTTGTCAGGCCCAGACACTAAAACTGTACCTTCGCGCGTACACCCCTTTTTGGTAGGCGCTTCGATTTTTGTTCGCGTCATATTGTGTCCTAGCCTCTAAGAAATTTTTCTACCATTTTGTTTAATTTTTCGTGAAGCCAATTGTCAGGAATTGAGCTTTCCGTGAAAATGGCCGTTTGTGACTCCCGACGTCGATTCGTCGCCTCCGGTAAGCCTTAGCCCATGCCATAATTTTTCTTAGACTTGCCTCACTGCGTTCTACGCCGTGCTTCCTTCCGTTTCCCCGAAAAGCCTCCACAAAATTTCGCCTCCAACACCTCGCCATGGCCGCCAATGGCATCTCGTGTCCCCGTCTATCCAGTGATGTTTTCCCCAATCCGTTCGCGTCATATCGTGCCAAACCATCCCAGGTAGCTACCTTTCAAATGGTTTTGGATTCGCTCTACCGAGCACCAAGATATCAAAATTTTCCTGTTTCTCCACTATCGTCATTCAAACGTCGATTGTATCGTCTCCGATTAATTTTCAGCTTAGCCAATAATTTTCCTAACTTGACCATGCCATGTACTATCCCACGCTCACCTTACATCTCCACGTTCCATACTCGGTACTATCTCTCTCCAACCTGCAGTTGTCGCTACTGTGCCGTCGGTGCAGTTTTTCACTCACTGCGGGTGATTGCCGCCGTTCCTCGTCGCCGTACCCATGTCACCACCTTCGCCTCATTGCCAACATTCCATTTTGCCCATTCGCCAGCCACCTTATAGCCAACCGACATTGTACTATTCAAAAAGTAATCCTCGTATTTTGTTATCATTTCATGTGATATCCAAAACTTCCAGATATTGGATCTCCCTCATACGAACTCCGAATCTGTTGATTCTTTCTCCTAAATTCATCTAAAATCATAATCTATCCGTCAATATATATTTTATAATTTTTGGATTTTAATTGGGTTTTATTTGAATTTATTTTGTTTGGTTCTTCGCGTGTAGACTACGACTAATCCGGAGAGTTCGATTTTAACGATTCGCAACATCAAGTCTCCGAGCAAGGCAAGTCTCCTTTGATCATCTTGAACCTATGATTTCGAAATGTTTTAATTATTTTAAATTATGTGCATTGCTATTTATATAAAATATTAGTTCAAATCTTAAGGGTTAGTTAAACCAACCTTGTTATATCCTCCATTGAAATTGAATGTCATGTACCTTTGTCACCCTAGAGTTCCATTTGTCTCAATAATGAGATTATTACTGAATCTTTGTGAATAGTGGAATGGTAGTATAATGCTTAGTCTCGCTATTTAATATCTTTGAAATCTTGAAAATGGGAAATTATGATTTATTGTAATACCCCTGTGTTTATGAAAATTAGTGGTAATTGGAGTTGCCACTGTTCTTTTAAAATAAACTAAAATGTGAAAATTGGTTTAGATTAGGGTGGATGGTTAGTTGGATTGGTGCAGGAAGCACGAGATCTTGTAATGTGTATGTTCCACCCTAGTCAATTAAGGACCGACGCTTGTGTTTGTCCAGACTGAGCATTAACCGTACAACCACAAGTCTATATGGGTACGACCTAGCTGACTAACTTACGATAGTCTAGTTTAGGTGCCACCAGTGGAAAGTGGATGCCAGGGATGGACTGGTTATTCACAGTGAGGGACAGGGATTTACTGTACTCATATGGCGCAAGAGGGGGCTTCGGTTCGGGTGGTTAGCCTACCTGCGGTGAAACCTCAGCGGGTGGTATCTAGCTAGATTAGAGTAAGGTAAAGGCTTTGTGATATTTTATCTGGGTCTCATGCCAAAGGAAGCGTGTTGACTTTTAGGATAATTTATCTCTTGTGGGTAAAGTTGTACAACCTCTGCAGAGTGTAAAACTATTCGAATAGCCGTGCCCACGGTCAAGGGCGGGCAAGGAATGCATTCACATGGTAGATTTCTGGTTTTGTTTTAAAATCAAAAGTTTTGTATTCCGAGAGTGGAGGGAACTCTCGGAAGGGTATCCTGGCAGTTGGAGCCAGAGAGGGTGGATGTAACCCGCAATATTAAACTTGTTCAAGTTGTTTAAGCTAGTGTTGGTAGATGGAACCTTCACTAGAGAATTATTGATAGTTTCTGCTAAAACATTTACTTTATTAAATTGATGCCTTCGAAAATAATTAGTAGTAATTGAATTTTAAAATATTGCTTTGTGCAAAAGAACCGTATGGCCTTCCTTTGTTAAGCCTTGCATCTATGCATTTTTCCCAAGACTTGCGGAGTACTTTATGTACTCACATGCTACACTTAAAAATAAATCTCAGAGGAAGTTGAAGCTCAAGAAGGTGCCTACGACTACTTCGCTTGTGGATTCGACGAAGGATTTCCGGAGTACTAGGTCGCGCTTCCCCAGTCAATTGCCTGTGGCGTATTGATGGGTCTTCGCCGGATTTATCTTTTGCTTCCGCTGTGTTTCGTGTGTGCGAGGTCTTGAAACCTCAATTGTAATAATGAGACTTTTCGGTCTGTACTCTTTAATATTGTAATAAAGCGTTGCTGGTTATGTATTCATTTCTGTTTAACTGTGTGCACTAGCTTTGATCTGGGACTAGTGCAGTAATACACAGAGGGTCCGGGTTTGGAAACCCGGGGTCCCGACATAGATTTGTACACCAACCCACAGATCTAACCTAACACATGGAACTTCCTTGATAAATACCAAAAATAATAAAAGATCAAGTTATTGTATTCTGCCACCGACCTCACAACAAATCATCCTAATCACTCATAATGAAGCTAAATTGAGTTTACTTGGATTTATTTGGATCTTTTGAATTATTTGCCTTTATTTGAATTCAGTTGCTTAGCACATAATTAGATATGGGAATCTTGAAGAATCAAAGGATCAGGCGTAATCAAGAGCGAATCGAAGATAAAGACCAGAAGCCCAAGAGAAAGCATTGTGTGAACTCAAGATTGCGGTAAACCGTGCCAGGCGAGTCAATACTTTGATCATGTTGAACCTACATTTTCTGCAAATTATTTTGCTTTAAGTTATCAAAGTGCATGCTGTTATTTTATATATTCAAATACATGCTTAATTTAATATTCTAGTTATATGCCATTGTTGACCTTGATTAATATTACACCTTCCTTTGGAATATTTGAATTTATGAACCTTGTCGCCCTAGTAAAGTTATAATAGTAACATTTCGAAAATAAGTCCGTAATTGTATGCCATGCTTAGTACTGCATAGATACCCATGGGCGCGAGAGCGCCCAAGCATCACTTTTAATCCCAAGAAAAATTTGTTGGGCAGTCATGGTGGAAATGACTGGTGTATGTTGGATATGGTTATTTTATATCCCCAAAAACTTGAATTGCTTATTTATCTGGGCGGATGGTTCGAGGGTATGGTGCAGGTGTGCACGAGAGTGTGGTTTGTGGTCAGACCGCCCAGATACCACTAAGGACTGAATCTTGTCATGACCTCCTGTGTAAAACAGTACAAGCACAAGTCTGTAAAGTACAACTTGGCTAAGTAAATTTATCGAAACCCCCGGACTCATCTCACCGGTAGTGGATAGGAGTGGATATGCAAGGGCAAGGGGAGGCCTAAAGGGACACCGAGTGGAGGGTGACGTTTCCCAGTCGTGCTAGCGCAGAGGGGAGTGGAGCCCGTACGCTAGTAGCCGTGGGGAACATCCCGTGCAATGTATGGGACCCACCGCAAGTGGGAATGGCCCATAGGGTGAGATGACAAAAGGGATTAGATACTTTGAAAAGTCACTGTGATGGTCTGCTCAACCACATGACTAAGGAATCGTGTGGGGCAACGAGTTGATTGTCTCTTGTGGTGAAAGTGTACAAACTCTGCAGAGTCAAAACCATTCGAATAGCCGTGCCCACGGTCAAGGGCGGACATGGGAACGTAACTAGATATAGTTCTGTTTACAAAATAATTGGAACTTGGGAGAAGGGAAACTTGAAGGGCGAAGGACTGCCCTGGTTTGGAATTGTCCTGGGTGTTGTCCCAGTGGTACGTTAAGCGGCTATAACGCTGAAAGATACTATATGGCGCAGATGCCATGTAATGGTGGATGGAATCTGTGTCAATTATAAGATCAACTTACTATACAAACAAAAGTCTTGAGTTTAAAATTGCGAAGTCTCAGGGATTTTTCTATAATTGTATTCAAAAGCACTCTTCGCAAAATAAAATAAGCCCCAACCATCCTTTGATTAGCCATACATGTTTAAATATTGTATTCTGTGTGTTGGCTTGCTGAGCACGGGGTCGGAGTGCTCATACTCGCTTTTGCGACAAAATTCAGAATCAGGAATCAAATCACCTCGCCTCAGCAACAAGATTGGACAAGTTGGCCGAGAAGATGAAGATGTCAAGGGCTAGGTTGCGAACCTCCAGTTGGCTGCTTGTGGGCATGTCATGAAGGTCCCACCTGTGTGCTTCGTTCTTCCGCTGCTGCAGTTTATTAATTTTGGCCTAATCGGCCCATGAGTAAGTTTACTATTATATTTACGCTTTCGCATGATATTTATTTTGATATTCAGAATTGTAAACTGTGAGCACTATCTACTGATCCAGGGAATAGTGCAGTGAATCACAGTGGATTTGGATTGAAAAATCCGGGTCTGACAGGTACGTACGTGAGAGCCTTAGTCCTTGTGTTGTTCCTGTTCTTTTGGTTCCCAAAAAAGATGGTTCTTGGCGTATGTGTGTAGATTGTAGAGCCATTAACAATATTACTATAAGGTATCGTCATCCTATTCCTAGGCTAGACGACATGCTTGATGAGTTGTGTGGTGCTATAATTTTCACAAAGATTGACTTGCGTAGTAGATACCACCAAATAAGAATGAAACTTGGCGATGAATGGAAAACTGCTTTTAAAACTAAGTTCGGCTTGTATGAGTGGTTAGTCATGCCTTTTGGTTTAACTAATACACCTAGCACTTCATGAGATTAATGAACGAGGTTTTACGTCCTTTCATTGGCAAATTTGTGGTCGTTTACTTTGATGATATCTTGATTTATAGCAAGTCCATGGATGAACATTTGAATCACTTACGTGTTGTTTTCAATGCTTTGAGAGGTGCACGTTTGTTTGGTAACCTTGAGAAGTGCACCTTTTGCACGGATCCAGTCTCTTTTCTTGGCTATGTTGTGACTCCACAGGGAATTGAGGTTGATAGAGCCAAGGTGGAGGCGATATGGAGTTGGCCCACGCCCACGACGGTCTCCCAAGTGCGGAGTTTTTTTGGCCTTGCAGGATTTTATCGCCGCTTTGTCAAGGAATTCAGCACCATTGCAACACCGTTGATTGAGTTGACAAAGAAGGGCATCGTGTTCCATTGGGAGCCATCACAGAAGGAGTCCTTTAATCTTTTTAAGGACAAGCTTACACACGCACCATTGCTCCAACTTCCGAATTTTGGTAAGACTTTTGAGCTGGAATGTGATGCTAGCGGAATTGGTATTGGTGGTGTTTTGATGCAAGAAGGCAAACCTGTTGCCTACTTTAGTGAAAAGTTGAATGGTCCTGCTCTTAATTATTCCACGTATGATAAAGAATTGTATGCTCTTGTTCGTTCTTTAGAAACGTGGCAACACTATTTATGGCCTAAAGAATTTGTCATTCATTCCGATCATGAATCACTTAAGCATATTTGTAGTCAAACCAATTTGAATCGTAGACATGCTAAGTGGGTTGAATTTATTGAATCTTTTCCTTATGTCATTAAACACAAGAAAGGGAATCTTGTCTCGACGTTATACCATGTTGTCTCAACTTGATTATCGCATTTTTGGTCTTGAACCTATTAAAGCACAATATGCTTTTGATGCTGATTTTAAGGATGTGTTGTTGCATTGTAAAGAGGGATAAGCATGGAATAAATTTGTGATCAATGATGGTTTTTTGTTTAGAGCTAACCGCCTATACATTCCAGTTGGATCCGTTCGTCTTTTGTTGTTGCAGGAGGCGCATGGAGGCGGTTTGATGGGACATTTTGGTGCTAAGAAGATGGAGGACATTCTAGCCACACACTTCTTTTGGCCAAAGATGAGGCGAGATGTTGAGCGGTTTGTCGCTCGCTGCACTACATGTCAAAAAGCTAAGTCTCGCTTGAATCCACATGGTTTTTATATGCCTTTTCCTGTTCCTTCTATTCTGTGGGCAGATATTTCTATGGACTTTGTTTTAGGATTGCCCAGGACTAAGAGGGGGAGGGATAGCATTTTTGTTGTTGTGGATCGCTTTTCTAAGATGTCTCACTTTATACCATGTCATAAAACCGATGATGCCGTTCATATTGCTGACCACTTTTTCAAAGAGATAGTTCGTTTGCATGGTATGCCTTCTCCTATTGTTTCAGATCGTGATGCCAAGTTGTTGAGTCACTTTTGGCGTACTCTATGGAATAAGTTGGGTACAAAATTGTTATTCTCGACAACATGTCACCCACAAACTGATGGCCAAACTGAGGTGGTGAACCGCACATTGTCTACCATGTTGAGAGTTGTTTTAAAGAATAATTTGAAGCTGTGGGAAGAGTGTTTGCCGCATGTTGAGTTCGCATATAATCGAGCGGAACACTCCACCACCAAGGTAAGTCCTTTTCAGGTAGTGTATGGATTCAATCCACGTGCCCCTATTGATATTTTACCTTTGCCTACTAGTGAGAGAGTTCATAATGATGCTAAGGAGCGTGCTGATTTTATTGTCAAAATGCATGAGACTACTAAGGCAAACATTGAAAAGATGAATGAAAAATATAGGATTACTGGTAGTAAAGGTAGAAAGGAAGTTAAACTTGAACCGGGTGATTTTGTTGGGTTGCACTTGAGAAAGGATAGATTTCCTGAGTTAAGAAAGTCAAAATTGATGCCTAGAGCTGCTGGTCCTTTTAAGATAGTTGAGAAGATAAATGATAATGCATATAAACTTGAGTTGCCTCCCGAGTTCGGGGTTAGTCCCACCTTTAACATTTCAGATTTGAAGCCATACTTGGGAGAAGAAGATGAGGCTGGGTTGAGGACAACTCTGCTTCAAGAGGGGGAGGATGATGAGGACATCACTTCTTCGGATACACACAACACTCCTCCACTTGACATTCAAGGACCAATCACTAGAGCTCGCGCCCGACAATTGCATTTACAGGTGAGCTCGTTCCTAAGTACTTCTTTTTGTTCATTTGAGAATCGAGATCTACCTAATGATTTAATTATGATTAGGAACCATGGAGAGGACCTGGAAGTACTTGGAGAAGGACTACGAGATGCACAAGTCCAGCAAGGGCGGTCGAATCATGTTGGAGAGCCAACTCAAGCCGACTTCGAATCCAATTCGGAGTCCAGGACCAGTCCGCACTAAAATGGACGCCCAGATCGTATCTGGGCTTTGTTTTGGACGTTATACATATGGATGGAAAGCTGAGAAGACAACCTTTCCAATGGCTCTGGTCCGATGTCATAATTCCTTTTGAGTTAACGGGAATCATCGAAACAAGTGGGCGTTCAGAATCTATCAGGGTGCTGCGTCACCGTCTTTTGGGTCGTTCGGCTTTGTATCATGTTGGAGCCCATTAGGGCGCGTCCAGGGGTTTTGCACGCCCCTCACTCCTTTATATCCAGCCACCACCCCACCATTAGGGTTTGGGTTTTGCTTAGATTAATTCTGTCTTTGAACAGTTTCGCCGTTCATCGGTTTGTGAGACCCCAACTTTCGAGTGCTAAATCAATACATCTGCAATTTAGTTGTGTTCTTCCTTGTTCTTGCTTGTGTTCTTCGATTTGCAGGCAAGGATTAGCCTTCTTGGCGAGGTCAACCGGCTGCGCACAGTTTATAACCTGAGGAGACGTGGTGCTACGATTGCGGGGTTCGGAACGTGTTGTTCGGAAGCCGGATCGAATTGTGTCGCGTCTCCACCAAATCGAACCTATCCAAAACCTGTTCGAAGATCGGGACCCCATTCCTATCAAGGTGGAATCACCTTGCTGTCGGAAATCCCTTGGACAAAGCCCGCTGACTTGAATTGAACTTTCTCAGTTCTGGGCTTGACCTCGATCACACCTGCGGCTATGGGTCTGAGCACGGTAGGTGGATGCTTCCTAATATCCTCAAGAAAATCATATCCTAGACCTTGATTGAATTTGCAAATCTTGGACTAGTCTAGAATAAGATTTAGCTTCTTCTTGCCTCCTACAAACCTCTCGAGAGTGTTCATAAGGTACTGACACTCCCAAAAGAGATAGGTGCAAGAAGAGCAGGGGAAAGAAGAGACAGCAGCAGGAGAAGAGGAAGAACCAACATCAGAAGAAGGAATGGCATGTGCACGCACAGCCGCCTCAACATTGAGGTCTTCGCAAGGACTAGAACGGACAACCCTATCTCTAGCTGTTTGGTCATCGTGCCTAAGCGTCTCAACTCCTTTGGGCTTCTCCCCCACCGAGGCAATCACATCACAATCAGTTGATGATTTCTCTAGAAGATCCTTAGTTAGCTTCACATATTTTTCATTCAAAGCAACGAGTTCAAGTTTTAGTTTTTCACAACTAGTGCATGGTGAGCTAACAGGGTCCTTAGTCACATACATGAGCCAATTTGTTGTTATGATCAACCATTTCTTGGAATTGCTTAGAAACAGACACAAGCTCAAGGGTTAATTTTGGATAATTGGTGCAGGAAACAATAGGTTCAAGTAAAGAAACATGCAACTCAGCAATTTTATGATCTGCCCTTTTTAAGTTCAATTTCAAATTATTGCAATTTTCACAAGACTCGGGCAAATCAGGGAGCATGGTATAAAGACCTCTAAACGCATTGTCCTTATCCTCACATGAGGTGCAAGATGTAGTCTCAACAATAGTAGATGAAGGAGAAACAATCCTACTCATCTCTAGTTTAGCCAAAAGACTAACATTTTCCACCTTAAACATGTCAAGCTCAGAAGACAGACTATCATGAGAGGTCCTTAATTTCTCCATGTCATCAAGCAAGATAGAGCATGTATCGCATTCGTCACGGGAGGGAGCAGATATAAGTGAAGTAAGATCCCGTGACAATCTATCTACTTCCTTCTCCAACTCGCTACACCTAGCTCTAGATCTAGCATGGAATTTCCCTAGCTTAAGATAAACATCATTAAGCTGGTCATAGGAGGGGTATACCTCGTCGGAGTCGGAGTAAAGCTCGATGTCGCTGATCTCGCCCTCAAGGGCCATGAAGCACATGCCGGAGAAGTCATCGCCGCCCTTGGGTTCTTGCTCGTCCGTCCCATCGTCGTCGCTCCACCCCTCCACCTCACTGAGGTCGAGGTCGTCGAAGGCGGTGAGGACACGGTGGAAGAGCTTCTTGGCTTTGCCAAGGTCGCGGAACTTCTTCTTGCCTTGGGCATGAGCTGGGGGCTTCTTATTGTGGTTCTTGTCGATGTAGTCGTTCTTGCTCACGCCGCTATAGTCATTCTTGCCCTTCCTCAGCTTAGGGCAATTCACCCAAATGTGGTTGGGGCCACCACACTCGAAGCAAATGATCGGGTCACTCCTCTTTCGATCCCTCACCCTCTTGTACGCATGAGAAAACTTTCTGGCTAGAAGGGCTAACTGGTCCTCTGGTAGCTGCTCTAACTGATCATCAGTTACATCACAGAGAGCAGCTAGAGAGAATCCAAAGATCGACTCGAAAGAAGATCGAGAAACCAGACTGTGATCGGTGACTAAGGCCATCGACTGCGACTTCGACCTACGAGCGACTATGTCAATCTCGTGAGTCTTGAGGCATAAGTGCAACGTGTCAAGAGTCAAGGTCGAGAGATCGGTGGTGTCCTTGATGGTAGTCACCTTCATCTCCCAAACACGCAAATCAAGAGTTGCAAGCATTTGTCGAGCATTGTCCGAGTCAGAATATGTGAGACCAACCGCTTGGAGGTTGCTCAAAATCTTGTGGAAACGCGCAAAGCACTCATCGAGGGACTCACCATCGAGCATTTCAAACTTGTTGTAATCTCGCTTAAACTGGTCCTGTCGAATCGTCTTGATCTGGGTGGTGCCCTCATGGTATGCATCAAGGATCACCCAGATGTCGAAGGCCAACGTCAGATGAGAGATGCGATCGAACTCGCTTCTGCTCAAACCCTAAATTATGATGTTCTTTGCCTTAGCATTCGCCTCAACATCAGGCATGTTTTCGGCATAGATGTTCTCATCGGCAGGAACAGCATACCGGACCTTGATCTTGCGCTAGATGGCGTAGCCCTGAGCCTGGATGTAGTTCTCCATCCGGCTCTTCCAGAAGGGATAGTCGATCCCATTGAAAACCGGGGGCTTGGTCGAGTACTTATCTGTCGCCACGGCTCTAGAGACCGGTTAAGATCTATGAGGAAAAGCTAACCGGCTCTGATACCAAATGTTGGATTGAAATCGGCAACAGAGGGGGGTGAATGTTGCTCTTTTAAAAAATTCCCCCAAGAAGATATTCACGAATGAGTTTTCTCTCCGATAGCTACAGAGCTATGAAGAGGGTATCAAAAGCTTATAGCAACCTCAACCATGAAGAAGAGAAAGCAATACGACCATAGACACAAAGGATCAATCAATTAAAACAGAAATCACAGCCCAGGCGGTCTGACGGCAATTCATTGAGCGATCAGACCGCTTGATAGCCACCGGTCTGACCGGTTTGGTAAGGCCGGTCTGACCGTAGTTAAAGGTCCGGTCAGACTTCCATAAAGGGATCCGGTCAGACCGGCCTCCCCGAAGTCTGAAAACAGCAGCACGTCCAGAAGGGTAAAAATGCTGAAAGTTGATAAAATCTCCAAATTTGATGATATGCTTAGGGACAAAACTAGAAACAAAATAGCAGAGAGACACCAAATCTTAAGGGAAATCACCAGGACATCAAGACTTTGAGATTTTAGTCAAAAATATGAAAATAGTCATGTGAAGAGACTGAATTTCAGATTGCTCACCAATCTTTGATCTATTGCTTATGATACTTTGCAATCACTTTAGCAATCAACTCAGGACTTCAAAACTCAAATATCATGCCATCTCATGAAGGGAAAGGAAAGATTCAAGAGTCCCCTGAGTCAAAACCCTAGAAATAACAAGAACAGAGCAGATTTGACGAGGGTTCAAGAAAGCACAGAGATTAGTAAAACTTCCATTTGATCTTGAAAATGGAATGCCCAAGGGACCAAGAAGCACTCCCCATCTCAGAGTTTCCAAGAATCAAACAAGCAAGCAAGAAATTTACTCAAACCCATTTCAAACTGAGAAAATCAGAGAGGAAAACTGAAACTAAAATTCATCACATAGGGCAAGAAATGGAGATATCCAATCACAATCCTTTTCCCATTGATATTGTTGGACCGAAGTGGCAACAGAGGGGGGTGAATGGTGCCTTAAAAATTGCCCCAAGTACTCTCACAAGATCTTCTTCTTCGATAGATAGAGAGCTATGAAGAAGGAGATCGAAAACTCATTGGAGAAAAGGAACTCCGACAACAAATGAAAGAGAACAACTGCTGCCGAGACAAGTCCAAAGCGGTTGAAAACCAACAAGTGATCAATCGACCTTATAGTTAGTTCTTTGGTCGAATATACGTGGTCATAGGTCAACACGTGATCGAACAATCGACGTAGTCGAAAACTTGACCGACTAACAGAATGAAATCAGAGTAGAGATCAGGACGGAAATCTCTTGGACGCGAGTAGATGATCAAACCGAGTTCTCTGCTGTCGATATCTTACTGTGATTGATCGATTCTCTGCTGTGGTCGGAATGACCAAACCCAATTCCAGAGCAATCGAGATCCAGCAGCAAGAGTAGTCCGACAAAAACGGTGAACAAAAAATACTGCACGATCGAGTAGAGAAATGCGGTCGAATGGAGAACCTGAAAAGTACACGACCGCAGGCAGAGATTCCTCCGACCACTAGTTGCTCTCGGGAATATTCTGACCAAATGGTCTTGAGTAAGATTTCCAGTTCAGAGCAAGAGGAATCAAGGCCGCTAAAACTCTTCTCACATCAAGAAGACTAGAGCACAAATGAGAACCAGCTTCTCAGACATACATGGGAAAGGATGAAGCAGAGCAAGCACAAACAAAGCAATCGAACAACTCACTAACCATAGAGGAAGAGAGATGAATGATTGATAATGGAGGTTTCTACAGCCACTCCAACTGGGAGATACATGAGCACACTTGCTCCATCCCGAGAACCCACACACACACACAAATAAACAAGGAAGAACAGAGCAACTCGGAAATCAGAATCTCACAAGCACCCGAGCTCAACCCTCTCTATTTATAGCCTTCTGCTACCGGGGGGAACCCGTAAACCCCACCTAACACCGGGTTCTTCCAATCACTTTACCCACTAGTGTGAACGAGCTTCTAGTGCTTTACCCGTTAAACCCAACGGCTCCACTCCTTTGCCTGTTAGCGCCAACAACTCCTGTGCTTTGCAGAGAACTGCTTCCCTTTTGCAGACTTTGGCCATTTCTCCAAAATGCCACTCTGCTGCCTTCCCGGAAGCTTCCTCCGTAGCTTGCTGTCCGCAGCTACCTCGCTGGCCTCACCGTCTTTGGCATCTCCCGACCGCTCACCGACCTCAGCACCGCCTGTGCTTAGTCCGGTCATCCATGCCTCGCCACGACTAACCTCAAGATCCTGCAACCATCATAGACAACAAAACATCACATAGCACCGCACTAGACAAGGGTAACATCCATTTGCATCGGAAAAGAGAACTCAACCCACACTCCACAAAGTCGTATACCCATTACGACCTGACAAAAAGATAGAACAAGAGATGCACATGACTTACGACCGATTTCCAGACGAAACGACCGCTCTGAGAAGCCATACGACCAGTTTCCATGCATTACGATCGCTTCGGAAGACTTCCGACCGCTCCCGAGTACATCCAACCGCAAACTGGCCAAGTCTGACTGCAAACGACCGCATCCAAGCGCGTCCGACTGCATTCGAGAGTGATACGACCACTTCCGACCGGTGTCGACTATGGCCGACCGAGAGAGACCGCTCTCCGATCACTTCCACCCGCGTCAGACCAAGTCCAAGTGCGACCCAACCATGTACAACTGTCACACAACGTGGTCGTAGTCGAAACCTGCCGACTATCGACCGCAGTGGTCGAAGCTTCGACTTTCGACCGCAGCTCTCGATAACTTGGTCGTGCGCTTCTGACTCCCTAACGTGGTCTTAAGTCTGAGCGCCGACTTCGATCGTAGCTCGCGATAACGTGGTCGGAGCGGTGTCTGACCCCGGCAAAAATGGTCGTAAACCCTTTCGACCACAACCAACATGGTCGTAAATGACCCGGCTGGGTTTTGACACTCGACAACGTGGTCGTGAACCGCCCGACTGGACTTCGACCACGCCCTATATGGTCGTAAACCTCTCGGAGACTTGTGATCACAGCCAAACGTGGTCGTAAGCTTCGCTGTTACCTTTTGACCACGGTCTAAGTGGTCGTAAACCACCCCAGTGACCTACAACCACGCCCAAAGTGATCGTAAGGTCTTCCGACCGCTCAAACAGGTCTACGACTTCGCAGAAAACACCCAAAACAAACTCAATCTTTCCAAAACAAGTGTCAATTACTCATCACAAACATGTGGTCACCTCCACATGGACTCTCAATCTCCCCCTTGATGAGTATATTGACAAACACAGAAAAAACATAAAGTTGTGTTTGAAAGTCAAACATGGCCTACAAAAGAGGCAAAGAGGAACCAAGACCATGTTGACAAAAGGAACCTTAGAGCGAAAACAAAAAGTTCCCAAATGGCTTTTTCTCCGCCATTCTCCCCCTTTTGGCAATAAAATCATCAAGATGCGAGGAGGAGAAACAAGTCATGATGTCGGATGAAATGGCTGAAGTTTGTTTATTTTAAGCATTGAGAGCCATGAAGATTATCCAAAATAACCATTTGGGTATTACATCAAGCCATAACACAGAAATATGCTAGCAAGATCATGACAAAAACATGTATAATCAAGTGAAGCCAAATAAGTCATAATCTGAGAATTAGTCGAATTTCTTAGCATGTCAAGTCAAACATGATTATAGTCTAGCTAAAGGTATCCAAAGATGATGCAAGCCATGTAAATAATCTAAGTGAAATCAAGAAGCTAGTATTGGGTTAATTTAGAGTGCTACAAGTTCAAGAATGAGATATTTGTTCAAGTACTTGTAAGTCTTGTAATTTTAGCAAATTGAGCACGATTGACATGTTTTTCTTTAGAAATCTCATGATTGTTTCCAACCAGATTTTGGTTTAGTCATGTGCTAGACCTCAAGCCTTATGCGACCACTCCAAGCGAGAAGCTTAAGAAAATAGTCTTGGTCAACCAAAACTCGCCCTGAGTTCATGCCTAATACAATAGCAAGCAGTCTCATGAGAAAGAATTGGTGAGATCAGTTTTTTTCGCACAAAAGAGACCTTTTTGCATTTTTACAAACAAAAGACTTGTACTAACTCATGCTTCATCAAGAAACTATCATAGCTCAATCTAAAGTTCAATAAAGATTCAAGACTCAACTCAGCCTATTTGACATGGCATGAATCATAAAAGGATAACTAAAGACAGACTAGTCTCAAGAGCTAACATGATATGATTTAGTTCAAGTTGAGCATTTTAACCAACCTATCAAGGCAAAGACTAGACTACACATATAAAATCATGATATATCTAGCAAGTAAGCTCAGATCATGACCAAATGTAATTCATTGTAAACATGTCATAACAGGATAATAATCAAGGCTCCATGTAGTTATATTACAATGCAGAATGAAATGCAAGAAAATCCAGCTCCCCCTCAATATGTGATGCAACTTTAGTTCAAGTTGAGTTATGGCAATATTAAGATCTAGAAGATCCAAATGAACTCCCCCTGAACCAAAGCAATAAAATGAGAAGCTAGCAAGAAAATCGCAAAAGGCAGTCCTTAAAGCATAGATAAGATGTAGAGGATACTATGGCTCAGACTGACTATCATCTACCCCATATGACTCTAGGACTATCAGCTGATCATCTCACACACTAAGGAGCAAACACATTCCCTATCTACTTAAGGGTGGCCCAACCCTTGCTAGAACCTATAGGAAGTAAGTGAGCTCAACCTAGTGAGAAGAGAAACAACTAATAAGCAGCATCCTAAAATCACAAGATGAGCGAAAGAAATATAAACAACTAGACGTGAGAAACACTCTAATTTATGCTAGGAGGACTAACCCAATGCACCCACATGCAATGCAACAGAAAGGAGTAAGAGCATAATAAACATGATAAAGCATGAAGCACAAAACTCCCCCTCATAGCAGTCCATAAGGACAAACCACCCCAAGCTCTCCCCGCAAGACTGAAAACCTAGAGCTATCCAAAGGCTTGGTAAAGATATCAGCCAACTGGTGGTCACTCTCCACAAACTGGAGCACTATGTCACCCTTCTCCACGTGGTCTCGAAGGAAGTGATATCTAATATCAATATGCTTGATCCGAGAATGCTGCACTGGGTTCTTAGCAATGTTAATCGCAGAAGTGTTATCACAAAAGAGTGGAACACTGTCGATGACTAATCTAAAGTCCCGCAGAGTCGAGGCCATCCAAAGCACCTGGCTGCAGCAACTGGCAGCAGCAACGTACTCGGCCTCTGCGGTGGACTGTGCAACACCGGACTACTTCCTCGAAGACTAGGAAACAAGAGAAGTGCCAATGAATTGGCTGGTGCCAGAAGTGCTCTTCCTATCTATCCTACAGCCATCAAAGTCTGCATCCAAGTAGGCTCTCAAGGAAAGACAGGACGAAGAAGAGTACCAGATTCCATAGTCACTGGTAGCCCGAAGGTACCGAAGAATGCATTTTACTGCCTGGCGGTGAGATACGCGAGGAGACACACAGCGAAGTGTATGTCCGGTCTCGAGGCAGTGAGGTACAAGAGGGAGCTAATCATGCTGTGATACTCCTTCTGATCAACTAGCTCACCGTCCTCATCTGGGTCAAGAGAAGCTGTGGATGCATGGGAATTGACATGGGCTTACCATCACTCATGTCAAAGCGTCTCAGAAGGTCACAAGTGTACTTGCCCTGATGCAAGAAAGTACCCTCCCGAGTCTGCTTGATTTGGAAGCCAAGGAAGAGGGTCAACTCACCCATCACACTCATCTTAAACTCGGTGCTCACGACATCCGAGAACTGTGAAACTGTTGACACCAATTTTGTCCGAAATTTTTATGGCACGTTACCTTCCAAGATTTTTTGCGTACTGTACATATTACATTTGAGTGGCGAATTTCATGGCATGTTTGTGGTGCAAGTGAAAGTCTCGTGTCAAATTTTCAGCTTATTCGGAGCACATATGCTCACTTGAATAGGATAATATAGCTGGATGACGTACGTAAAGCACAAGTCCGGCTTCCAGTATTTATTGTGTGTGCTACATATTAGAATCGAGTGGCGAATTTTTATGGCATATTTGTGCTGTGAGTGAAAGTTTCAAGTTTAATTTTCAGCTCATTCGGAGCACATATGCTCACTCGAATAGGATAATACGGCTGGATGATGTACGCAAAGCACAAGTCCACCTTCCAGGATTTTTTGTGTGTGCTACATATTACCATCGAGTGGCGAATTTTTATGGCATATTTGTGTTGTGAGTGAAAGTTTCATGTTTAATTTTTAGCTCATTCGGAGCAAATATGCTCACTCGAATAGGATAATACGGCCGGATGACGTACGCAAAGCACAAGTCCACCTTCCAGGATTTTTTGTGTGTGCTACATATTACCATCGTGTGGCGAATTTTTATGGCATATTTGTGGTGCAAGTGAAAATCTTGTGTTTAATTTTCAGCTCATTCGGAGCACATATGCTCACTCGAATAGGATAATATGGCCGGATGACGTACGCAAAGCATAAGTCCACCTTCCAGGATTTTTTTGTGTGTGCTACATATGACCATCGAGTGGCGAATTTTTATGGCAAGTTTGAGGTGTAAGTGAAAGTCTCGTGTTTAATTTTCAGCTCATTCGGAGAAAATATGCTCACTTATATAAATTAATATAGCCCGACGGCGTACACAAAAGCAATACTAGAGAAAAGAAAATTATACAGAAAAGAGATATACGTAGAACCACTGTACGACCACTGTATATGTGAAAATGCTAAGTGATAAAAAAAATTGAAGGCAGCCATGAATTGGGAGCCTCAACTACCCATCATATGCATGTATGCATGAATCATGAATGCAGCCACTAAGCCCACGTTCTAGCAACACATTAGCCTGCTTGTGCGTAGAGACTTCAGTGGCAATAGCAAAAAAAAAAAATGGGAAAAGAAAAATCAAAATGAGAAGTTACCATAACTTCTCTTCATGAACCACCCTTCATTCTTGCTCTATAAATAGGAGGTAATGGTATAGAAAAGGGGAGGCCTTTTGGAGGAGAAAAGGGAGGAAACGCTGGCCATTTGGAGAAAAAAGGAAGCATACACAAACACTAGAGAGGAGAAACTATAGAGGAATAGAGAGAGCTTTTAGAGAGGGAGGGCTACACAAGCAAAGGTGAAATTCTTGCTCTTCTTCTTCTTCTCTCTCTCTCTTTTACCCTTAGGTTCGGCCATTGCGGTACGAATCAAGGTGCTTCATTGTTTTTTTTATGCTTTTGCCCACTTGGTTCGGTCCCGTTAGGCGGATACAAACCCGAAGAACGAGTGCTCAATCCCTCGTCTCTTAGCTTCAGTCCCCTACAAATGGATACAAATCAAGGCGAGGCATGAAGACCTCATCTTCTCGGTTCGGTCCCCTACAAATGGATACAAACCGAGAGTGAGAAGATTGAAAACCCCATTGCCTCAATTTGGTCCCCTCAAATGGACACGAATTAGGGGTGGGTGCGTGTTGCAAAACATAATAAAAATGCATGAACAAATGTTAAAAAAAACCTTCGCCTCGGTTACGCTACATGCTAGTGGTAATACAAGGTGGAGCAAAACACTAAATTTCTATTACACGACATACCCAAAATCTATGGCATGTTAGTAGTAATATAAATATTAAAACAACAAACTTCGTCTCGGTTACGCTACATGCAAGCGCTCGACATTTGCAAGCGCTATGCAATGCTAGTAGTAATACAAGGCGGGGCAAAACAATAAAATAATTAGTTCTGAATTTTCATACACTACGTGCATAAAATCCATGGCACACTAGTAGTAATAAAAATATTAAGAAACAACCTTCGCCTCGGTTACGCTACATACAAGCGCTCGACATTTGCAAGCGCTATGCAATGCTAGTAGTAATACAAGGTGGGGAAAAACAATAAAATAATTAGTTCTAAACTTTCATATACTATGTGCATAAAATCCATGGCACACTAGTAGTAACAAAAATATTAAGAAACAACCTTCGCTTTAGTTACACTACATGCAAGCGCTCAATATTTTCAAGCGTTATGTAATGCAAGTAGTAATACAAGCGAGTAAAAACAATGAAGAAATAAAATAATGAAATATTTCTATTACACTACATGCATAAAATCCGTGTCATGCTAGTAGTAATAGAAATATTAAAAATAACCTTCGCCTCAATTATACTACATGCATAAAATCTGTGTCATGCTAGTAGTGATAAAAATATTAAGAAACAATCTTCACCTCGGTTACGCTACATGCAAGCGCTCAACATTCGCAAGCGTTATGCAATGCTAGTAGTAATACAAGCGAGTAAAACAATGAAAAATAAAATAATGAAATATTTCTATTACACTACTTCTATTATACTACGTGCATAAAATCCATGGCGCACTAGTAGTAATAAAAATATTAAGAAACAAACTTCATCTCGGTTACGCTACATACAAGTGCTCGACATTTGCAAGCGCTATGCAATGCTAGTATGTAATACAAGACGGGGCAAAACAATAAAATAATTAGTTCTAAATTTTCATATACTACATGCATAAAATCCGTGTCATGCTAGTAGTAATAGAAATGTTAAAAAGAACCTTCGCTTCGGTTACGCTACATGCAAGCGCTCAATATTCGCAAGCGTTAGGCAATGTTAGTAGTAATACAAGCGAGTAAAACAATGAAAAAAAATAAAATAATGAAATATTTCTATTACACTACATGCATAAAATCCGTGTCATGCTAGTAGTAATAGATATATTAAAAATAACCTTCACTTCGGTTATGCTACATGCGAGCGCGCAATATTTGCAAGCGTTATGCAATGTTATAAGACGAAGCAAAATAATAATTAAAAAAAACTGAAATAATTAAACTTCAATTATGCTACATGCATAGGTTCACTAAAAAAATAAAATCATATGCCATGTTAGCAAAATAATATAAATGCAGCTAAAATACCCTCGCGCAAGCATCCATCAGCGACGCCAAGATTGAAGACCTTTTCTTTTATATTTTTGTAATAGCCATATGTTGTAATTTGTTGTAATGTTTATGTTGGAATTCTTAATCAGTGGTTTTCTCACAAAGAGATGTAATTAACAGAATTTTTATGTAAATGTATTAATTCTGGAAGTAATGGACCCGCAATACTTGATTCCTTTGTCTCATTTTCAATTAAATTTAATTAACTTGTCTTTAATGACGCAGACGCGGGTTCATGCCCATTTTCCCGTCATCAGATTTTGGCACGCCCAGTGGGACATACTTTTCCCCTCATCTTTGAATTCCAACATCAAAGTGCAACATATGGCATTTAAATTGATCATGTCGCTGATATATATATATATATATATATATGTGTGTGTGTGTGTGTGTGTGTGTGTGTGTGTGTGTGTGTGTGTGTGTGTGTGTGTGTGTGTGTATGCAAGAAGGTTAATATATTGTTTTCTTTATATGAAGGGATGGCAGGGCGAGTTCAACAATTCGTCACGCTGCGCGTTGGGTCGCTGTGGCTAGACGTGCTGGTGGGGCCTTTTCAAGCTACCACTAGTGCAGGTTCACTGCAAACCACAGCTATGTCCCCGACTACTGCAAACCACGAGCATGAAGTGACTTCTGCACGTCAGGATGGGTTCATTCCTGTCCTGTCCAAGTCAGCCAAAAGGAGGATGAGGGCAGCAGCAGAGGCTTCAGGAGCCACCTCACATGATCAGCATCTCAACATACGTGAGGCCGGTCCCTTTGACTTGGTTCCTGTGGGCTTTTCTAAAGAAGCACGCGCCAAGTCTGGAAGCCATGAGTCATCATCAAGGTTTCATTGCGCAACACTTGATGAGTGGCCTATCCGTGCGAAGCAGATGGGTCCATCGAAAATGTCGCCGCGCGGACAAGCTGCGACTTCTCCGTCAAAGGGAGTGCCTTCTCCATCAACACCGTCTACAATATGGGGGGCAAATGCGCACCCAGTATTGAGGGCAAATGCTTCATCAACATTGAGCACAAGCCCATCCCAGATTTCTCGTAAGCTATTGGGGGCGAGCTCGTCAAAGCATGCCCTAAGCATAGAAGGGGTGGCTCCTTCTCGGACTACAGCTATGGCTACGTCACCGACGCCAAAAGGAAAGACGATGATGCTGGACCAACCCCATTGTCCACAGCCAAGCGGCAAAGGAAAGGTTGTGATGGTGGATGAACATTACCACCGGCAGCTCATGAACAAAGGGAAGGTTGCAATAACAGAGCATGCTACGTCCGAAGGAGGGCCATGTCATGCACAAACTCAACTCCGAGCTGATGCGCCAGAGTTCATCCCCTCGCTGGGCAACAAACCCAGAAGGCCCATGCCTAAACCGAACCACAAGTGTACGCTCCTGTGGCAAGGAGTGTACCTCACTCCTGGTGATATCAAGATGGGCCGCGTGAATCCAACGGCTACAATCTCAGATCCTTTATCGTCATCTACCCCAATTCCACGACCTTCCTTTGATGGCTCATTTTCTCCGTCACGGCATCGACGTCGTCAACGCAATGCTCGGCGTGCGTCGGTTGATTTCCCTATGGCAATTGACCCTATCGTGGAAAGACATCAACGTGAGCAGTGGGCACCACCATTTGGAACAGGGTAAGGAAGAACCGACTGAGGATTTGAGGAAGAATGAATCATGCCCTGGATTCATATATCACACGGAGTATCTGCCAAACCCTAAGGGAGATGCTTCCAGGCGCATCCGCATCCGCAAATGATGTTGGAGCTGCTATTATGCGGCGAGTGGAGGCCTTCACTAAATGGCCAGAATACCAAGAATTCATTGAGCAAGACCCTCGGCGACAAAACTATGTCACCCAGGCTGCTCGTGCACGTGCAAAACGAGAAGCCTACAAGTAGAGGGAGTTGGCAATGCGAGCTGACTCTAAATCTAGCAAAATTCAAGGGGCAAACTCTCCTTCATCAAGTCATGGTGGCAATACCCAAGTGGTGAAGAAGCTAGCAAGCACACCCAAGAAGGCGGCAACAATGATGGCTCCTTGGCCAACTCAAAAGATGGCCTCAAAAAATGCAGCCGAGGTTTTTCTTTCGATGCCGGTCGGAGTCACAGAGGTGGTGGATGATACCAGCGAAGCATCTTCAACATCGACACACTTCAAAAGAAAGAAAGCCCGAAAGAATGTTGTAATGGGTCATCGTCCTGTAACTCGTAGTCAAGCAAATTCAGGTAATGAAGAGCATGATTTGAATTACTCAGGGTCTCATAATCCCCTCCATAGTAATTCATCTTCCTCTCCTGAAAATGATCCCCAACATGATATAAACGCTTATGAAATGCATTCCCGTAGTTTTGAGCCAAGCTACGCGAAACAAGTTCTTGCGACAAATGAAACACGTTCAGTTGAGGAGCAGCTAGCCCAACTTACAGCTGCACTTCAGCAAAAAGAAGATGAGTTGGCTACTTTACACAACCAAATAGCTAATAATACAAACCGGGATAATGACATACATGCTACTGCAAGTCATCATAGTCATCAATCATCACCTGCAATTAGCCTTGAGGCGATCCAAAAGATGATTGCTGAGGGGGTTAAAGCCCAGTATATGCAGACTCATTACTCGATGCGTCTGGGGTATGTTAAGCCATACCCACCAGACGTTGACATGGTGTCTTTCCCAAGCAATTACCGCCAGCCGCAATTCAGCAAATTCAATGGAACCGGGTCTCCTCATGAGCATATAGCCCATTTTCTTGCAGCCTGTCAAGATACAGCCCATAACGGAGCACTTCTCTTACGACAATTTGTGCAGACATTGTCCGGTCCAGCCTTCACATGGTATAGTAAGTTGGCACCAGGATCAATCAAGACATGGGAGCAAATGCAAGATACTTTTCTCGAGCGCTTCTATAGCACTCAAAGAACAGTAGGCATCACAGAGTTGACCCAAACAGAGCAAAGAACAAATGAAAGGCTGCTGATTTTATTAACAGGTGGAGAAATTTAAGCCTCCATTGCCCACAGCCAATTACCGAGCCAGAAGCGGTGCGGATGTGCATGAATAATCTGTGCCCTGACATGGCTGTTTATTTGCAAGGTGTACGGCCTGTCACTTTTGAAGAGCTTGCCTCTAAAGCTACAGATATTGAGAATTACATGCAGCATGTCGCACGTCGAACAAAGACATTCACCAAGCCTATAGAGAAAGGTGGCCAACGTGATAAGTTGCCTGCCAAGCCAAAGCAAGTGCAAACAATGGAGGCGACAACGGTGATTCCACAGTTGCAGTCCAGGGGAGCCACCACAAGAAATCAAGAGCAAAAGGGAATGCAAACTCGCAGGAGGCCAACCCTTAGTGAGCGACAAAACAGAGAATATTCCTTCCCAAATGAGGAGGTCGATGACTTATTTATGGGCTTACGGGAGTTGAATCTCATAGAGCTCCCTAACCCAAAAAGGCCTGAAGAAGCTTCCAAGTTCAATGAACCAAATTATTGCCACTATCATCGCGTCTTAGGGCATACGCTTAAAGATTGCTTTGTGGTAAAGGATATTATCCAGAAAATGATTGATGAAGGAACAGTTGATGCAGATCTCCTTAAAAGCTTCAAGAAAGGCAAGAAAATGGTTGCAGCAAATGTCGCCACCTTTCAAGATGACTTGGCCGTGCATCGTACTATGGTCGGCAGCAAAGATGCAGCTGTCAACTTAAAAGAAAGGCTTTTCATCGATGGATCCATGCCACAAAGCTCGACCCATCAACTTTTCGAAGAGTCCAAGATAGGAGGCAGTGGTGGCCAGGAGGCCGCATGCTGCGACAAGTAATAGTACAAGGTGAGGATCCACGCTCCACATCAAGAATATCGCAAAGATTGACAAAGCATGTGAGCAGTCCTCACGAAGAATTCAATGTCCTCACCATTGGTGTCTTTGATGATGATGAGGGTTCTCTTCATTTCCCTGAAGAAGAATCTCCAGAAGTTGATGAAGTTCAACTTAGATCAGGCCGCCAGTTAGCTGATCCTCATCTTCCAGTTGGAAGGGAGCCCAAAAACAAAAATGTAACCCCAAATGAAACGACCGACTTTGCTACTAATATGTCAGTCAAGTATGATGTAATCTCTCACTTGAAGAAAATACTAGCTATGCTTTCTGTGTATGATGCTTTGTGTCTTTCGTCTGATTTGCACAAGGCTTTTGTTATAGAGTAGAAGTGTCGCAAACAGAGACAGAAGTAGCTAAGATTTTAAATATGACGTTCACTGAGGAGGACATGCTATTAGGTTCTAAGATGCACAACAGGCCGCTTTTCATGTTTGGTGAAATTGATGAGTTGCCCGTAAATCGCATAATGATATATGGCGGATCTGCCATAAATTTATTACCTTTGCGTACCTTAAAAAGGATTGGATATTCCAAAAAGTACTTGACCCGATCTAATGTGGTTATTCATGGCTTCAATCAATCTGGTCAGGAAGCTATGGGTAACATATCATTGGTTTTAAAGTAGGAAACACTATGCACATATGTGAACTTTCACGTGATCGATGCGGCTACCTCATATAATGCCCTCCTTGGCCGCCCATGGTTGCATGAAAATCAAGTCGTACCATCTACGCTTCATCAGTGCATCAAATACAAAGATCAATCAGGGGAGATAATACGGATATTTGCTGATAAAAAGCCATTCACAATAGCTGAATCCTTCTATGCTGATGCAAAATTCTACTTCGAGCCCGTCGATAAAGTGTGTAAGCCAAAGTCAGTGTTTGTACCAGAGTCAAATTTTATAAAGAAAGATATTCAGGAATCCTCATCAACAGCGAAGATATATCAATATATACCAAGTGACCAAAGGAATAAAGGAGATCCAATATTTCGTGTCGTGAATAAATCATCCTCTAATAAAGGTATTGAGTTTCCAACACCCTTACCTCCTTTGGTACGACATAAAATAAAACAAGCTCAAAATCAATTGCACAACTCTAGCACGAACAAAAATAAGAATAGAGTAGTTGCTCAAATAACTCTGTCAAATAGGGATGATGAATCATTACCTATTTCTCTATATGACGATAAGGTTCTTTATATGATGCAGAAAATGGGTTATGATATCATTAAAGGCCCTTCTCTATGCAACGGCCGGGGGCAGCTTGCACCATTTGAAAAGGCGCTGTCCCAAGCACAACTTGAAGCTCTGCACGAAGATCAAACATTAAAGGAAAAGAGGTATGGGTTGGGTTATGATGTTTGTATGACCTCGGCTGAATTTATAGACACAACAGCAGCGGCTCCACAAATGGAGGATGGAAATCAACCCACCATTGATGAATTGGAAGAAATCAATATTGGGACACTCGATGAGCCTCGTGCAGTTTATATCAGCAAACATTTATCTAAGGAAAGTAAAGAAGAATATCATAAATTTCTTTCGACAAATAGGGATGTGTTCGCTTGGACATATAAAGAAATGCCAGGGTTGGATCCAGCAGTGGCAGTACATCGACTCGCTGTACAAGAAGACATTCCACCGGTCCAGCAACCACAACGGAGGTTTCGACCAGATATACTCCCAAAAATAGAAGCTGAAGTCGATAAACTCATAACAGCTGGGTTTATTCGGGAAGTCAAATATCCCAAGTGGCTTTCCAACATTGTTCCTGTCAAGAAGAAGAATGGGCAAATTCGTGTATGTGTAAATTTTAGAGATTTGAATAGGGCATGCCCTAAAGATGATTTTCCAATACCTATCTCTGAAATACTTATTGATTCTACTATGGGACATGAAATATTTTCATTTATGGATAGTTTTTCGGGTTATAATCAAATAAAAATGGCGCCAGAAGATGAGGAGTTAATAGCATTCCGAACACCCAAAGGTATATTCTGTTATAGGGTTATGCCTTTTGGACTTAAAAATGCTGGTGCAACATATCAACGAGCCATGACAATTGTCTTTGATGGACTATTGCACATCATCGTTGAGTGCTACATAGATGACATTATTGTAAAATCAAAACATGAAAGAGATCACTTAAAGCATCTCTCTATGGTTTTTGAACGCCTTAGACAACATAATCTGAAAGTGAACCCAATGAAATGTGCCTTTGGGGTCTCTTCGGGAAAATTTCTGGGTTTTAAGTTACAAAGCGTGGAATCGAAATTGACCCAAGTAAAATAAAGGCAATTGTTAAAATGCCACCACCTAAAAACCTTCATAAATTGAAGAGCCTCCAAGGTCATTTAGCATATATTAGGAGATTTATCTCAAATTTATCCGGGAGATGCAAACCTTTTTCTCGGCTTATGAGAAAAGGTGTTCCTTTCCAATGGGATCAAGCATGCCAAAATGCATTCTTAGATATAAAGAAGTATTTTATAAATCCCCCTGTCTTGAGTGCGCCAATTAAAGGACGACCATTAATTCTTTATACGGCAGCCATGCCAACATCATTAGGTGCTCTTTTGGCGTAGAATAATGATGAAGGAAAAGAAATGTCCTTATATTATCTCAGTCGCACCCTTGTGGGGGCAGAATGCAATTATCCAGACATGGAGAAAATATGTTTAGCACTGGTACTTGCGGCACAAAAATTGCGCCACTATATGCTA
Source organism: Dendrocalamus latiflorus (assembly GCA_017311315.1). Taxonomy (NCBI): domain Eukaryota; kingdom Viridiplantae; phylum Streptophyta; class Magnoliopsida; order Poales; family Poaceae; genus Dendrocalamus; species Dendrocalamus latiflorus. The sequence goes on along the minus strand of CM029620.1, from coordinate 1,904,112 downwards.
GAGCACACTGTGCACCTTGTTTCGAGAGCAGATCCACTCCGATACATCTTAAATAAAATGGTTCTTTCAGGGAGATTAGCTAAATGGGCGATGTTCCTGTCACAATTTGACATTGTGTTTGTACCACAAAAAGCTACGAAAGGGCAAGCTTTGGCAGACTTTCTAGCTGCACACCCTATTCCTGACGATTTTCCTATCGATGATGATTTACCAGATGAAGAGATATTTGTTACATCGGTCGCCAATCCAACATGGCAAATATATTTTGATGGTGCTTGTCGGCGATCGGGAGCGGGCGCTGGCATCATCTTTGTTACGCCTAATGGAGAAATAATTCCATATTCATTCACTTTAACCTCAGCGGTTTCAAATAATTCTGCCAAGTATGAAGCTTTAATTATAGGGCTGGAAATAGCCTTAAATATGGGATTAAACACATTGTAGGTGTATGGTGATTCCCAATTAGTTATTAACCAACTTTTAGGGATTTACATGGTAAAGAAAGAGGAATTAATGCCATATTTTCTAAGAGCAAAGGAGCTTATGTCTATGTTCACTAACTTAAGTATACAACATATCGTTTAAAGCCAAAATGAAAAGGCTGATGCGCTGGCAAGTTTGGCAGCTAGCATGTCAATAAATTCTTATGAAATAATGGACGTGCGCATAGAGGAATGGAGAGTCCTGCCAATACTCGCTGAGGAAGGTGAAACAACATCCTCTATAGCATTGACAGCAGATATTTGTGAAATTGAAGTAGGAGATTGGCAGACTCCATTTCTCGAATATTTACTCCACGGTTATCTACCTCTCGATTCTTGCGAAAGGACTAGAATTCGAAGAAGGTCAGTCCACTACACATGTATAAATGATACGCTTTATAAACATTCGTATGATGGTATCCTGCTACGTTGCCTCGCTGGAAATGAGGTGATGGAAGCATTGAGGGAAGTGCATGCTGGAGTTTGCGGTGCACACCAATCTGGTCCCAAACTGCATTACCAATTAAAACATTTGGGCTATTATTGGCCTACAATGTTTGAGGATGCTATGAAATTTGCAAGAAAGTGTCATGAGTGTCAGGTACATGCTGACTTCATCCATCAACCACATGAGCCACTACACCCCACCAGCATGTCTTGGCCCTTTGAAATGTGGGGAATGGATATAGTCGGGCTAATTCAGCCGCCATCATCCAAAGGGCATAAATTTATTCTCGCAGCGACTGACTATTTCTCTAAATGGGCGGAAGTCATACCATTAAAAGAAGTTAAGGCAAAAAAATGTAGAAAATTTTATAAGAACTCATCTTATATATCGCTTTGGCGTCCCTTCGCGAATTATATCTGACAACGGGTCGCCATTCAAAAATAGACAGATGGAAAAGTTATGCACAAAATTTAAAATAAAACATCATTTTTCTACGGCATATAATGCAGCAGCCAATGGACAAGCTGAGGCATTTAATAAAACCCTGTGCAAATTATTAAAGAAGGTGGTCTCAAAGAACAAGTGAGATTGGCATGAAAAACTACTCGAAGCCTTGTGGGCGTATAGGACCACGACACGCACACCAACTGGAATGACTCCTTACTCCCTGGTGTATGGAGGAGAGGCGGTCTTACCGTTGGAAGTACAAATTAATTCTTTGAGAGTCGCTATGCATGAGAAACTCTTAGAAGAGGAGGCCGCTAAAATGCGGTTAGAGGAAATAGAACGTCTTGAAGGGAAACTGTTGTAGGGTGGCCCCCACCTAATCCCAGCAATCCTGGTAGAAGGTTATAAGGCCCAGAATAGGCCATGTGTAATGACATAGGTGCCCCTGAAGGGGATACTCAGATGTAAGGGTATAATTGTAAAAGCACTCCCCATGTATATATATATATGGAATACAGGCCATAGGAGGGCCCAGGCCATTACGGTCACTTACTCCCAACTCTCCACTACCATCTCTCTCTGTTTGGTCTGTAACCACAACAGAAACATCTTCAAGCATTACAAAACTTAGAAGCGTACCAGGCAAGAATGTCACGAGCTTTTGATAAGCGCCTCAAAAGGAGGTCATTTAAAGAGGGAGATTTAGTTCTCGCTGTTATTCGCCCCATGAATATTACACATCGGATGCACGGAAAATTTGAGCCTAAATGGGAAGGCCCTTACATCATAAAAGAAGTATATTCTAGTGGCGCATATAAAATTATTTCCCCAGGTGGTGAATATTCCCCACCACCAATAAATGGGAAATTTCTAAAGCGTTACTACGCGTAAAAAAATAAGCGCTCCAACGCCTTACGAGCCTAAACTGTGGCGCAAAAAAAAAGCGCTCCAACGCCTTACGAGTCTAAACTGTGGCTAAAAAAAGCACTCCAACGCCTTATGAGCCTAAACTGTGGCACAAAAAAAAGTGCTCCAACGCCTTACGAGCCTAAACTGTGGTGTAAAAAAAATAAGCGCTCCAACGCCTTATGAGCCTAAACTGTGGCGCAAAAAAAAAGCGCTCCAACGCCTTACGAGCCTAAACTGTGGCGCAAAAAAAATAAGCGCTCCAACACCTTATGAGCCTAAACTACGGCGCAAAAAAAAAGCGCTACAACGCCTTACAAGCCTAAACTATGGCGCAAAAAAAAAGCGCTCCAACGCCTTATGAGCCTAAACTGTGGCGCAAAAAAAAGCGCTCCAATGCCTTACGAGACTAAATTGTGGCGCAAAAAAAAAGCGCTCCAACGCCTTACGAGATATTCACCCAAAGAGCAATAGATGGCGCCGTAAATGTAATCAGCATCATCCTCTCCCCCTTTTAGAACTAGAGAATGGTTTTTTAGGACTTCTGTTCCCCATTCAACATACCCAGTTGGAGATGAAATGTATTCGATATCATGATTTTCCCAACCAAGGCCTTCTTCAACCATCCTGGTTCCTAGGGTCCTAGCCATGTCAAGTCTGGGCAAAGGTGCCGGAGGATAATAGCAAAGTCCTAGAAATGAAGAACCCGATTTCCACCCACGATGGCTAAGATCGATAATCCCCTGGGGTATCTCCTGTTCTTTTATAATGGGGTTGACAACCTCATCAAGATTAGGTTCAAAAAGTTGCCTTCTTGCCACCCGTGAAAGTGACATCGAGTAGGACAAAAAGGACTGTTGATCCCGCACCATCTAAAAAAATAATAATAAATAAATAATACATGTAGTGTGGTTAAAAAAATGATTGGATGAAATAAAAGAAAATAGCCTCAAAATGTTATCAGAGCAGATTTCGTTTCAACATAGGTTTCATTAACATATTCCAACATTCCTAGGAACTTTGACACAAACATATATTGATACTTGTTTAGTGGGAGTCCGATCGTAGGTAACCTTTTTCAATTTTAAGTTTAGTGTAAATGAAGCACATGGGTTCATTTGTTAATTCTGCATGCTAGATAAACACTCCAGAGATTTCAATGCCATGTTGTAGAATGTAAACAATGTAATATAAATGTTTCGGTTGCTCTGAGCAAGATAATGACGGGATGTGGTTCATCAGTTGAGATGTTCTCGGAGGTTAATTATTCAATCTGAATATAGATAAATACATGATACTGTGGTTTAATTCTTGTAGCTTACCCATCAAATATCAGCTGTTAAAACAGTTGCATTCGGTATGCTGTGATAGCTCAAATTGTCTGTAGGCTAACGGCTATACTGTTGACACTTAACAAAAAAAGTTACGTTAAATGAAGGCTGGCGGTACCTGGGATGTGGCTACTGTAAAAAAAATGCCAACCCAAGTGCACAGGAACTCAGGAACAACAGGTATCAGTTGGTTTTACTTAGTATAGATGGAGCTAGCACTGCCAAAGATGATACGGCAAACCAAAAAAAATGATCCGCCAATGGTTGGGTTTATTCCTGGGTTTCAATGCCATGGGTTCATCAATTAAGATGTTCTCGGAAGTTACTTTCCTTGTTATGGCACAAAAAAAAAGTTAAGTTATAATATGTTGACATGGTATGTGATTTAACGTCCAAAGCTAATACATGCAGGATTGTATAGCTAATGTATCTGACGTGAGCTCATCCGCGGCCAATATATACATACATACATATATATATATATATATATATATATATATATATATATATATATATATATATATATATATATATATATATATATATATGTATGTATGTATATATATATAGAGAGAGAGAGAGAGAGAGAGAGAGACGTCGGATTATATATATATATAGAGACACACACGTCGGATGTATCTAAGTTGTATAGCCAAGGTATATGCGCGTGAGTTCATCCGCAAAAAAAAACAAAAGGGGTCAGATGTATCAAAAATACACATAATGCGTATGTACATGTCGAGCTCCGGATCCGAAAACAAATGTTCTTGATCCGAGATAATGTATCATGCAGTCTATGGAAGTATAATGCAATCTGATAAAAATAGAGAGGATGGAAAATCTCACCTTTTAAAAAGAAGTAGACACACTAAAATTCAATTAGGGAATATGCCAATTCGTTGATCAACGCAGTGCAGTGTCCGCTGCATCCAAAAGAAAGAGCGGAAAGAGATCATTACTCAGTTGATTATAGAAAGATGTCTCGGTATAAAAAAAAAGAAGAAGAGGGAGCAGGATTCAACAAGTGATAATCATACATACCAAGTAAAGAAGTTGACTCTGAAACTGGACGCCGGAAGAAATTTAAAGGAAAGAATAGAGGACTATGGAAGCCAAGGACGCAGGAAAAGAAACAGCAAAAGAATAGAGTGGATGATCACGAGAGAGGAAAACTAAGCGTGTGTTCAAACCAAACAAATCCCGGGAAGAGCGGCGTCAGTTAGAGGGTGCAGTTAGCTGTAGACGTGAAGCTTGTATTTCAAAGCTAACAAATAGCTAAAACCAACATGCAAGGCTGCATGCATATGCACGTTCTAGAAGTGTCTTCGTTGCGAGCACGTCCAAGTAAATACACTTATAAATACACCCAAAAAATATATATATACGTATATATATACACACACACACACATGAGGCGTGTTGAGTTCCAGATGCAAAAAAAAAAACAAATACTTTTGCAATGGACCTCGAGGGGGCATTTGTTGACACCAATTTTGTCCGAAATTTTTATGGCACGTTACCTTCCAAGATTTTTTGTGTACCGTACATATTACATTTGAGTGGCGAATTTTATGGCATGTTTGTGGTGCGAGTGAAAGTCTCGTGTCAAATTTTCAGCTTATTCGGAGCACATATGCTTACTTGAATAGGATAATATAGCTGGATGACGTACGCAAAGCACAAGTCCGGCTTCCAGTATTTATTGTGTGTGCTACATATTACAATCGAGTGGCGAATTTTTATGGCATGTTTGCGTTGTGAGTGAAAGTTTTATGTTTAATTTCCAGTTCATTCGGAGCACATATGCTCACTCGAATAGGATAATACGGCTGGATGACGTACGCAAAGCACAAGTCCACCTTCCAGGATTTTTTGTGTGTGCTACATATTACCATCGAGTGGCGAATTTTTATGGCATGTTTGTGTTGTGAGTGAAAGTTTCATGTTTAATTTTTAGCTCATTCGGAGCACATATGCTCACTCGAATAGGATAATACGGCCGGATGACGTACGCAAAGCACAAGTCCACCTTCCAGGATTTTTTGTGTGTGCTACATATTACCATCGAGTGGCGAATTTTTATGGCATATTTGTGGTGCAAGTGAAAGTCTTGTGTTTAATTTTCAGCTCATTCGGAGCACATATGCTCACTCGAATAGGATAATACAGCCGGATGACGTACGCAAAGCATAAGTCCACCTTCCAGGATTTTTTTGTGTGTGCTACATATGACCATCTAGTGGCAAATTTTTATGGCATGTTTGAGGTGTAACTGAAAGTCTCGTGTTTAATTTTCAGCACATTTGGAGAACATATGCTCACTTATATAAATTAATATAGCCCGACGGCGTACACAAAAGCAATACTAGAAAAAAGAGATATACGTAGAACCACTGTACAACCACTATATACGTGAAAATGCTAAGTGATAAAAAAAATTGAAGGCAGCCATGAATTGGGAGCCTCAACTACCCATCATATGCATGCATGCATGAAAAGCTTGAACCTGTGCATGCACTCATGAATGCAGCCACTAAGCCCACGTTCTAGCAACACATTAGCCTGCTTGTGCGTAGAGACTTCAGTGGCTACAGCAAAAAAAATTGGGAAAAGAAAAATCAAAGTGAGAAGTTACCATAACTTCTTTTCATGAACCACCTCTCATCCTTACTCTATAAATAGGACGTAATGGTATAGAAAAGGGGAGGCCTTTTGGAGGAGAAAAGGGAGGAAACGCTGGCCATTTGGAGAAAAAGGAAGCATACACAAACACTAGAGAGGAGAAACTATAGAGGAATAGAGAGAGCTTTTAGAGAGGGAGGGCTACACAAGCAAAGGTGAAATTCTTGCTCTTCTTCTTCTCTCTCTCTTTTGCCCTTAGGTTCGGCCATTGCAGTACGAATCAAGGTGCTTCATTGTTTTTTTATGCTTTCGCCCCCTTGGTTCGGTCCCGCTAGGCGGATACAAACTCGAAGAACGAGTGCTCGATCCCTCGTCTCTTAGGTTTGGTCCCTACAAATGGATACAAACCGAGAGTGAGAAGATTGAAAACCCCATTGCCTCAATTCGGTCCCCTCAAATGGACACGAATTAGGGGTGGGTGCATGCTGCAAAACATAATAAAAATGCATGAACAAATGTTAAAAAAAAACCTTCGCCTCGGTTACGCTACATGATAGTGGTAATACAAGGTGGGGCAAAACACTAAATTTCTATTACACGACATACCCAAAACCTATGGCATGTTAGTAGTAATATAAATATTAAAACAACAAACTTCGTCTCGGTTATGCTACGTGCAAGCGCTTGACATTTGCAAGCGCTATGCAACGCTAGTAGTAATACAAGACGGGGCAGAATAATAAAATAATTAGTTTTAAACTTTCATACACTATGTGCATAAAATCCATGGCATGCTAGTAGTAATAAAAATATTAAGAAACAACCTTCGCTTCGGTTACGCTACATGCAAGCGCTTAATATTCGCAAGCGTTATACAATGCTAGTAGTAATACAAGGCGGGGCAAAACAATAAAATGATTAGTTCTAAACTTTCATACACTACGTGCATAAAATTTGTGTCATGCTAGCAATAATAAAATATTTATAAAAAAACTAAACTCCAATCATGCTACCCTCATAAGTTCATCAAATTTAAATGCTATGACGTGTTAGCCAAAATAATATGAATACAACTGAAATACTCATAAGACATAGGGTTCAATATCCAAATGAGGCCTTTTTATAACTTAAATCAAATAAAAAAATCGAGTTTGGCATACATATTCCCCACGTAAAAAAAGGGAGACAAATGTATGGCTTCCTTAAACTGGTTTACGTATGCATGCAAGAGTTAAAATCTTTTAGCAAAATAAGTTGCAGCATTCATGAAGGGATTAATTGTTAAAATGGTGATAATACGCAGAAAAGCTAAACATAAATTCCATGCAAACAACCATGTACGCCCACATGACCTGCATGCTCGTGTGCTGTAGTCCAGGAAATAGAGGTTTCGGCAGTCTCTGATAGCAAAGAAAAACTGCTAAGAAATGAAAACTATTAAGCCCACGTCTATACTAAGGTCGCATGCATGCATGGTCCATTAATTAGTTACCTTGCTTGTTGATTAGCCTGTTAAAGATCAAGACAAATAGCACTCGCATGGAGGTTCTTCGCTGCCAGAACCAATCACAATGCTTCAATTGTTCACCTACAATAATATAAATACAATTGAAATAACCCCCTGAGCAAGCATCCATCAGCAACACCAAGATTGAAGACCTTTTCTTTTATATTTTTTGTAATAGCCATATGTTGTAATTTGTTGTAATGTTTATGTTGGAATTCTTAATCAGGGTTTTCTCACAAAGAGATGTAATTAATAGAATTTTTATGTAAATGTATTAATTCTGGAAGTAATGGACCCGCAATACTTGATTCCTTTGCCTTATTTTCAATTAAATTTAATTAACTTGTCTCTAATGACGCGGACGCGGGTTCACGCCCATTTTCCCGTCATCAGAAACAAGAGCATGAGAAGAGGCGCCAAAGATGATGTCATCCACATAAATCTGAACGAGCAGTAAGTCAGTGCCATGCCTTCGAATGAACAAGGTCTTATCCACCTTACCCGTCTCAAAACCATGACTCAACAGATAGGACTTAAGCCTCTCATACCAAGTTCTAGGGGCCTGCTTAAGTCCATACAAGGCTTTGGAAAGCTTGTAGACATGGTTTGGGTATTTGGGGTTTTCGAAACCTGGAGGTTGTCTCACATAGACTTCTTCCTCAATAAAATCATTGAGGAAGCCACTCTTAACATCCATCTGGTAAAGCTTCAAACCCTTAGAAGCTGCAAGAGCAAGCAGAATTCTAATGGCTCCAAGTCTGGCTACAGGAGCAAATGTCTCCTCAAAATCTAGACCCTCAACCTGGGAGAAGCCCTGAGTTACCAGTCTAGCCTTGTTTCGAATGACTACCCCATCCTTACTCTGCTTGTTCTTGAACACCCACTTAGTCCCAATAACATTGTGACCTCGTGGGGGCTCAACAAGCGACCAGACATTGTTTCTCTCGAAATTTTCTGACTCCTCATGCATGGCATTGACCCAAGACTCATCAGAAAGGGCATGACTAACATCTTTGAGCTCAAAGGTGGCAACAAAAGTAGAATAGAGACAGAAATGTGACATGCTAGACTTTGAGCGTGTGACTCGCTCAAAAAGGTCTCCAATCATCTGCTCAGAAGGATGGTCTTTCTGAATATGTCGGGGAGGTCCTGGATGAGACGAAGAAGTGGCCTCTACCTCATGAGCTGATGAGGTAGGAACAGAGCCACTAGCTCCAGAGGAAGCAGAAGGCATGGGCTGATCACCTGGAGGTGCCGCGGAAGAAGGCACCTCAAGGGGAGGATGAGGAACTGGATTGGGTAGACAACCCTCACCTCCATCCTCCTCAGCGTGCACAAAGATGGGCTCGGAATGCTCTAAAGAACCTGAGATATCGGGCCTAGTCCCCGGACTGGCCTCGTCGAAGGTCACCTCACAGGTCTCTATCAACTTACTAGACTCGCAGTTCCAAACCCTATACGCCTGCAAAGAAGTCGAGTAACCTAGAAAGATACCATCACAAGAACGTGACTCGAACTTTTCTAGGTTCCCGGACTTCAGAATGAAACACTTGCAACCAAACACACGGAAATGAGAGACACTGGGCTTTCGCCCGTATCTCAGCTCATAGGAAGTGCGATGCAAGTGTGCCCAAAGAAAAAGTATGTTCGAAAGATGGCACGCGGTCGCTATAGCCTCAGCCCAAAACTTCCTAGGTGTAGAATATTCATCAAGCATCGTCCTGACCATCTCGACCAAGGTATGCTTCTTCCTCTCCACGACACCATTCTGCTGAGGGATGTGCGGAGAAGAGAACTGGTGCTCTACACCTGTCTCATCGCAAAACCTCTCAAAGTAGAAATTCTTGAACTCCGTGCCATTGTCACTGCGGATCTCTCGTAAGGCACCTGGAAGCTCAACAGAAAGCCTACTGAAAAGACCTCAGAAATGTGTAAATGTCTCATCCTTCGAGGCTAAGAAGAACACCCAAGAGAACCTCGAGAAGTCATCGACCACGACAAGAACATACCACTTCCCTCCTGCTGACTGCACTCGAGCTGGTCCAACTGTGTCCATGTGGAGTAGCTGTCCCGGTGCATCGGTCATAGTCACTGTGACCGGAGGATGAGAAGCAGCAACCATCTTGCCGTGTCGGCATGGAGCGCAAATAAGATCTTTGACCATCTTGAGTTTCGGCAGACCACGAATGAGATCGTGGCCGCTAACTCGGGTCAAATGGTCAAATCCGATATGACCAAGTCTCCTATGTCAGAAAGTGAGGTCACGGGACTCAGAAGCAACTAAACACCGGAGAGGATCACCAGAAGACTCAGAAAAATCAGCACGAAAGATCCTCCCATAACGAGAAATCCCGCAAACCAGACTACCCGAAGAATCAAGAATTTTGCAAGCGTTTTTCTTAAAGCTCACCTCAAAGCCGTCATCGGTAAGCTAAGAAACAGAAAGCAAATTATACTGCAGCTTACTAACCAAGGCCACATCTTTTAAAATAAAAGACTCATTAGCGCGTACTGTACCTTTGGCGATGACGCGCCCAGACGAAGCGTCTCCGAAGGTGATCGTCTCATCACCTGGAGCACGAGCTAGGGAAGAGAACCAACGAGAGTCTCCAGTCATGCGACGAGAACACCCGGAGTCAACGAGCGAAACCTCTCTCTTCCCTGCCCGGCAAACCTGAGTCAAGGAGAGAGTAAAGTCTCAGTACTAGGGTAAATCAAGAGTGATTTTGGCACCCAATACTAAGTAACACGTCAAGTAGAAGAAGTAGCCACACACGACTGACCTCTATCTACCCTACGCTCTCTGTCGCTCAAAGAAGCAGAAGGTCTATGTGCAGACCTGAAGCTGTTTGTTGGGCTTGACTACTACAGAGGAGCGAGTCAAGACACCAGCAACATGCTGATCATGCCGCGGGTAGACATCTCGACCGAAAAAATGAGATCTACCCTCAATACGGCAAAAGTCATGACCAGGAGCAGTACGAGGACGAAAACCAGAAAACTCAGAAAATCCAAGTCCTCGATACTGCCCAAAACCATCACCAGAAGCAAGCCTAGACCTCGTGTTGGTCTTAGGTGGATTCAAGGTCTGGGGTTGACCCAGAATACGCCTAAGATCACGAACATGCTCTCTCCACGCTGTAACATCCCAAAAATTCAAAATTTGAAAATAAGAAGCTTTTGAATTATTTTTGCAATATATTTTATTTGAATTGGATTTTATGGTGTTTTTCTGAATTTGGTTGAGGTTTCAAAATTTAAGAACTCATAAAAGACAAAAAAAATATTAATAATGCCATAAAAAGTGAATATGCAAATAATAGAAAACTAAAATCTTAAATACTAATCTGAAAAGATGACCCAGTATAAAAAAAAGAGAAACCTGAGTCAAAACATAAAATGTCATTTCTGAAAATAATGACATGAATAACAATAGAAGCAAGCAAATGAAATAACAACATATATGTGTATATATATACACACACATATAATAATAATAATAATAATAATAATAATAATAATAATAATAATAGAAGCTCTCATTTAATAGTTGAAGAATTGAAGCTTAAATTCTAAATGTCGTGCAAAAATCAGTGATCATAAATGGGAAGCAAAAAGATTTAAATTTGAAATTTGAAAACCCAAAGCCAAGCTTAAACATTTCATCCTCTACCAAGCCTGTCACTTCCATGTGGGCCCAGCTCTTTCCTCTCTCCCCTTTTCCTTCTTTTCCTCCCTCCCCCATTTCTTTCTCTCTGGCCAGCGGGCCCCGTCCGCGCAGGACCGCGTCCCCTCTCCTTCCTCCCGCGCGCAGCGCTCCCTTTCTTTTCCCCATTCCTCGCTCTTCGCGCATGCGGTGGCAGTGCGCTCGAGCCCCGTGCCCGCCACGTCCCGTCGACGCTCTCTGCTCTCTGCGCCGCGCCGCTCTCCAGGCGCGCCTTGCGCCGAGCCCCACGCCCGGGCAAAACCCGGCGGTTCCCCACCCCGCCGCCCGGTCCTTCGCCACCGTCCGGTCTGCTCCGCCCGGTCTGCCGCTTCCGCCCGGTCCTCCGCGCCTCCCCGCTCCTCTGCAGCTACAAGAAGCAGCTGGCCCCCATTTCTCCCCCGCGCGCGCCACTCTCTTCTTCCCCTCTACCCCTCTCTCTCTTCCGCCCATGCCCTGCCGGCCAATTCCTCCATGTCGCGGCCTATAAGCTCGGCCGAGGCCACCGAACGCATCGCTCTCCCCCACTCACCCTTCCACTGCGCGGAATCGAAGTCCCTACGCCCGAGCTCGCCGGAATCAACTCCCTCCCCATCGCCGGCCGAAACCACCGCCGCCGGCGCCACTCCTCCTTCAGGGCACCATGGACCAATCCCTCTTGCGGGTACCATCTACATGTCTCCCCGGAGTGTTCCCCATCGTCGCCGGAGCTCCTCCCCCACCCCAGCTCGTCGGCGCCGTGAGCATGCCCGCGCCGTCCATGGCCTCCGCCGCCCGCCCACCACGGCCTCTTCTCCGTTCGGCCAACCCCATGGTGAGCTTCCCCACACCTTAACCCCGCTCATGCGCGCCTCAGTTTCCCTTTTCCTCCACGCTAGCACCGTCGCCCCGTTCCACATCCGCCCCGACCGCCGAGCCTCGCCGCCGGCCCACCTCACCGCCGCTCCGACCACCGTGCCCACCCCCTTAGATACACCTTGCTCCGGGGAATCCGTTTTGCGGGCCTATCCGGCGCCTCCCCGGCCGCACCTCGCCGACGCCGCCGCCTACCTCACACGGCTTCCTCCTCTGTTCCGGCTGCCTGCCTTTTCTGTTGGCCCGACCAGTCGCTCGGTTCTTGAAGTTCTATATCCCCAGCTCACTGCGTAACACTGAGAGCCCAGACGGTTAGCCGAGTGAATGCATTAGCCCTCTCCACTGGTCTTGAGTTCGAACCCAGCAGCCGCGCGATGTTGCCCCATTTCTTTTTTTTATTTATTTTTATTTTCAGTTTTTGTAATGCAATCCAATTAAGAAAAACTAGGCAAAATATGTAGAAGAAATGCAAAATTTAATTAGTAGGAATTATAGGAAAATTTGGGGAATAATCTAGAGCATGCAGTAAATTTAATTAAGATGTAAATAAGGTTACCTAACATTGAAATATCTGATTATTTACTATATGAACAACTAATATGGTTTAAATACTAAAATGAGATCCAAATAAGGGCCTTAATAAAATGTGGTTTAGTGTATAGTCCAAAGCTAATAAAAATTTTAATTAAAATACATCCATAGAGGGTACAAAATTTATTAAGATACATATAAGTGTAACACATGTCTAATCATGGATTAGTTATTATCATGTATATGTATTAGTATGCCTTTAGCATTTATTTCTAATCCTAAATTTAAGGAAAAGCTTAGGAAGAATTAGGGATGACTGTGGAAGCTAATAAAATCCAAATAAGGTTTTTAGAGAGTTTATGTATGATTTAAACTTGGATTAGTTGTCATGATGAATAGTGGGTGTGACTCTAATATTTACATAGTAAATCTAATTATTTATTAAGGCATTAATGAGGAGAAATGGCTTTGGATAAATGTCTATGCTTAATAAAGATGGCCCTTAATTAGCATATAAGCATATATACCCAATAATTATCATGACACCATTAAACAAACTTCAGAGACATATCTTAATATATTAACCCTAGATCATCAAGATTCGAAATAATACCATAGATATATACATACTCTAAAGTTAACTTGTTACTACTAACACGAGTAATTAGGGTCACATAAAATGATATATACCCAGCTTTGCTCGGCTAGCTAAGTTTAAACTAAGAATTAGAAATAAAGCTAAGCCTAGTAGAAGATAGAGTATAAGTAAGATAATAATGTGCCATTAATCAAAATCTTAACTTTAAGGTTATTGAGCATGGTTAAATATGGCAAGACTAGACCCGAACCAATGGATTTTAATTATGCCTAGCAACAACTAAAGGTACATGAAATATAGTGCCACAAAATGCTATACCCTGGACTATAAGGCTAACTTGGTAAGCTAAAATTTGCAAACCTCACGTATATATATATATCACGTGCCCTGAACATTAGCACTCAACACAATACACTAATTCCTAGGTTTAACCTAGCTCATGGAACTTCCTTGATAAATACCAAAAATAATAAAGGAGACTATTAATTGAAAGATCAAGTCGTCATACCCTATCGCACACCTTGCCTCAAATCACCCGAATCACCCATTAACTTAAAATGAATCCAAATTGAGTTTATCCGGATTTAATTGGATCTTTTGAGTTATTTGCTTTTATTTGGATTCAGTCGTTTGTCGCGTAATTAGAAATTGGAGACCTGAAGATTCAGTGGATCAAGCGAGGTCAAGCTCAAAGTGAAGATAGAGACCAGAAGCTCAAGAAAGCAATGTGTGAGCTCAACCGCGGTAAACCGCGCCAGGCGAGTCAATACTTTGATCATGTTGAACCTACATTTTCTGCAAATTACTTTATTTTAAATTATCAAATTGCATGTTGTTATTTTATATGCAAGTACATGTTCAATTTAATATTTAGTTATATGCCCATTGTTTACCATGAATAATATTACACCCTCTTTGGAATATTTGAATGTGTAAACCTTGTCACCCTAGCAAAATTATAATATTAACCTTTTGAAATTAAGTCCCTAATTATGTGCCATGCTTAGTATTGCGCAGATACTCATGGGCGCGAGAGCGCCCAAGCATCACTTTTTAATCCTGAGAAAAATTGGTTGGACAGTCATGGTGGGAATGACTGGTATATTTTGGCCTGATTATTTTATGCTCCCAAAAATCCCAGCTTGCTTAAATATCTGGGCGGATTGATTCGAGGGTATGAGTGTGGTGCAGTGGATGCACAAAGTGGGATAGTGGTAGACCGTCCAGATGCCAATAAGGACTGAATCTTGTCATGACCTCCTGTGTAAAACAGTGCAACCACAAGTCTGTAAAGTATAGCTTGGCTAAGTAAATTTATCGAAATCCCCGGACTCATCTCACCGGTAGTGGATAGAAGTGGATAAGCTATGGCAAGGGGGCCTGAAGGGACACCAGTGTAGGGTGAAGTTTTTCCCAGATGTTCTAAGCGTTGCGGGGACGAGAAGCCCGGCTGCGTTAGTAACTGTAGGGGAAAAACATCCCGCGCATAGATGGGACCCACCGCAAGTGGGCAGTTTCCCATAAGGTGGATGAGAAAAGGGACTAGATACTTTGAAAAGTCACTGTGACGGTCTGCTCAACCACACTTCTAAGGAATCGTGTGGGGCAACGAGTTGATTGTCTCTTGTGGTGAAAGTGTACAAACTCTGCAGAGTCAAAACTATTCGAATAGCCGTGCCCACGGTCAAGGGCGGACATGGGAACTTAACCAGATATAGTTCTATTGCAAAATGTTTTGTGGGTGGGATGGAAAAGTGGAGGGCAGCGGAAAGCCCTGATTTGAGTTGTCCTGGGTGTCGTCCCAGTGGTAAGTTAAGCGGCTATAACGCTGAAAGATGTTATACGGTGTGATGCCGTATGTATGGAAAAATTATGGTGATATTAGGCATATGGTGTGATGCCATATGTATGGAAAACCATGTTAATATTCCTTGAACATTATGTTTTGTTCTAAAGCTGCTAGGTCTCAGGAAATTTTATGTATTGTATTACAATTGGTGGCATTTCTATTCTTACAAGATAAAGTATAGGAAGAATAAATGGAGTCGTAAGAAAAGAAGATGGTTGTGTGTGGTAATTGCATAAAGAAGTTGGTGGATTCATGTTGATCATAACAGGGATAGTGATAGTGTGGGGTTTTGGAAAGATAAATTGGTGGAGCCTAAATGAATATATAGGCTAGATAGATGATTTAAATAATCTCTGTAGAATTAGAGAGTATAAAAGTAATTGTTGGTTTACACACTGATACTTAGTATAAATTCTTGGAAGATATTGACCATGATGGGATTAATATGATTTGATCAAATACTAGATGGATAATTTGAATCTTGGGAATTTGGAGGCATGAAAATAACTATGGGAGATTAATCTTAATCAATGATAATCTTTGGTGGATGTATACTAACGATTCGTAGACTTGATCAATGATATCTTTGGTGGAGGTACAATAGTAAAGCAGTTAGAGATGGGTTATAAGGTGATAAGTGGAAGAGCAAATTATGGTTGTGGATCAGTAACAAAATGGATTGGATTGTTAGGAATTAGAATACCAAAAGATATTGGTGGATTAATTAAATGATGTCACCCGCTGTTTGCAGGTTAGACAGCAATCAATTTGTACTAAAGAGTATGTTTGGTGGAATATATAAATAATGTCACACGCTGTTTGGAGTTTTAGACAGCAATAAATATAGAAGCTGTAAAATCGGTGGATTAATTAAATGATGTCACCCGCTGTTTGAAGTCTTAGACAGCAACCAATACAGAAAAATATGCTCGGTGGGTTGAGTAGAGGATGACACATGTTGTTTGGAGTTAGAGAGCACTCAATAAAGGAAGTTTAATCTCGGTGGATTACGTCAATTATGGCAATCGCTGTTGGGAGTCTTAGACAATAGTTAATAAAGATCGTGAGTCTTTGGTGGATTAAGTCGATGATGTCATTTGTGGTGAGGAGTCTTTAGGTCACAAAACAACAATATGATATAATAATAGAAATGCTACTAGACGCGTTTTATGGCAAATAAAACAACCCGAGCTTTTCCTTTGTTAAGCCATGCATACTATTTATTTGCATTCTGTGTATTGGCTCGCGGAGCACGGGGTCGGAGTGCTCACGCTCGCTTTTGCGACAAAATTTAGGAATCAAATCACCTCGCCTTAGCAACAAGATTGGACAAGCTGGCAGAGAAGATGAAGATGTCAAGGGCTAGGTCGCGAACCTCCAGTTGGCTGCCTGTGGGCATGTCCTGAAGGTCCCACCTGTGTGCTTCGTTCTTCCGCTGCTGCAACTTATTGACTTCGGCCTAATCGGCCCATGTGTAAGTTTACTATTATATTTACGCTTCTGCATGATATGTACTTTGATATTCAGAACTGTAATCTGTGAGCATTATCTATTGATCCAGGGAATAGTGCGGTAATCACAGAGGGATCCGGATTGTAATATCTGGGTCCTTACACACGCGATCTTGGCGCGCCTGAAGCATCGCTTGATCAAGTGTCCATCCTTCTGACTGAAGGTGCAATGATACTTCACCTTCTGAGAGGTAGAAGTAGCACTAAGAGGCTTCGCCTTCTGAGAGGCCAAAGCAGCAGGTGGACTCACCTTACTGTTAGAAATCCCTTGGACAAAGCCCGCTGACTTGAATTGAACTTTCTTAGTGCTGGGCTCAATCTCGATCACACCGGCTGCTATGGGTCTAAGAACAGCAGGTGGATGCTTCCTCATGTGCTCATAGAAATCGTATCCTAGACCTTGATTAAATTTGCAAATCTTAGATTGGTCTAGGATAAGATTTAGCTTCTTCTTGCCTCCTACAAATCTCTCGAGAGTGTTCATAACATACTGACACTCCCGAAAGAGAGAGGTGCAAGAAGAGCAAGGCGAAGAAGAGACAACAGAAGGTAAGGGAGTATAGGGAGAACCAATAGCAGAAGAGCGAATGGCTTGTGCATGCACAGCCGACTCAAAAGGGACAGTCCTACTGCTAGCAATTTGGTTCACGTCACTAAGCGTCTCTACCTTACCCTTGGGCTTCTTCCCCATCTCAGCAATCACATCACAATCAGTTGGTGGCTTCACTAGAAGGTCCTTAGTTAGCTTCACATATTTTTCATTCAAATCAACGAGTTCAAGTTTTAGTTTTTCACAACTCATGCATGGTGAGCTAACAGGATCCTTAGTCGCATACTGAGCCAATTTGTTGTTATGATCAACCATTTCGTGGAATTGCTTGGAAATAGACTCAAGCTCAAGTATTAATTTTGGACAATTGGTGCAAGACACAATAGGCTCAAGTAGGGAAGCATGCAACTCAGCAATTTTATGATTTGCCCTTTTTAAGTTCAATTTCAAATTATTACAATTTTCACAAGACTCGGGCAGATCAAGGAGCATGGTATAAAGACCTCCAAAAGCATTATCCTTATCCTCACATGAGGTGCAAGAAATAGCCTCAACAGGAGTAGATGAAAGAGGCATTACCCTACTCATCTCTAGCTCAGCAAGAAGACTAACATTCTCCACCTTAAGCATGTCAAGCTCAGAAGACAGACTACATGAGAGGTCCTTAATTTCTCCATGTCACCAAGCAAAGCACAACATGTATCACATTCGTCATGGGAGGGAGCAGATATAAGTGAAGTAAGCTCCCGTGACAGTCTATCTACTTCCTTCTCCAACTCGCTACACCTAGCTCTAGATCTAGCATGAAATTTACCTAGCTTAAGAAAAGCAACATTAAGCTGGTCGTATGAGGGGTATACCTCGTCGGAGTCGGAGTAAAGCTCGCTGTCGCTCACGTCACCCTCAAAGGCCATGAAGCACATGTCGGAGAAGTCGTCGCCGCCCTTGGGGTCTTGCTTGTCCGTCCCATCGTCGTCGCTCCACCCCTCCACCTCGCTGAGGTCGAGGTCGTCGAAGGCGGTGAGGGCGCGGTGGAAGAGCTTCTTGGCTTTGCCAAGGTCACGGAACTTCTTCTTGCCTTGGACATGAGCTGGGGGCTTCTTGTTGCAGTTCTTGTCGATGTAGTCGTTCTTGCTCACACCGCCGTAGTCGCCTTTGCCTTTTCCCAACTTGGGGCAATTCGCCCGAATGTGGTTGGGGCCACCACACTCAAAGCAGATCATGGGTCCTCCTCTCTTTCTGTCCCTCCTTCTCTTGTAAGCATGAGAAAATTTTTTGGCTAGGAGGGTGTTGGACCGAAATCGGCGACAGAGGGGGGGGGGGTGAATGTCGACAAAAAGAAAAAACTTGCCCCCAAAAGAAATCTCCACTTAAAGCATCACCACTCCAATAGATATGAAAAGCTATGGAGGTAACCCGCTAGACTCTCTGGAAACTCAAGCAATCAGAGGAAATAGGCATTGCAAACAGAGAAACCAAAAGGAGCAAATCTCATCAAAAAGCACCTAGCACAATATGCTGGCAATGGGGGCCCGGTCAGATCGCCTTGTATGGGCCGGTCAGACCGCCCATATGAGGCTGGTCAGACCGCCTTTGGGTGGCCGGTCAGACCGCCTCCCTGTCCCCAGGCAACCCGAGAGAACTCTAAAAATTCTGAAACTTGAGAGATACTTTCAAACTTTCAAGAACTGAAAAATTGAAGGATTGCTTCCAATCATTTCACCCTAGAGCAACACAACAACAAACAAAATAAGATAAGGGCCTTGGGAAACAAAGAAATCACACCAAGAAACAAGAATTTAAGATTTGGGTAAAAATTTGAAACTTTGCAAGATCTGACCCAAAACCCAAATTACTCCTCAATCGTCGATCCTTTGGCCATGAAACTTTCAGGATAGCTACTTAATAGCCTCTGGACTCAATATGCCAAGTTTCGGGGGGGGGGGGGGTCATCTTGAGAAGGGAATCAAGAATAGCACCAAAACCCTAGAAAATGAGATTCAGACAAAAGGCTAAAACCCAAATTCCTCAGAGAACTCTCAATCTTTGCTCATGAGCTTTTGTAGGGAGGTCAGCAACAACCTCAGGGTTTTCCAGACCAAAGCTCAAGCCTTCTTTCAAAGGAAATCAAAGGGGGCAAAGAAACCCTAGAAATCAGGGGAGAAGAACACAGAGGCTGAAAACACAAAATCTGAAATTAAACAAAGTTTGCTCTTGGGAAATTCGATCAAATGATCTTGAGGTATCATCCTAACCTAGAGCAACCCATTTTGGTCCTTCTCAGCAACAAACAACAAGAAAACGAAAAACTCAAAAATCAACAGAGAGGAGCATCGAAGGGAAAAACAGGCATGAACACAAAATAAACTTTAGATCTTCCATTCCAAGAATCAAAAGGATTACAGAGGAGTCCCATACGCATGACATTAGAACAAGGAAGATTACATGCTCATTACTCCAATCTCTTCCTCTCCCAATCTCAAGAACACACACACTACTTCTTTCCTGGAGAGGAGACAACACAGAGAGTAGAAACTATGAAGGGGACATGGCTCTGCCATTCTCACCCACTTCCAACCACTAAAGGCAAAGGCAAAACCACCTCCTAGAGACTCTTTTGACCAATGCAAACCCTAACTCTCTCCCAAAGCCATGAAGGGGCATGCAGCCACTCCCTCCTGCACCTTCCGTTATGCCCGCTAAACCTGAATGGAGCCCGCTCCCGCTTGTGCAGCCTCGCGAAATTACCATTTCGCCCCTCCTGCACCTTCCGGGAAACTTCCACGCTCCTTGTCGTCCAAGCCTCGCAACTACCTCGAGTCTCTGCCGTCTTCGACACATCTCGACCATTCTGACCTCGACACCGCCCGTGTCTAGTCTGGTCCCTCGTGTCTCGCCACGACTCCGCCTCGATGTCCTGCAGCCAACACAGACAAGAAACACATCAAATAGCACCGCTCGATACATGTAAGCATAAATGTATTAATGAAATAGCCCAAACCTGACAAGTCGACATAATATGCATCCTAACCATTTTGACCAGGTTTGACCAAGTCCGACCGAGCCCGATTGCACCATGCAACGTCAAGGTCTGAACCAACCAAATCAAACTCGACTCTCCTAAACCGATGTCAATTACTCATCACACACATGGGGTCTCAACCACATGGTCTCTCAGAGGGCTAACTGGTCAGCTGCAAGCTGCTCTAACTGATCATCAGTTATGTCACAGAGAGCAGCAAGAGAAAAACCACAAAGCGAATCCGAAGAAGGTCTAGAAGCCAGACTAGGATCAGTGATTAAGTCCATCAACTGCGACTTCGACCTACGAGAGACTATGTCAATCTCGTGAGTCTTGAGGCATGAGTACAACGCATCAAGAGTAAGGATCGAAAGATCAGTGGTGTCCTTAATGGTAGTCACCTTCATCTCCCAAACACACAAGTTGAGAGCCGCGAGCATCTGTCGAGCATTTTTCGAGTCGGGGTATGTGAGACCGACCGCTCGGAGGTTGCTCAAAATCTTGTGGAAACGCGCAAAACACTCATCGAGGGACTCACCAGCGAGCATTTCAAACTTGTTGTAATCTCGTTTGAACTGGTCCTGTTGAGCCGTCTTGATCTGGGTGGTGCCCTCATGGTATGCATCGAGGGTCACCCAGATGTCGAAGGCCAACGTCAGATGAGAGATGCGATCGAACTCGCTTCGGCTCAAACCCTGGATTATGATGTTCCTTGCCTTCGCATTCGCCTCTTCCGACATTAATGTTCTCATCGGCAGGAATAGCATACAGACCTTGACCTTCCACCAGATGGCGTAGCTCCTGAGCCTAGATGTAGGTCTTCATCCGACTCTTCCAGAAGGGATAGTCGATCCCATCGAAGATCGGGGGCTTGGTCGAGTACTTGTCTGTCACCATGGCTCTAGAGACCGGTTAAGATCTACGAGGAAGAGCTAACCTGCTTTGATACTAATTGTTGGACCGAAGTGGAAACAGAGGGGGGGTGAATGGTGCCTTAAAAATCGCCCCAAGTACTCTCACAAGATCTTCTTCTCCGATAGATAGAGAGCTATGAAGAAGGAGATCGAAAACTCACTGGAGAAAAAGGAACTCCGACAACAAATGAAAGAGAATAGCTGCTGCCGAGAGAAGTCCGAAGCGGTCGAAAACCAACTAGTGATCAATCGACCTTACAGTTAGTTCTTTGGTCGAATATACGTGGTCGTAGGTCAACACGTGATCGAACAACCGACGTAGTCGAAAACTTGACCGACTAACAGAACGAAATCAGAGTAGAGATCAGGACGGAAACCTCTTGGATGTGAGCAGATGATCAAACCCAGTTCTCTGCTGTCGATATCTTACTGTGATTGATCGATTCTCTGCTGTGGTCGGAATGACCAAACCCAGTTCCAGAGCAATCGAGATCCAGCAGCAAGAGTGGTCCGACAAAAACGGTGAACAAAAAATACTGCACGATCGAGCAAAGAAATGCGGTCGAATGGAGAACCTGAAAAGTACACGACCGCAGGCAGAGATTCCTCCGACCACTAGTTGCTCTCGGGAATATTCTGACCAAATGGTCTTGAGTAAGATTTCCAGTTCAGAGCAAGAGGAATCAAGGCAGCTAAAACTCTTCTCACATCAAGAAGGCCAGAGCATAAATGAGAACCAGCTTCTCAGACATACATGGGAAAGGATGAAGCAGAGAAAGCACAATCAAAGTAATCGAACAACTCACAGAACAAGAACTCAACATAGAGGAAGAGAGATGAACGATTGATAATGGAGGTTTCTATAGCCACTCCAACTGGGAGATACGTGAGCACACTTGCTCCATCCCAAGAACCCACACACACACAAATAAACAAGGAAGAACAGAGCAACTCGGAAATCAGAATCTCACAAGCACCCGAGCTCTACCCTCTCTATTTATAGCCTTCTGCTACCGGGGGGAACCCATAAACCCCACCTAACACTGGGTTCTCCCAGTCACTTTACCCACTAGTGTGAACGAGCTTCCAGTGCTTTACCCATTAAACCCAACAGCTCCACTGCTTTGCTCGTTAGCACCAACAACTCCTGTGCTTTACAGAGAACCGCTTCCCTTTTGCAGACTTTGGCCATTTCTCCAAAATGCCACTCTGCTGCCTTCCCGGAAGCTTCCTCCATAGCTTGCTGTCCGTAGCTACCTCGCTGGCCTCACCGTCTTTGGCATCTCCCGACCGCTCACCGACCTCAGCACCGCCTGTGCTTAGTCCGGTCATCCATGCCTCGCCACGACTAGCCTCAAGATCCTGCAACCATCATAGACAACAAAACATCACATAGCACCGCACTAGACAAGGGTAACATCCATTTGCATCGGAAAAGAGAACTCAACCCACACTCCACAAAGTCATATACCCATTACGACCAGACGAAAAGATAGAACAAGAGATGCACACGACTTACGACCGATTTCTAGACGAAACGACCGCTCTGAGAAGCCATACGACCAGTTTCCATGCATTATGATCGCTTTGGAAGACTTCCGACTGCTCCCGAGTACATCCGACCGCAAACTGGCCAAGTCCAACCGCAAACGACTGCATCCAAGTGCATCTGACTGCATTCGAGAGTGATACGACCACTTCCGACCGGTGTCGACTACGGCCGACCGAGAGAGACCGCTCTCCGATCACTTCCACCCGCGTTAGACCAAGTCCAAGTGCGACCCAACCATGTACGACCGTCACACAACGTGGTCGAAAGACTTTGACTTCTCAACATGGTCGTAGTCGAAGCCTGCCGACTATCGACCGCAGCGGTCGAAGCTTCGACTTCCGACCGCAGCTCTCGATAACGTGGTCGTGCGCTTCTGACTCCCTAACGTGGTCTTAAGTCTGGGCGCCGACTTCAATCGTAGCTCGAGATAACGTGGTCGGAGCGGCGTCTGACCCCAGCAAAAATGGTCGTAAACCCTTTCGACCATAACCAACATGGTTGTAAATGACCCGGCTGGGTTCCGACACTCGACAACGTGGTCGTGAACCGCCCGGCTGGACTTCGACCACGCCCTATATGGTCGTAAACCTATCGGAGACTTTCGATCACGGCCAAATGTGGTCGTAAGCTTCGCTGTTGCCTTTCGACCACGGTCTAAGTGGTCGTAAACCACCCCAGTGACCTACAACCACGCCCAAAGTGATCGTAAGGTCTTCCGACTACTCAAACAGGGCTACGACTTCGCAGAAAACACCCAAAACAAACTCAATCTTTCCAAAACAAGTGTCAATTACTCATCACAAACATGTGGTCACCTCCACATGGACTCTCAGATATTGAGGAAGAGAGATGAATGATTATGCAGGGATTACAACCATCTCCTCACATCAAGAACTCAAGAACTCCTCACATCTCTCAAACACACACAGGGAGATGGAAAACAACGTACACCTGCTCTCTCCAACTCCTCAACCACTAAAGCACAAAGAAGGAGACACAAAGCAAAAGCCCTAACTACTCTCTCAAGCACACCCTCCACGCAGGAGACAACCATCTGTTTATACCCTTGGCATAATGGGTTCACATTTGCTTTGCCCATTAAGCTTTTGCGCTTTACCCACTAACTCTAACCAAATCCACCTCCTTTAGTGCAGCTTTGCGTATTCACCAAAACGCCCCTCCTGCACCTTCCGGGAAGCTTCCTCATTCCTTGCCTTCCAAGTCTCGCAGCTACCTCGAGCCCTCGCCGTCTTTGGCACACCTCGACCGCTTTGACCTCGGCACCACCTGCGCCTAGTCCGGTCCTCCCATGCCTCGCCACGACTTCGCCTCGACGTCCTGTAGCCATCACAGACAAGAAATACATTACATAGCACCGCTCGACACATTAAGCACAATTAGCATCAATGAATCGTACTTAAGCATGAAATAGCCCAAATGACCGATCGGGAAGAAGAATACGCCTTAAGTCCGACTAACCACACCCGACTGAGCCAAATGCCACGAAACGCACAAACCAAACTCAATCTTTCCAGAATACTCGTCAATTACTCATCACATGCATGGGGTCGCATCCACATGGTCTCTCAGAAGGTGATCGTCTCATCACCTGGAGCACGAGCTAGGGAAGAGAACCAACGAGAGTCTCCGGTCATGTGTCGAGAACACCCGGAGTGAACGAGCCAAACTTCTCCCTTCCCTGCCCAGCGAACCTGAGTCAACGAGAGAGTAAAGTCTCAGTACTGGGGTAAATCAAGAATGCCGACGTCAAATAAGAGATGCGATCAAACTCGCTTCTACTCAGACCCTAAATTATGATGTTCCTTGCCTTAGGATTCGCCTCAACATCGGCCATATTTCCGGCATTGATGTTCTCATCGGCAAGAACAACATATCGGGTTTTCACCTTCCGCCAGATGGCATAACCCTGAGCCTAGATGTAGGTCTCCATCCGGCTCTTCCAGAAAGGATAATCGATGCCATAAAAAACGGGCGGCTTGGCGGAATACTTGTCTGTCGCCATGGCTCTAGAGACCGGTTAAGATATATTGAAATGGCAATAGAGGGGGGGTGAATGTTGCTTTTAAATCCGCCCCCAAGTATCCACCTGCAATTCTTCTCCAATAGCTATAGAAGCTATGAAGCAAGAAAATAAATTTTGCTGAAAAATTGAAAAGTCAAACTGCTGCTAAGAGAACCCACTTGGGGCAAACTACAAAATACTGAAAACAGCAGAAAATAAAAGCAAGACCAAGACCATAGGCCAAACTAACTGGACAAAAAGATACTAGAGAAAAGAACTGAAGAAGGAGTACTGCACTAGACCAAGCAGGGAAACTAAACACACACAAAAACTGCGGTTTTGACTGCAACAACCTGAAAGCTAACTACTGCTGAAAAGGACTGCTGCTGTCCAAAAACTGGGTAACCCAGCAAAGACTAACAGCCCAAAAGAGAGAATAGATTGCTGTCCAAAACAGCAGAGATTGGGAGCAAAAAGAACACTTAACCTTGTTGAAACACTACAACAAAAAGCAGACCAAAAACTGGAAGTCAGGAATCAAACCATGACAACAAACGGGCACTTCAAAAGTAGGGACATCAGCTTGGCCAGCAGGAACAGCAACCTGGCCGAAACTTCCACAAGACACAGCCAAACAGGGGGACAGAATCAGCACAACAGCCTGGTTGAACTGTAGTAAAGGAAAGGAAAAACTAGAGAAACTGCAGACTAGAAACTGAAAGGGAACCCTGTCCACAATAGCCTGGCCAAAACCACTGAAAGCAAAAAGAAACTGCAGACAATCAACATGAAGCTTTGTCTTTCAACTCTGCAAAAGAAAGCCGAAAAGATCCTGCAGACTGCAGTCAAAGCAGCAAGACTGCAGAGCTGAAAACAGCACAACACACAGCCTAAAGAACTAAGGATTGTAGATCTGAAAGGTTTGGTGCAGCAAAGAAATTCATGGATACTGCTATTTTGCTGTCGGGAACGTGCTAGTCAAGAGACTTTGAGAAAATTCCCAGTTCAAAGCAAATTTAAATCAACAGTTCCTCAAAAAACACACCTCCAAAACAAGAGAGATTCCTTGACACAACCAATTGGCTCATGGGGATTAACTGACCAAATTGTCTTGAGACGAATTCCCATTACAAGCACAAACAGAGTTCATTCTCTCAAGAACTGAAAAACAAAACACAAGAAAGGCCAAAACATCTCAAACAAAAGATTTCTTAGATTGAGACAAAGAGAGATGAAAGATTAAACAAGAGGAATGATTACATCAGTTCACCCCATCACACAACTCAAGAGGAACACCCAAAATAAAACACAAGTGCTGCCCTAAAAACCTTTACAACTCATGTATGGAGAGAACAAAATAAAACCCTAACTCTCACACACCTCTCTCCAGCCATCTCTCTAAATCACACACTAGCACTAGAGAGCACCTCTCTATATATAGCCTTCACTACCGGGTTCAACATCTTGCTTTACCCGCTAACTCAAACAACTCCTTCACTTTATCCATTAACCCGAACCAAATTCGCTTCCTTTTGTGCAGCCCTGCGCTTTTACCAAAACGCCCCTCCTGCACCTTCTGGGAAGCTTCCCCATTTCTTGCCGCCCAAGCCTCGCAACCACTTCGAGACCTCACCGTCTTTGACACATCTGACCTCTCCGACCTCAGCACCGCCTGTGCCTAGTCCGGTCATCCCGTGCCTCGCCACGGCTCTGCCTTGATGTCCTGCAGCCATCACAGACAAGAAACAAATCACATAGCACCGCTCGAAATATTATAACCATACATTAGCATCAGACAAAATACTCAGCCCAAACCGATCGAAGCGAAAAAATAAATGACTTAAGCACGTTCGACCTAGTTCGATAGGGTCCGACCGAAACCGACTGCACCACGCAACGTCTTGGTTCGAACCACTCAAAACAAACTCAAACTTTCCAGAACACTCGTCAATTACTCATCACAAAACATGGGATCACATCTCATTGTGGGACCCGGAGTAGAAACTCCTGGACCTCCTGTGCATTACAGTACTAGTCCCAGATCAATGCTAGTACACACAGTTCAAACAGAAAAGATGATACATTGCCAACAACGCTTTATTATCATAATCGAGATTACAGACCTCGAAGCCTTTATTACAAATGAGGTTTTAAGACCTCACACCAAACAGAAAATTACAGCGGAAGCAAAAAGAAACTAAAGCAAGACCCATCAATACGCCACAGGCAATTGACTGGGGAAACGCAACCTAGAAATCCGGATAGCCTTCGTCGAATCCATCCACGAAGTAGTCGTAGTCCACCTCTTGAGCTTCGATCTCCTCTGAGAGTTAATTTGAAGTGTAGCACGTGAGTACATGAATGTACTCCGCAAGTCTTGGGAAAGATGCATAGATGCAGGGCTTAACAAAGGAAGGCTATATGGTTCTTTTGCGAAAATCAGCATTTTATTTCAAACTTTCCTATTATTTCAAAGCCATTTGTTAAACATCTTGTTTTCAATAATTTGAAAATAGATAAATAATCTTAGTGAACGTTAAACCACCAACACTAATATCTCAGGCTATATCCGCCAATATTCAAAACTCAGGTTAAACCACCTGATCTAGTTACACCACCAAATTTAAATCACGAAAGTTACACCACTCCTGAGTTTGACAAACCATTTTATTTTGAAATCAAAATCAAACTTCTACCATGTGAATGCATTCCTTGCCCGCCCTTGACCGTGGGCACGGCTATTCGAATAGTTTTTACTCTGCAGAGTTTGTACACTTTACCCACAAGAGATAAATTATCTTAATAGTCAACATGCTTCCTTTGACATGAGACCCAGATAAAATATCACAAAGCCTTTCACCTACTCCAGTATAGCTAGATACCACCCGCTAAGGTTTCACCACAACTCGAATCCACGAGTCGGAGCCCCCTCTTGTGCCGTATGAGTACAGTAAACCCTGTCCCTCACTATGAGTAACCAGTACACCCTGGCACTCAATACACCACTGGTGATATCTAAACTACACCTTTATAGGTTAGTTAGCTAGGTCGTACCCATATAGACTTGTGGTTGCACTGTTTTGCTCAGTTTGGACAAACACAAGCATCGGTCCTTAAACGACCAGGGTGGCTCATTCACAAACCCAAAAATTCTCGTGCTAAACCGCACCAGCCAAACCTTCCATCCACCCTTGTCAACTTTTCCCTTTGAACTTCATTTTTATTTTCAAATTAACAGTGGTAACATCCATTACCACTTTTCCAACAAATCAATTAACAATGGTAACATCTATTACCAATGTTCAAACAAACCATTGATCAAAACATTTAGCAAACATGCTTCTCATTTGACATTTTATATTGATTCGCTAAACTAAGCATTTGCTAGTATAAATTTAACAAAATGAAATACTAACTCATTATTGAGTCAAAGGAATATCCTAAGTTGACAATGGTACAAGGTAAACGATTTTCAATGGAAGGTATAGCAATTGGAACATTTAACTAATTTTTTTTTAAAATCAAGTTATCCACTTTTACAACATAAGCATGCAA
The DNA here is from genome assembly GCA_017311315.1 of Dendrocalamus latiflorus. Taxonomy (NCBI): domain Eukaryota; kingdom Viridiplantae; phylum Streptophyta; class Magnoliopsida; order Poales; family Poaceae; genus Dendrocalamus; species Dendrocalamus latiflorus. The sequence continues at coordinate 1,875,706 of CM029620.1, read as the reverse complement.
TAATTTAAAATAACTACACAAATCATTTTGTAAATCATAGGAGCAAGATGGTCAAAGGAGACTTGCCTTGGTTATGCTCAGTGAGATACTCTTAGTCTTCGGGCGTAGATCCTGCTCCTTCGGAATCGGAATCTAACGAGAGAGAAAACAACCGAAACAAGAAAAACACATAAAATAATAAGCAAATGAACTCCAAAATTCATGAAACCAAAACCAAAAGCTAGATCTCGATTTTAGATGAATTTAGGAAAAAGAACGGGGTCAATCGGAGCTAGGACGGAGGAGAACGGGCTCTCGGAAAATAAACCATAAAGATAATTCGGGAAAATCGGAAAAGTGCACTGTGCTGTGAACCCGGCGCACGAAGGAACTAGTCCACCGTGAACCCGGTGCACGAAACAGTACCAAGGGCTGACGTGGTTTGGTGGGGTGCTGACACGTGTCCGTGCTGACGTGGCCGATGACGTGGCAGCCACGTGGCGCTGACGTGTTACCTCGGGTGGATTTTGGCTGACGTGGCAGATGACGTGGATTGACACGTGGCTTGCCACGTCACCTTACGGCTGACGTGGCCTAGGGCTGATGCGGCACGGGCTCGGGGCGGCGACGACGCTCGGATCGGGCGGCTGAGGTGCGACCACGTGGGCGCATCCGGGCTGTCCGATCGGATCTGAGCGTGAGGCGGAGATGAGGCGGCGCGGGAGCGAAACGGCGACCGATGGCCGACGCGTGGCGGCACGGTGGGCGAAGCGTCGCGCGGGCGCGGCGGCGGCGGGGATCCGACGGTAGCGGGTGCGGACACGCGGCACGATCTGGGCCCTTGGCCCAGATCTGGATCAGCGGCTCGGATTGGGCGGCTGTGAGGCGGGGTGGCGGTGGATCGCCGACGCGTGGCGCACGCTTCACGAAGCGTCGCCACGGACGCGGCGCGGGCGGGGATCGGGTGCGGCGGCGGCGGGGCGTCTCCGGCGACCATTGCGCACGGCGGAGGGTCAACGGAAGACGGCGGCACGGACGGCTTTGACGGCGGCGACGGCTCACCGGGGATGGAGGCGGCGGCGCTCGGAATCGAGAAGGCGGCGGAGGGCGAGGGGACAGCACCGACGATGGCGGCCCCAGGCGGCGCTGCATGGCGGCGGAAACAGGTGCGGTCGGGTCCAAGCGGCGAAACGCGCGGGCGCGACTGCGGGGTTCCTCACCGGGGACGGCGACGACTCCGGCGGTCGCACGGGACGGCAGAGGAGGCGAGAGGAGCAACACTCGGATCGGCGGGGTTCCGCGGCGACTTACCAGCGGCGAGGTCCGAAGGGCACGGCAACGGCGTGCGCCCGGCGGCGAGAGCGGCGAGAACTCCAGCGGTGGCGGGGTGGATTCACTGCGGAGAGGGACGACGGCGGCGGCGGCGAGGTGCACGAACCGAGGCGGCAGCGGCTTTATAGGCACGCAAACCGAAACGGTGGACACACGAACCGAGGGGCGGCGGCGACGAACGGGCACGCGAACCGAAACGGTAGGCACACGAACCGAGGGGTCCAGTTCGGTTACGGCACGGACGCCGAGGAATCCGCGCGGGCGGCGGTGGCGGGACTCCGATCGGAGACGATGACGGGGAAGGCGACACGTGGCCGATCGGACGGCCGAGACTGAGCGGGGCGCGGACGAACGGACGCGGTGTGGGCGGCTTGCGGATGACTGCCGCGTGGCAGATCGGGCGGCCACGGCGAAAGCGGCGGAGGCGGCTAGGGTTTGCGGGGCGGCGCGCGCGGGCGAGCCCAGGCGGATGGGTGCCGCGTGGCGGGGTGGCCGATCGGGCGGCGGGGAGTGGCCGGCCGAGGCAGCACGCGGGAGAGGGAGGCGGGGCTTACGCGATGCCGGCGCGTGGAGGGGAGGAGGATCGGACGGCTGGGAGCGGCCCTGGAATTTTTATTTTATTTTTCTTTTCCAGAAATTCAAATAAAAGAAAAGGAGCTCTAGAAAACAGCAAATAAATCCCAAACATTCACCAAAAATACCAGAAAATTCCTTGTGACATAAGGAACCCAAATAAAATATTTCCAGCTTATCTTAAAGTATATTTTAATCATATTAAATCAAGTTAATTTCTAAAATTTCATTTGAAGCTTGAATTAAATTTCAGAAAAATTCATAGAATCATCTGGAATGATTTTGGACTTTATAAAAATATTTTCAAACCATTTTGGTATTTAGATTTTTCAGAAACACAATTTAATTTTAAAAGGGAGTTTTTAATTTCTAGAAAATCCTGGAAATTTTTATAAAATACAAGATTGACTTAGGAAAAATAAATAAACTTATTTTTGACTTTGGAAAATGAAATAAATTTATTTTGGCTTTTATAAAATGAAAATTCTAACTTTTCTTACATTAAAGCTTGAAATAAAATCCAGAAAATCCAACTAGGCTCCAGAAAATCCAAATAAAGTTCAAATACTTTAAAATAATTATTTTGCAATTAGTTTTAAAGAAAGCAAATTTTTGGGATGTTACACTCATAAACTTGTAGCAGTTTGTATGCCCATCATGATAAACATGGCGATCAAATTGCCATGGGCGCCCCAATAGCAAGTGACAAACTGACATGGGCACCACATCGCACACAATGGTATCCTCATACTTGCCAATCTTGAAGTGCATCTGCACCATATGACTAACTTTCACCTCGCCCACATCGCTCAACCACTACCATGATAAGGATGAGGATGCGGTAAATATTTTAAGCCCAATTTGGTGCAAATTTCCTTACTAGCCAGATTATGACAACTTCCTCCATCAATTATGAATTTGCACACTTTACCACCAACTGTCACCCATGACTGAAACAAATTGCACCGCTGTGTGGTAGACTAGCTTAGTGACATGCTAAGTACACGAGGTGTGCACAGTAGCATATGCTCTCCAGCTGGCGACTCTAGTCTACAGTTCGATCTTTCATCCTCTGTAGGATCCTCTACAAAATCAGCAAATGGAGTAGTATCGTCCTCATCACTAGCTGAAATATACCCGTCATTAGTAAGTATCATAACTTTATTATTTGGGCAATCTTTCTAGAAATGACCAACTCCCCAGCACTTGTAGCTTGTCAAATCACGTGAACGGCCTGTAGAACCCATCGAGGATACCACGCTAGCAACGAGCGCCGATGGTCAGCGTGCCGTTGGCGGCGTACTATCTGTCTTCTTTTGTGCTGAACTGCGCATCGCAGAATTGCCCCCAGATGGGGTGGACTGGCCCAACCGTCCTGTGTTGTACGGTGGTGCCATGCTCGCTGAATAACGTTGTCGTGCAGCATACTTAGCATCTTCAATTACCTGCTTCTCAGCCTCACGTGCTTGATGCATCAACTCAACCGTGTTGTTGTATTGATGATGATTAACGATCCGCCGAATAGCATAATTCATCCCAGCAAGAAAGTGAGCCATCGCTTGTTTGTCATTCTCATGCACATCCGCATGTATGATAATCTGCTTCATCTCTTTATAATACTCATCAACTGATTTCAACCCCTGACGCAACCCAATCAGCTTCTCATACAGTGAGCGCTTGTAATGTGTAGGTACAAAGCGCGCACGCATCTGTCTCTTCAGCTCGTCCCATGTCTCTCCATACGTTGTTGCACACAACATTCCCACCAAGTAGCAGCATATCCGTCCAAAGCCGCAACGGCAAGATCCAACTTGTGCTGATCAGAGTAGCAGTTCATGCGGAACAGCTTATCAACTTTCAGCTCCCATGCATGATAAACTTCTACCTCTATTGTACCCTCAAAGGATGGCATCGTGAACTTGGGCTTTGCAACCAGATCATCGGCGTCCTCATCGCGCCAACGATTGCGAGCATATACTGATTATGTTGACGGTGTGGTAAATAGTCGTTGAACACGGACTCGTCATCGTCATCGTTAGCGTGGCAGTTGCCACAGCCTCCTCCGTGGGCGTCATAGTAGGCACCCCCATAGGCGCCAACTTGCGCGCCTCCATAGGCACCGTCATGGATGCCATTGTTGGCACCAACTCCTCCTGTGCCGTTGTCATAGCCACGCTCTTGTGCAAGGGGACGTGCCATGACCTCAGCAATTGCACGACGCTGTGGTGCCACCTCGCAAACATGCACCTGTTCGTTGAGTTGTCGTAGGTGTGGATCATCCTCGCGCTACCGTTTAGCGGTAGCCTCCTTATCCATCTCGTCGCGCGGCTCGTACGGGAGGTGTACACTCCCCACCTTGCCATGTGTACCCAGCGGCATCGAAGTGGTGAGCATGGTAATAGCGTCGAGCAGTACCTTGTGGTTGTTGTCGACAGTCACGGATAGCTTCTGGATGTCCCCAAGACGTCCAAGTTGTTTTGGACACGCCCAAGGTCGCCGCGCACCTGGTCAACCTCAGCTCAGAACTCATCCTGGAGAGTGGCACAAAATGTATGGTAGTGCATCTTGGTGATCGGATCAGTAAAGTTGTCATTCAGATCCTTGTCCTACTTGCTTCCTGACATGGTTATAGAAGTAAAAATACCAAGTGACAATATATGTGGAAAATAAGTGGGAATCTCTCAACTACTGTTCTGAAACAAAGCAAGTTGTACCGTTCCGAAGTAAATTAAGAGCAACAAAAACTTACGCTCGTAGCAGCGAACGACCAACCAAGATTGTGCGAGCGAATATCAAGAACGAGAGTCAATACATGACACGGATGTTTTTGGTGGAGCTAGGTGAGGAAAACAACCTAACAAATTCAGAATTTAAAGATTGTCGAGCTAGGTAGCAATCCAAATGAGACTCACAATGCCTAATTGCTGATTGATAAATGTAAGTGAAGAGTAGACAGCAACACACACACAATGATAATGTGACTATTGCAATAAAAGGAATGAGCGATACAAAGAACAATTTTGTATGGAGGCGAACGCTCGTATTTCAACAGTTCAAGGAGAGACACTAGCTAGTGCTCAAAAGTCGTATATGAGGGCACAAGATTGCTCAAAAATATGGTACGCGAGCAGCAGCGGATACAAGTATATAAAACTGGCTCCAAGAACAAGATTGAAAACTATAGCTGAAATTATTTTCTTTCTTTTTTCGTTTTTTGTTTGTTCTCTGTTTTTTTCACTCTTTTTGTTTTTTGTTGTTTTTTCACTCACAGCCAGCGCTAATCAATCAACCCCTTTTTTGGTTCATTTCTTTCATGGCCAACTACTAACAGCAGGTTATGTGAACAATAACAGATGATAAAACATGGCGTCTGAAAATCCTAAGAGCAGACCCTCGAGCACAACAACAAACTAGCCTCAGTAGGTACAAAAGGTTCGTGAACGGATCGAAGGGTTCATGAAGAAAACAACGTGCAATCCACTAGATATAAGTAATGTTTAGTTGCACAAAACAGGAATCAAGTACAGACACAAAAATTTGTGGAAGGGAAAACAAAAAGAGACGCGAACGGAACACAACCAGCAACTAAAAACTATGAACGAGTGGATTAAGACCTAACAAAATGCACTAAAAATACTGAATTAAACTACAGCGAGGACTATATATTTTTTTGTGGCTTTTTCGGTGTATAGGACTGAAAAATAAGATACCACGATGATACGGGGTGGCACGATCTTCTCAAGTAGAACCATGGATAAATAGCACTCAAGGACGAATAACGCTCAGTTGTACACCACACGCCAGTACACGGACTCGCAGCTCTATGGATATTCGCCAACACGCACCTGGATGATCGCCGCTAGACCACGAGCAGAGATCGCCAAGCCCTCAATTCCCAGCGGAAAAGCAAACTTAACCTTAAAAAGCATAACGAACAATTGATCGCCTAATTCTGTCTCAGAAGTCCTCGTATGAACTCTATTATGAAAGAACAAGCAATAACTTGTATTCTATTCTTTTGCATAAACGTGGTCTCCTTACAATGGGGGCCTACCCCTCAATATATAGTCTCAGTTTAAGAACTATTCAGCACTAAATTTTCCATGTGGTACTATCCACGCACGTACTGTAGCATGGCACTGTTCATGGGTTGGGTACTGTAGCACGGTACTGTTCATGACACTGTAACGTGTACTGTTCATGGTACTGTAAGCTCGGCCTGGTACTGTTCATGCGTGGCACTATTCATAGGCCGATCACTGTTCATGCTGTGGACTTGTGCTTCCTTGACTGACGGCCGCATATCCTTGATCTCTATCCATCACAAGTAAAACCTGAGCACAAGTAAAACAATGTTTTTAGGTAGTATAAAATTCTCATTAAAATCAATGACATATTCATTAAGGAGCAAATTCACCTGAGATTGTAGTTTCTTTGCATGTGCTCTTGTTATTGGTCAAGTCGGCAACTCGAGGCGTATATCATGAGCATTAGGTGGAGGAGAAGAAGGTGTTGTAGGGATGCCCTCATCACTTCCTCCTGCACCTCGACCACATGGTGGCCCCCGGTGCTGACCATGACGAGCAGATCCACACCTGGATGAAGCAGATCTGAGACCTCGTAATGAGGACATCACTTCTCTGGATACACACAACACTCCTCCACTTGACATTCAAGGACCAATCACTAGAGCTCGCGCCCGACAATTGAATTTACAGGTGAGCTCATTCCTAAGTACTTCTTTTTGTTCATTTGAGAATCGATTGCTACATAATGATTTAATTATAATTAGGAACCATGGAGAGGACCTGGAAGTACTTGGAGAAGGACTACGAAATGCACAAGTCCAGCAAGGGCGGCCGAATCATGTTGGAGACCCAACTCAAGCCGACTTCGAATCCAATTCGGAGTCCAGGACCAGGCCGCACTAAAACGGACGCCCAGATCGCATCCAGACTCCGTTTTGGACGTTCTACATACGTATGGAAAGATAAGAAGACAACCTTTCCAATGGCTCTGGTCCCATGTCAAAATTCCTTCTGAATCAATGGTAATCGTCGAAACAAGTGGGTGTTCAGAATCTGTCAGGGTGTTGTGTCACCGTATTTTGGGCCGTTCGGCTTTGTATCGTGTTGGAGCCCATTAGGGCGCGTCCAGGGGTTTGCACGCCCCTCACTCCTTTATATCCAGCCGCCACCCCCACCATTAGGGTTTGGGTTTTGCTTAGATTAATTCTGTCTTTGAACAGTATCGCCGTTCATCGGTTTGTGAGACCCCAACTTTCGAGTGCTAAATCAATACATCTGCAATTCAGTTGTGTTCTTCCTTGTTCTTGCTTGTGTTCTTTGATTCGCAGGCAAGGATTAGCCTTCTTGGCGAGGTCAACCGGCTGCGCACGGTTGATAACCTGAGGAGACGTGGTGCTGCAATTGCGGGGTTCGGAATGTGCTGTTCGGAAGCCGGATCGAATTGTGTCGCGCCTCCACCAAATCGAACATATCCAGAACCTGTTGGAAGATCGGGACCCCGTTCCTAGCACCTCGTCTTTGATTGCAGCAACTGCATCTTGTACATGCAGCAGGGCCAAGTCTGGGAGGACCCCCAAGGAGCCGTCGGCCTTTGGCACTGCATCCTATGGCTGCCCTGGTTCGTGTGCTTACTGGTTGCACAGCACTGCGTAGTAGTAGCCATCATTAGCGTGTCATCGATAAATAAATATCAACCGTAGATTTAATCAAATATCGATATTAAAATATAATCTGGTAGGGCACGCTCGGTCCTAGATAAATAAATTTAAATAACAATGATAACAATAATAAAAAGAAGTTGTTAAATAAAATGGGTGAGCCCGTGGTATTCAATGGCCGGCTAAACCTAGCCCTCCTCAAATCCGAAGTGAGAGTAACGTCGTCAATATTCCTGTATCACGAACCCTCCTTAGCCTCCACTTCGTCGAATTTCCTTCTGCCAAGCATCACTTCGTCCCAACCCTGTGTGACCTCGTCAGTCCTCTGCACCCAATCAACCTTGCCTCAAATCGCCCATTAACTCATATTAACTAAATTAAGTTTAAATGGATTTATTTGGATCTTTATGAGTTATTTGTTTTTATTTGGATTCAGTTGCTTATCGCATAGTTAGAAACTGGAGTCTCGAAGAATCAATGGATTAAGCGAGGTCAAAATCAAGGAGAAGATAAAGATCAGAAGCCCAAGACCATAAAATGAGAAAGCATTGTGTGAGCTCAAGACCGCGGTAAACCGCGCCAGGCAAGTCAATACTTTGATCATGTTGAACCTACATTTTCTGCAAATTACTTTTGTTTAAATTATCAAATTGCATGCTGTTATTTTATATGCAAATACATGTTTAATTTAGAATTATAGTTAAATGCCTATTATCTAACTTGATTAATATTGTCCCTTCTTTGGAATATTTGATCACATGAACCTTGTCACCCTAGTAAAACTATAATGTTAACTTTTCAAAAATAAGTCCGTAATTATACGCCATGCTTAGTACTGCTTAGATACTTGGGGGCGCTGAAATACCCCAAGCATCATTATCATTTTTAATCATGAGAAACTGGTTTAGAAAGTCGTGGTGGTAATGACTAGTATATGTTGGTATGATTATTTTATGTTCCCAAAAACCCGAACTTGCTTAAATATCTGGGCGGATGGTTCGAGGGTGTGTGTGTGTTGTGCAGTGGGTGCACAAAGTGGGTTAGTGGTAGAACCGCCCAGATACCACTAAGGACTGAATCTTGTCATGACCTCCCGTGTAAAACAGTACAACCACAAGTCTGTAAATTACAACTTGGCTAAGTAAATTTATCGAAACCCCTGGACTCATTTCACTGGTAGTGGATGGAAGTGGATACGCAAGGGCAAGGGGAGGCCTAAAGGGACACCGAGTGGAGGGTGAAATAACTAGCCTTACTAGCGTTGCGAGGCGTGGAGCCTGGGCTGCGCTAGTAGACGTGGTTACATCTCGTGCATAGTATGGGACCCACCACAAGTGGGCAGTTTCCCATAAGGTGAGATGACAACAGGGGCTAGATACTTTGAAAAGTCACTGTGATGATCTACTCAACCACGTGGCTAAGGAATCATGTGGGGGCAACGAGCGGATTGTCTCTTGTGGTGAAAGTGTACAAACTCTGCAGAGTCAAAACTATTCGAATAGCCGTGCCCACGGTCAAGGGCGGACATGGGAACTTAACCAGATATAGTTCTATTTAAGTTGTCCTGGGTGTCGTCCCAGAGGTAATGTAAGTGGTTATAACGCTGAAATGTTAGCATATGGTGCGAATGCCATGAATCGTGGATGGAATCTGGATCGATATTATTATTGCATTCACTTACACATTATGTTTTTGTTCAAAACTACTAGGTCTCAGGAAATTTTTATGTATTATATTTTTAAATAATAATACTTCTCACAAAATAAATGTTAGGAAGAATAAATAGAGTCGTAAGAAAAGAAGATGGTTGTTTGTGGTAAACACATAAAGATATTGGTGGATTCATGTTGATCATAAAAGGGAAACGATAGAGTTGATTCTAGGATAAATAAATTGGTAGAGCCTAAATGAATAGATAGGTTAGATGGATGATATAAATGATTTTTGGAGAATTAGGGAGTGCAAAGGTGATTGCTGGATTACAACACTGATATCTAATATGAATTCTTGGGAGATGTTGGCGATAATGGGATTAATAGGATTTGATCAAATACTAGATGAAAATGATTGAATCATTGGGAATTTGGAGATATGATAATTGGATTATAAATTTGATCAAAGATATTCCTGGTGGATGTATACTAGTGAATTAGTTAGAGATGGGTAATAGAAAATAAGGTTGATTGTTGGAAGAGCAAATAATGGTTTTGGATCAATAACAAAAATGATTGAATTGCTAGAGAGTCCTGGTATAAATGACATTGGTGGATCTAAAATCACTCGCTGTTTGGAGTCTTAGGCAGCAATGAGTGTATGATCGGTGGATTAGATGAATCGATGTCACTAGTTGTTTGGAGTTTTAGGCAGCACCTGATTGGTGGATTATATAATTGATGATATTCGCTGTTTGGAGTTTTAGACAGCACTCAATACAGAAAGTATGTGTGTTCGGTGGATTAATTAAATGATGTCACTTGCTGATTGGAGTCTTAGACAGCAATCAATAAAAAAAGTATATTTTTGGTGGATTAAGTCAATTATGGACATCACTAGGTGGAGTTTAGGCAAGAACAATAACTCTATGATTTAGTAATAATGCTGCTACCAAAAGCGATTTTTGGCAAATAAAATAACCCGAGCCTCTCCTTTGATAAGCCATGCATACTATTTATTTGCATTATGTGTATTGGCTCGCGGAGCACGGTGGTTTGTGCTCACACTCGCTTTCACAACAATTCCAGAGTCAGGATTCAGATCACTACGCTTCAGCAACACTATTTGGTTATGATGGCAAAGAAGATGAAGAAGTCGAGGGCTAGGTCGCGAACCTCCAGTTGGCTGCCTGTGGGCATGTCCTAAGGGTCCCACCTGTGTGCTTCATTTCTGCTGCTGCATCTTATTGATTTCGGCCAAATCGGCCCATGAGTAAGTTATTATTATATTTTACGCTTCCGCTTGATATGTACTTTGATATTCAGAACTGTAATCTGTGAGCACTATCTACTGATCTAGGGAATAGTGCGGTGGAATCACAGAGGATGCCGGATGTTAATATCTGGGTCCTTACATGCCATGCCCCTCCTGTGCCCTACCACAGCTGCTTCGGCATGCATGACCACGTCGGAGACACGCCACGGCCACTCCTCACCCTATAGCCAGGATGTCGACCACAATACCACCATAGAGCCCCCTCTTTCAGCTATAAAAGGCCCACTAGAGCCTCGCCGCCATGCCACAGCCCTACACCCCGCCTGCATGTCTACATGCCCACAAATCCCACCATGCCTTTGCCACCACACCCATGACACCCTACGCTCGCACGGCCATGTTGTGCCCCACACACTACTCCCGAGTCAATGGCCACTGCAGCGCAACCCCGTGAGTCCCTTCTAGCTATAAGTAGCAGCCCCGGCCTCCTGTTGCGCCTGAGTTCGTCCGTGTGCCACCGACTTCTTGGCCACTCTGGCGGGTTTCGTCCAAAAGCTAGCACACCATCCTGTGTTCCCCCTCCAAGTTAATTTGAATTCCGTGCACTAGAGCTCATTGAATCGCTTCTTCCCTAGAGCCCTAGAGCTTCAGCCAACCTAGCCATCATCGATGCCTCATCCTCCCCGGTCAACCTCGCTTCAATTCCCTACTCCTAAAGCACCATGGTGACTCCCTTGAGCCATCCGAAATGTCGGCTCCTCCCCTCCACACCTTAGAGACCTGGCGCCATGCACATGCCTGCACCACTACAGGCCATTGCCGCTAGAGTCCTCTGGCGTGACTCCCCAGTATGGACAGCATGGTAAGCATGCTCCCACCTGTCTTTAGCCTATGCTCACCCCCTTCCCCTCCCTTTCCCCCATGGTGCCGCTGCCTCATCTAACCCCCACCACCGGCCGCTGTAAACCACCGGCAGCCACACTCGGCGCTGCTTCAAGCCCAATGTAATAGCCTAGGTTTTTCAAAAAAAAACATGTAATAGTAAAAAAATTATTAAAATAAAATAAGTGTTTTGGTTTCCTGAGTTTTAATTTTGCTTTGCCCTGATTTTCGGCTTTTGAAAAGACTTGATTTTGAAAAGTAACTTAAGTAAAAACCTAAAAATATTATTAAATAAAATGATATTTTTATTTTCTATAAAATCATATTTCAAATTAATTATTTGGATTTATTTGGCTTTTATTTGGTTTTTCTGTTTTTCTGGAGTTTAAAATCTATTTTCAAATTAAAATATATTTTAAGCATAAAAATATTTTTTGAAATTAATTTTAAATATTTTATCTAAGTCTAGAATGTTTCTAGGGATTTCTATGATTTGTTTGGAATTTTTGGGCTTAATTTGCTATTTTCTAGGCCCTTATTTATTTACTCAGGCTTTTCTGAAAATCAAATCAAAAAATAAAAACTTAATTATCCTGCCCCTCTCTCCGTGCGATGCGTGAATGGTCTAAATCAGCCCACATTGCGCCTCTCCTGGTCCAACGCGTGGATGGTCCAGATCCACCCACATCGCCTCCTGGCCCATCTCCCCTGTCCGTACCGCTTTTCTCCTCTCTCCCGATCTTCTCCCCTAGCCACATGGCTGCAATCCCCACCGCCTACTCCCTCCTCTCTCTTCTCTCCATCTACGCTTGGGCCCTGCATGTTAACGCCCCGCCCCGTTCTTCCTTCCCCCCTTCTTCCTCCCCGCGCGAAGCGTCGCCGTCTCCACGAGATCTCCACCGCCATCTTCGCCGCCCCTTGCCTCGTGGGGATTCACTGCCTTCTCGTTCCTAGTTTCTTTCCCATGCGACCCACGCTCCTTAGTTCCTTGCCCACTGAAATCCTTTCCTTCTGCGGCCGCACCTTCCTTTCCCCCCTCCGGCTATTCCGCCGCCCGTGATCTCTGGCGAGCAATTCGCGCTAGCTTCGCCCTCTCCAACACCTATAAATGCCCCCTTGGCATCTCTTTTTCCTGCACCACTTCCTCCTCTACTCTTCTCCCTCTCCCGAGCGCTCCACTTTCCCCTACCCTGAGCACCCTCCCATTTTGAGCTTGCCTCCTCGCCGGCGAGCAATTGGCAGCGAAGCAGCCCTCCGCGAGCCCTGCCGACATTTCCCTCAGGATCATCGTGGCACCGCCGATCTTTCTCGCTCCTCGGCCAAGCCTCCTTGTCACTAGAGCACCGTCCGGCCGGAGCCATGCATAGTCACCGTCTGTTTCCTGTCGCCAGCCACCTCCACTTGAGCCTGTTCAAATTCCTAAATTCAGCAAAAATTCAAATCTATCCATTTCTACCCTCATTTTAATTATTTGGAGTTTATTTGAATTTATTTGGATTTTACTTGAGTTTGTGTTGGACCGAAATGGGGACAGAGGGGGGGGGTGAATGGTGCCTTCTAAAACTGCCCCAAGTATCCACACAACCCTACTTCTCCAAAAGCCACTGAGCTATGAAATCTCAGTTTGGAAAGCTTACTAGAAGGCCAACCCCAGTCAAGAGCTTACCCGAACTGACGAAAGAAAGTGAATAGTGAATACTGTGGAGTTGCTGCGGAAGGACTCGCATAGCCAGATTTCCGAGTAACTAAGACTCTCTGGTCTTTTGGTCCTCAAACTTGAGGCACTGAAAGAATCCAACCTCTGGAAGAGAAATTACCAAGAAAATCCAAAGTCTTAGCCACGGTCGGCTAGAGCAACATGGTCGAACTCGAAACAGAGGACTTGAGGCGCACGACCATTCAGTAAAGAGAACTTCTCTGATTGGACTCCTGCTCTCGGGAATGAACTGGCCAAGTGGCCTTGAGACAGATTCCCAGTTCTGAGCAACTCGAAGTACACCAAGACGAATGCACACTCACGAAGAAGAGAAGAGAGAAAAGGATAGCAAGAAGAACAAGCTCTCAAAACAGATTGCAAACACAACATTCACAACATCTCTTAACGACAGAAATCAACTTGAGGAAGAGAGATGAATGATTGATCATGGAGGTTTCTACAGCCACTCCATCGGAGGTACAAGAGCAACCGTGCTCTACCCAGAGACAACTCACACAAATAGAGACGAAAAAATTCAGAGTGACTCGGGAACAACCTCACCGAGCACCTGAGCTCTACCCTCTCTATTTATAGCCTTCTGCTACCGGGGGGAACCCGTAAACCCCCACCTAACACCGGGTTTTACCATTCTCTTTACCCACTAGCGAGGACGAGCTCCAGTGCTTTACCCGTTACTCCCGACGGCTCCACTGCTTTGCCCGTTAGCGCCAACCACTCCAGAGCTTTCGTAGAGACACAGCTTCCCTTTGCAGCTTTCCGCATTTCTCCAAAATGCCATCCTACTGCCTTCCCGGAAGCTTCCTCCTCCCTTGTCGCTCAAGTCCTGTAACCACCTGGCAGACCTCGTCGTCTTCGGCATCTCCCGCCCACTCTTGACCTCAGCACCGCCCGTGCCTAGTCTTGGCCATCCATGCCTCTCCACAACTCGTCTCCAAGTCCTGCAAACCATCACAGACAAGCATACATTCACAGCACCGCACAAAACATTGTGTATAAACATTTGCATAAACAAAACAGAAACCAAACCATGTTCCACAAAGTCGTACACCCATTACGACCGGTCAAGATCACTTAAATATTCATGCACATGACCTACGACCGCTCTCCATGTCAAGACGACTAGCCCAGGAGTTGATACGACTGATTCTCAGGTGAAACGACCGATCCTAGAGGTCATACAACCGGTTACTAGATGTCTACGACCACGTTCAACCCTCTTGGGGACTTTCGACTGTTTAGCGCATGATCGGAACACCATCTGACCACGTACAACGAGTTTTACAGTGGTCGAGACCCTTTCCGACCACACCCGGGCGCTTGAGAGCACATCCGACCACGGCCAACTGTCCTACGCCCGCAGCCGACCGCATACGACCGCTTCACACCGTGGTCGAATTCGCCTCGACTTCCCACGTGGTCGAAGTCGAGTTCTGCCGACTACCGACCATAGTGGTCGAAGTCACTTCGACTTCCCACGTGGTCGAAGTCGAGTTCTGCCGACTACCGACCACAGTGGTCGAAGTCTCGACCTCCGACTACCTCTCGCGGTACCGTGGTCGTAAATTGCCGACTCCTCAACGTGATCGTTCATTCAAGCGCCGACTTCCGACCATGGTGGTCATAGCACGACTCGCGACTATAGACAATGGCCAATGTGGTCGTAACGCGCTTCGACCACGGCCAACGTGGTCGTACTGGCCTTTGACCACGGCCAGCGTGGTCGTAAATGAATCGGGAGTCTTCCGACCACGACCAAAGTGGTCGTAAAAGCCTACGACCACGGCCAGAAGCTACGACTTTGCACAGAAAGCGATTCCGAACAATTTTAAGGCTACGACTTAGCAGGAAACACTCAAATCAAACTCAATCTTTCCAAACCAAGTGTCAATGACTCATCACAAACATGGGAACACCTCCACATGGTCTCTCAATCTCCCCCTTGATGGGTATATTGACAAACCCAGAAAAAGCATTAAGTTGAGTTTGAGTTTGAAGAATCCAACATGGTCCAAGGAAAGAGATTGAAACTAATGACCATGTCGAGAGAAGAAACACTAGAGCAACAACTGAAAGAGCAAATTGTTCTCCAAGGCTCTAAACTGTTCCCAAAAGACTTTTTCTTCTGTATTCTCCCCCTTTTGGCAATAAACACATCAAAAAGAGAGAATATGACATGTCAATGGATGAATATGGCTGAAGTATGTTTATTTTAAGCATGTAGAGCCATGAGAATTATCCATAATGACCATACTCAACTACACCAAGCTATAACTCAATAAAAGGCTATCTAGATCATGACAGGATATGTATATCCTAGCTAGAATACATAGATGACGATCTGAAATGTAATGCATTTTATGAGCATGTCAAGTCATCAATAAGCAAAGTCTAACTAGAGATATCCAAGGATGATGTAGGCCATGTCAATTAAGCTAAGCGGAACAACAAAGCTAATATTGAGTCCAAATAGATTGCTATAAGCTCAAGATTGAAACATTGGTTAAGTACTTGGTTCTTTTTGTAGCTTAAGCAAATTGAACACATAAAACATTGTCCTTTTAAAGATCATGGTTGTTTCCAACCCAATTTTTTTATGTGCTAGATCTCAAGCCTTATGTGACTACTCCAAGCAAGAAGCTTAAGAAGATAGTCTAGGTCATCCAAAACTCCCCCTGAGTTCATGCCTAGTGCAATGGCAAGCCGTCTCATGAGAAAGAATTGGTGAAATCAGTTTTTTCACACAAAAGAGATCATTTTGCTTTTTAAACATATTGTACTAACTTATGCATCATCAAGAACTAATATAGCTCAAACTAAGGCTCAATAGAGATTCAACGCTCAACTTAGCCTACTTGACATGGCATGAATCATAAAAGGATAGCTCAAGAAAGACTAGACTCAAATGCTAGCATGACAAGTTTTAATTCAAGTTGAGCAATTTTAATTAACTTATCATGGCAAAAGCTAGTCTACACGTATGAAGTCATGATAAATCTAGCATATAAGCACAAGTCATGGCAAGGTGTAAAGCATTGTAAACATGTCATAACAGGATAATAATCAATGCTCAATGTAGTTATATCACAATGCGAAATGCTAAAGTGCAAGAAAATCCAGCTCCTCCTCAACATAAGATGCAACTTTTAGTTCAAGTTGAGTTAAGTCAATAATAAGCTCCAGAAGCTCCCAAATGAACTCCCCCTGAACCAAAGCAATAAAAGCGAGAAGCTGGCAAGGAAAACCAAACAGGCAGTCCTTAAAGCATAGATAAGATATAGAGACAACTATGGCTCAGACAGACTCTCATCTACTCCATATGACTCCAGGACTATTAGCTTGACCGTAAAACACACCACTAGAGAGCAAACACGTACCCTGTCTACCCGAGGGTGACCCAACCCTCGCTAGAACCTACAAGAAGTGAGTGAGCTCAATCTAGTGAGATAAGAAACAGCTAATAAGAAGCATCCTGGAAGCACAAGATAAGAGTAAGAAGTCTATGCAACTAGACAAGAGAAGCACTCTAACCTAGGCTAGAAGGACTAAGCCTGATGCACCTCGAGTGCAAAGCGACAGAAATGAGACAGAAGCATAATCAATATAGTAAAGCAGTAAAGCCCAAAGCTCCCCCTCACTACAGTCCATAAGGACAAACCACCCCAAGCTCTCCCCGCAGAGCTGAAAACCTCGAACTATCCAATGGCTTGGTGAAGATGTCAGCCAACTGGTGGTCACTCTCCACAAACTGGAGCACTATATCGCCCTTCTCTACATGGTTTTCTAAGGAAGTGATAACGGATATCGATGTGCTTGGTCCGAGAGTGTTGCACTGGGTTCTTAGCAATGTTAATCGCAGAAGTGTTATCACAAAAGAGTGGAACACTGTCAATAACTAACCCAAAGTCCCGCAGGGTCGAAGCCATCCAGAGTACCTGACTGCAGCAGCTGGCTGCAGCAACATACTCGGCCTCTGCGGTGGACTGTGCAACACCGCATTGCTTCCTAGACGACCAAGAGACGAGAGAAGTGCCAATGAATTGGCAGGTGCCAGAAGTGCTCTTCCTATCTATCCTACAGCCAGCAAAGTCTGCGTCCAAGAAGGTTCTCAAGGAAAGACAGGACGAGGAAGAGTATCAGATACCATAGTCAATGGTAGCTCAGAGGTACCGAAAGATGCGCTTCACCGCCTGGCGGTGAGATACGCGAGGAGAGGCCTGAAAACGAGCACACAAACACACAGAGAAGTGTATGTCTGGTCTCGAGGCAGTGAGGTAAAGGAGGGAGCCGATCATACGTGAGGGAGCCGATCATACGTCTGTACTCTTTCTGATCAACTGGCTCGCCATCCTCATCCAGGTCAAGATAGGCTGTGGAAGCCATCAGAGTTGACACCGGCTTACCATCCATCATGTCGAAGCGTCTCAGGAGGTCGCGAGTGTACTTGCCTTGATGCAAGAAGGTACCCTCCTGAGTTTGCTTGATTTGGAAGCCAAGGAAGAAGGTCAACTCTCCCATCATGCTCATCTCAAACTCGGTGCTCATGACATCCGAGAACTGTGAAACCAGAGTATGGGAAGAGCCGCCAAAGATGATGTCATCGACATAGATCTGGACGAGCAGGAGATCAGTGCCATGCCGGCGGATGAACAAGGTCTTGTCTACTTTACCCATCTCAAAACCATGACTTAGCAAGTAGGACTTAAGCCTCTCATACCAAGCTCTAGGGGCTTGCTTAAGTCCATACAAAGCTTTGGAAAGCTTGAAGACATGGTTTGGGTATTTGGGGTTTTTGAAACCTGGAGGCTGTCGGATGTAGACCTCTTCCTCAATAAAGCCATTGAGAAAGGCACTCTTGACGTCCATCTGGTAAAGCTTGAAACCCTTAGAAGCTGCAAAGGCAAGCATGATTCTAATGGCTTCAAGTCTAGCTACAGGGGCAAAGGTCTCCTCGAAATCTAGACCCTGAACCTAGGAGAACCCCTGAGCTACCAGTCTAGCCTTGTTCCGAATAACCACTCCATCCTCGCTCTGCTTGTTCTTGAACACCCACTTAGTCCCAATAATATTGTGACCTCGTGGGGGCTCGACAAGCGACCAGACCTTGTTCCTCTCGAAATTTTCTAGCTCCTCATGCACGGCATTGACCCAAGACTCGTCAGAAAGAGCATGACAAACGTCCTTGGGCTCAAAGGGGGCAACAAAGGCAGAATGGAGATAGAATTGAGAAATGCCATATTTTGAACGAGTGACTCGCTCAAACAGGTCTCCAATAATCTGCTCAGAAGGATGGTATTTTTGAATGTATCTAGGAGGTCCAGGATGAGATGAAGAAGTGGCCTCTATCTCGTGAACTGACGAGGTAGGAACAGAGCCACTAGCTCCAGAAGAAGTAGAAGGCAAGGGCTGATCACCTCGAGGTGCGGTGGAGGAAGGCACCTCAAGGGGTGGATGAAGGACTGGATCGGGTAGATAACCTTCATCTCCATCATCCTCATCATCCACAAAGATGGTCTCGGACTGCTCTAAATAACCTGAGATATCTGGCCTAGTCCCCGGACTGGCCTTGTCAAAGGTCACCTCACAGGTTTCTACCATTTTGCTAGACTCGCAGTTCCAGACCCTATAAGCCCGCGAAGAAGTCGAGTAACCTAGGAAGATCCCATCACAAGAACGTGACTCGAACTTGTCTAGGTTCCCGGACTTCAAAATAAAGCACTTGTAACCAAACACACGAAAATGAGAGCCACTGGGCTTTCGCCCGTATCTCAACTCATAAGAAGTGCGGTGCAAGTGAGCCCGAAGAAAAACTCGATTTGAGACATGGCACGCGGTGGCTATAGCCTCAGCCCAAAACTTCCGCGGTGTAGAGTACTCATCAAGCATCGTCCTGGCCATCTCGACCAAGGTACGGTTCTTTCTCTCCACGATGCCATTTTGTTGTGGCACGTGCGGAGAGGAGAACTGATGCTCTACACCTGTCTCACCACAGAATCTCTCGAAGTAGGAATTCTTGAACTCCGTGCCATTGTCACTTCGGATCGCTCGTAAGACACCCGGGAGCTCAACAGAAAGCCTACTGAAAAGTCCTCGAAAATGGGTAAATGTCTCATCCTTCGAGGCTAAGAAAAACACCCAAGAAAACCTCGAATAGTCATCGACCACGACAAGAACATACCACTTCCCTCCTGCTGACTGCACTCGAGCTGGTCCAACTGTGTCCATGTAGAGTAGCTGTCTCGGTGCATCGGTCATAGTAACTGTGACCGGAGGGTGAGAAGCGGCAACCATCTTGCCGTGCCGGCAAGGAGCACAAACTAGATCTTTGATAATCTTGAGTTTCGGCAGACCACGAATGAGATCGTGGCCGCTAACTCGGGTCAAATGGTCAAATCCAATATGACCAAGTCTCCTATGCCAGAAAGAGAGGTCGTGGGACTCAGAAGCAACTAAGCACCTGAGAGGATCACCAGAAGACTCAAAAAAATCAGCACGAAAGATCCTCCCAAAACGAGAAATCCCGCAAACCAGACTACCCGAAGAATCAAGAATTTTGCAATTGTTTTTCTTGAAGCTCACCTCGAAACCGTCATCGGTAAGCTGAGAAACAGAAAGCAAATTGTACTGCAGCTTACTAACCAAGGCAACATCCTTAAGAATAAAAGAAGCATTAATACGCACAGTACCTTTGGCGATGACGCGCCCAGACGAAGCGTCTCCGAAGGTGATCGTCTCATCACCTGGAGCGCGGGCTAGGGAGGAGAACCAACGGGAGTCTCCGGTCATATGACGAGAACAACCGGAGTCTACAAGCCAAACCTTCTCCTTCCCTACCCGGCGAACCTCGTCCGATTCGGAGTACAGCTCGCTGTCGCTCAGTTCACCCCCGAGGGCCATGAAGCACATGCCGGAGAAGTCGTCGCCGCTCTTGGGATCTTGGTCACCCGTCCCGTCATCGTCGCTCCATCCCTCCACCCCGCTGAGGTCGAGGTGAAGGCGGTGAGGACGCGGTGAAATAGCTTCTTGGCCTTCCCGAAGTCGTGGAACTTCTTCTTGCCCGACGTCTAAGCTGGAGTCTTCCTGTTGCGGTTCTTGTCGGTGTAGTCATTCTTGCCCGAACCGCCATAGTCGTTCTTGCCCTTCTTCAACTTGGGGCAGTTTGCTCGAATGTGGTTGGGGCCACCACACTCGAAGCAAATGACTGGTCCGCCTCTCTTTCTGTCCCTCCTCCTCTTGTAAGCATGGGAAAACTTCCGAGCTAGGAGGGCCAGTTGCTCATCCTCGAGCTGCTCTAACTGATCATCAGTTATGTCACATAGAGCAGCAAGGGAGAACCCACAAAGTGAATCGGCAGAAAGACCAGAAGCCGGACTGGGATCGGTGACTAGAGCCATCGACTGCGACTTCGACTTACGAGAGACAATGTCGATCTCGTGTGTCTTGAGACGCGAGTACAGCACGTCAAGCATCAAAGTCGAGAGGTCGGTGGTGTCCTTGATGGTAGTCACCTTCATCTCCCAAACACGAAGGTCGAGTGCAGCAAGCATTTGACGAGCGTTGTCCGAGTCGGAGTATGTGAGACCGACGGCTCGGAGATTGCTCAAGATCTTGTGGAAACGCACAAAGCACTCATCAAGGGACTCACCAGCGAGCATTTCAAACTTGTTGTAATCTCGCTTGAACTGGTCCTGTCTCACCGTCTTAATCTGGGTGGTGCCCTCATGGTATGCATCGAGAGTCTCCCAGATATCGAAGGCGGACGAAAGATGAGAGATGCGGTCAAACTCGCTATGACTCAGGCCCTGGATAATGATGTTCCTTGCCTTAGCGTTCGCCTCAACATCAGCCATGTTCCCGGTATTGATGTTCTCATCGGCAGGAACAACGAATCGGACCTTGACCTTGCGCCAGATGGCGTACCCCTGAGCCTGGATGTATATCTCCATTCGGCTCTTCCAGAAGGGGTAATCGATGCCATCAAAAATGGGCGGCTTGGTCGAGTACTTGTCTGTCGCCATGGCTCTTGAGACCGGTTAAGATCTATGGATTAGAGCTAACCTGCTCTGATACCAATTGTTGGACCGAAATGGGGACAGAGGGGGGGGGGTGAATGGTGCCTTCTAAAACTGCCCCTAGTATCCACACAACCCTACTTCTCCAAAAGTCACTGAGCTATGAAATCTCAGTTTGGAAAGCTTACTAGAAGGCCAACCCCAGTCAAGAGCTTACCCGAACCGACAAAAGAAAGCGAATAGTGAATACTGTTTAGTTGCTGCGGAAGGACAAGCATAGCCAGATTTCCGAGTAACTAAGACTCTCTGGTCTTTTGGTCCTCAAACTTGAGGCACTGAAAGAATCCAACCTCTGGAAGAGAAATTACCAAGAAAATCCAAAGTCTTAGCCACGGTCGGCTAGAGCAACATGGTCGAACTCGAAACAGAGGACTTGAGGCGCACGACCATTTAGTAAAGAGAACTTCTCTGATTCGACTCCTGCTCTCGGGAATGAACTGGCCAAGTGGCCTTGAGACAGATTCCCAGTTCTGAGCAACTCGAAGTACACCAAGACGAATGCAGACTCACGAAGAAGAGAAGAGAGAAAAGGATAGCAAGAAGAACAAGCTCTCAAAACAGATTGCAAACACAACATTCACAACATCTCTTAACGACAGAAATCAACTTGAGGAAGAGAGATGAATGATTGATCATGGAGGTTTCTACAGCCACTCCATCGGAGGTACAAGAGCAACCGTGCTCTACCCAGAGACAACTCACACAAATAGAGACGAAAAAATTCAGAGTGACTCGGGAACAACCTCACCGAGCACCTGAGCTCTACCCTCTCTATTTATAGCCTTCTGCTACCGGGGGGGAACCCGTAAACCCCCACCTAACACCGGGTTTTACCATTCTCTTTACCCACTAGCGAGGACGAGCTCCAGTGCTTTACCCATTACTCCCGACGGCTCCACTGCTTTGCCCGTTAGCGCCAACCACTCCAGAGCTTTCGTAGAGACACAGCTTCCCTTTGCAGCTTTCCGCATTTCTCCAAAATGCCATCCTACTGCCTTCCCGAAAGCTTCCTCCTCCCTTGTCGCTCAAGTCCTGTAACCACCTGGCAGACCTCGTCGTCTTCGGCATCTCCCGCCCACTCTTGACCTCAGCACCGCCCGTGCCTAGTCTTGGCCATCCATGCCTCTCCACAACTCGTCTCCAAGTCCTGCAAACCATCACAGACAAGCATACATTCACAGCACCGCACAAAACATTGTGTATAAACATTTGCATAAACAAAACAGAAACCAAACCATGTTCCACAAAGTCGTACACCCATTACGACCGGTCAAGATCACTTAAATATTCATGCACATGACCTACGACCGCTCTCCATGTCAAGACGACTAGCCCAGGAGTTGATACGACTGATTCTCAGGTGAAACGACCGATCCTAGAGGTCATACAACCGGTTACTAGATGTCTACGACCACGTTCAACCCTCTTGGGGACTTTCGACTGTTTAGCGCATGATCGGAACACCATCCGACCACGTACAACGAGTTTTACAGTGGTCGAGACCCTTTCCGACCACACCCGGGCGCTTGAGAGCACATCCGACCACGGCCAACTGTCCTACGCCCGCAGCCGACCGCATACGACCGCTTCACACCGTGGTCGAATTCGCCTCGACTTCCCACGTGGTCGAAGTCGAGTTCTGCCGACTACCGACCACAGTGGTCGAAGTCGCTTCGACTTCCCACGTGGTCGAAGTCGAGTTCTGCCGACTACCGACCACAGTGGTCGAAGTCTCGACCTCCGACTACCTCTCGCGGTACCGTGGTCGTAAATTGCCGACTCCTCAACGTGATCATTCATTCAAGCGCCGACTTCCGACCACGGTGGTCATAGCACGACTCGCGACTATAGACAATGGCCAATGTGGTCGTAACGCGATTCGACCACGGCCAACGTGGTCGTACTGGCCTTTGACCATGGCCAGCGTGGTCGTAAATGAATCGGGAGTCTTCCGACCACGACCAAAGTGGTCGTAAAAGCCTACGACCATGGCCAGAAGCTACGACTTTGCACAGAAAGCGATTCCGAACAATTTTAAGGCTACGACTTAGCAGGAAACACTCAAATCAAACTCAATCTTTCCAAACCAAGTGTCAATGACTCATCACAAACATGGGGACACCTCCACATGGTCTCTCAGTTTGCTTGGGTATTTTCATGAGTAGATTGCGATGATTCAGGAGAATTCTTCGACGACGACTCACACTAGACTGCAGAGCAAGGCAAGTCACACACCTTGATCATGTTGATCCGAGATTACAAAATAAAATTATGTTGTTTTAAATTGTATTGCATGCTTAATTTTATTCAATGTATTTCAATTCCAATTTTAAATTTAGGTAATACATGTTTCTTATTACCTCCTTTGACATTGCAAATCCTTATACCTTGTCACCCTAGAATAAAACTCTAGTTAGTATGGACTAGAGAATTTTATATCAAATCCTTAGACCTGCTTAGACATAATGTTTGTTTTGGGATAACCTTTTCACGTAAAATGATGAGCTTTTCAAATGTATTCTTGACTTTGGTGAGTCAAGAAGGATTACAAAATATTTCAAAATAAAATATAAAATCCGGTTCAGACTTAGGCTAATGGTTAGGTGGTGGGCACGGGCATGCACTGTTGTTCGGAGACACAGTGTTGATTATCAGGCTCGAGGGGTATGTGGTTGAGCGTAGCCAAGTTAAGGACCGGTCTATGAGCTACTGTTGCAAAGCCCTATCGTACTACCACAAGGCTGGTATGGGACAATCCTGGCTGACTAATTTGTGGGTCCCAACCTGAGTCTCGCCATAGATTGAAAGTGAGCGTGGCATAGGCCATGAGAAGTCTCACTCAGCTCAAAAGGGGGTCCCGGTCTGGTGGATTCCTTTTGGGGGTGAAACCTTAGTGTTGGCTTGGCCAGGTTGAAGGCTTTGCATTGTAAAGGCCTTGTCATGATCTCTTCACTGTGCACCTAAGGAAGTGTGTTAATCATGTAGCAATATGAGATGATCATGTCTTATGGGTAAAGCTGTACAACCTCTATGGAGTGTATAATCTATCCTGGATAACCGTGGCCACGGTCATGGGCAAGCTGAGTAAAGTTTTCCACGGATTAAACTTTGCTTTTAAAAATGGTTAATGAAAAGCTTATGGATGGATGGAATCCATGATAGATTGAAAGCGTATGGATGGATGGAATCCATATGAGATTTTTTGGAAAAGATGGTCTGGGTGGGATGCCCGTGGTTAGATTAGTGTGGGGGCTGAACCTGCACTAACAGTATTAATTTCATTTGCACTAACAGTATTAAATTCATTTGCACTAACAGTATTAAATTCAGCATTTTCAATCTATTTACTGTTTTTTCTTTAAATGATGTATTACGCACAAATAACCCTATATGCTTTCCTTTGTTGCCTTTATCATTATGTTGTATCTCTCTGTGTGACTTCTGCAGTACAAGTTTGTACGCACCTTGCTATCTCCTCACAGAGGAAGACGACTTCAACAACGATGAAGACCTAGACTAGTAGGCCACGTCTTACTGTCGTTTGCCTCTGGGCAGGCTTGTTGGGCTTCTTCCGCTTCGGTGTTTTCTTTCACTGCCTTTATTTAAATTTGGCCTATTTGCTGTGGATGTAAACTTTGGCATTCGTGCCCAAAATTAATTAATAAATATCATTATGGTTGATATTTATCTTTGTTGTCTAATGTGTGCACTAACTGATCTTAGACTAGTGTGATTTACATAGAGGATCCAGAAGTTGTTGCTCCGGGTTCTGACACCCAAGCACCACCACCCCTTGCTTCCATGTCCTCTCCACGACCCATTTTAGTAGACACCATCCCATCCCCAGCCACTGCTCGCTGCCGGCACCACCACCCAACCAGCGCAGCCCGACTCCCCTGTTTTCGCCTCTTACTACAGCCAAATTCCTCCCTACCCTATTTCTCTCTGTAATCAGCTCTCTCTCTCTCTCTCTCTCTATTTGAGTTATATGCCAAGTGGGCCCAAGTAGAAATTAAGGCCACAAGTATGCTCAATTCAAGATTGTAAAGTAAATTTCAAACAAGATTTCTGAAAAAGGGGAAAGGAGTCCAATATATATCTATATATAAAATTATGTGAGAGTGAGCATGTAATTATGACACTAGAACAAATGGTTTATGCAAATTGAAAATACTAGAATTTAATCTTTTTAATTCCTTGTCAACCAAGAAAGTAGCAAGATACTTATTATGAGAATAATTAAAGAAAGGATTTAAATTTGCTAGTTATCATATCTTTATCCCCATATCTAAATATAACAATGCAAACTAAAGTTAATTGATATAGCAAGATCTTGCAACATAAAATAATAATCATGATTTGCTCATATCCAGAAATCATGAGGCCCCTCTTTTAAATAATGCTTAAAATAATTTTTCATAAATAATTTAAATTTAAGTCTCCAAAAT
This sequence comes from Dendrocalamus latiflorus, assembly GCA_017311315.1. Classification (NCBI taxonomy): domain Eukaryota; kingdom Viridiplantae; phylum Streptophyta; class Magnoliopsida; order Poales; family Poaceae; genus Dendrocalamus; species Dendrocalamus latiflorus. The sequence goes on along the minus strand of CM029620.1, from coordinate 1,850,092 downwards.
TTATATGTTATATGTTGAGATTTAAATGAAGGGTCACCTTATATTTGTTTAAAACATTCTCAAAATAACTAGAGCATCAATAATCTTTTTCTTAGATCCTATCGCTAATCAAATGGCTCTCAAAAATATTTGTAATCCACTAATGTTTATCTTAAACACAAATCTTGCAAAAAGATGTATAAAATAGCATTTCATGCGCCAATAACATCTTTAATCAAAGAATCCTACAAAAATGCAATATTGCCTGATTAATAACCATTTGGTCCTTATGTTAGAATTTAAATTTATGACATTTAAGAATATTTAATACACGATAGCTCGGTTCAATCTTGAAAGAGAACCTGGATAAAATATTAACTCCTCGACCAATAAAATGTGGACTGGTCATTTTTAATAATTTGTGAATCAAACAGAATAGTCAACTTTGTTCATAATAATGATTGGATTAAAATAACCAACTCCATATTTTGATTAAGTTATTGAAATAATGGTTCAATTAATTGGCAGTTGCAATCCCAAACAATATTGCATCTCAAATTATCAAGTTAATTCAACCAATTCATGTTATGCACATCACGTGTGAAAACCCGCATCCTAAAATCACTAAGTTGTTGACACTTGAGAAATAATATTCAGTATCCCGATTAATCTCTCCCATCCATCCGTAGGCCTGGCCTAACCTATGGAACTTCCTTAATAAATATAAATTAATTAAATAAAATATTAAATTAAAAATTAGCCTTGGTATCTTGCATTTAGCTATGTCTAGTCATGTTCCAATCTAAGGTGGAATATTCTTATGAGTATTCCTTCGACCTCAATCCTTCTTTTATCCTTCTTGGTGAAGCCCCTCTGTCACTTCGTTTCCACTCAAAAATTCATTTGACTCCGTCTCTATCTCGCAACTTGCCAAATCTTCTCCCATATCCTTAATCATAGCAAATTATAAATAAACTCAATTGAACTTATTTGGACATTATTGGTGTAACATCCCAAAATGGGAATTATTGTAATTGTGAAAATTATAAAAAAATTAATTGTTTTTAGTGTACCTCAAAATTTTCAGTGTTTATTTAAGTTTCTTGTTTTGGGGTCCATGCTAAAAATCCGATTAATAAAATGCAAATCCTAATGAGGAACTGAGATTATGAAAATCAAGTCAAAGAAACCTCAAATCTCTTTACAATCCCAAAAATTTAAAATTCAAAACGGGGAATTGGAAATACAAAATCGAGACTAGATACTTAAATCAAAAGTTAACATTAAAATCCCCATCTAATTATTACATCTAAAGGATTCAAATCCGGAAATCCAAAAAAATTATCTCTCAAAACTAGACAATCTAGAACTTCAACTTCTGAATGCAAAAAATTTGAACTAAGGTCTTAAATTCAAAACCGAACTACAAATTTGATTATGGAATTTAAAAAATTCACTAAATTCCCAAAAATCTCCTCTGGCCTGACCTGTTTCTTTTTTTCTGGCCCATTTCTTTTTCTTTCTTAGCTGTCCCGCATCCTGCCCTAGCCCACCCGGTGCTTCTCCTTTCTCCTCGTCCTTCTTCCTCTATTCCTAGTGTTAGGACTCACCGGCCCAGCCCGTGCGTCGGCCGCGCCCACTGGCTACAGCTGCCCGGCCTTGCCTCCGCCTCCGTACGCCAAGCTGCCGCCCCTACCACTGGCCTAGCCCTGGCGCCACTCCCCTACGCCTACGCGCGCGTTACTCTATCACTCGACATAACTCCTCTGAGGCACCCATGCCGGCATTACACCACCGCATGCGTCTTCAATTCGCCTAGCGACCAACCATCTCCCTCATCTATATAAAGGTCCACTGAGCTTCCCCTTACTCCCCACCAGTTTCCTGCCTAGCCCTCCCCTGCTTTCCCGAGCGCACCGCCACATCCGCTGAGCTCCCTGTGGGTGTCTCCGTTGGTAGCACCACCCGGTGAGCCCCGAGACATGCCGAGCCCCTCCCTGAGCTCGCCTTGTCTCCCATACACTGTAGGCCACTAGTGACCGCTGTCTTCCCCAACTCCATCACCCGGTCTCCCTGACGATTCGCCGAGCCCTGACCCAACTCCTAGCGCCAGGAGCTCCTCTAGTAGCAGCTGAGGCCATTCCCGCACCGCCGTGGGCTCTCCTCTCCTCAGTGAGCTATCCATGGGAGCCATCCGGCACTGCCACCCGTGCACGTCGCTAGCCCGCGTTGACCTTCTTTTGTCTCCACCGACCCCCTGGGTAAGGTCCCCGTGACTTCCTCCTGCTCATGCGCGCCCCACCTTCTTCCCTCTCTCCTCTGGATGCCGGCACCCAATTTTTCCTCTCACCGCTGGCCACCTAGAGCCATTGCCAGCTCGGCATGGTGCCACCCCGGCTGTAGCTGTTGCCTCCCTGAGCCACCTCATCGCTTAGGCAACCCGTTTTGCCGGTCACCACCACCTCCTTGGTCGTTCCCCACTGGCACCGCCACTCGATCCCCTGCGCCATGCGCCTCCCCTGTTTCAGCGTTCCTCACCCTACTCTGCTCTATTCTCTGCCGAACCGGCTCCTTCCTCTCCGTCCTCTTTGTATGACATGAGGGCCCAACTACAGGATGGCCTCTAGCTCATGTGTATCTTTATATCCTCTCACTTTATTTCTAATCTTGAATTTTATCTAAAATTTTCTCAATTGAGCAAGGCAATAAAATATGAATTATGAATAAGGATGGAAATGAGGAATTAATTACAGAATTATAATGTAGGCTCTTGCAATTAAAAAATATCTTTAATTAATTTCATGACAATAAAGAGTAACAAAATAACATACTAATTCTCATGTAAAACTAAAACAAGATTATGCATGACCTATTTTCAAATGACAAGTAATCGAATAGATGAAACTAATTAAAAGTTTGTCTTTTATAAATCAAGACTACCAGAAGTTTAATCCTAAATAATTAAAGATGCATGTTTAAAGCCTTACAAAGATAATTTCAACGCTTTCAAATTCTACTCTGGAAACTCGAATAATAATTTTAATCCTATCAAAAACTCGAGTGGTCTAAATAATATCTTTCATCCCTCAATCTAAATCCATTAATGCAAACCAAGTAGATTAATTTAGCAAGTTTATGCCACATAAAACAATAACCATAGACTCTTTTATTAGTTCTTAAAATAATTGTTGGTGAAGTTCTCAATAATTATCTATAAAATACTGAAATTTAAATTAACGGATTCCTTCTCTATAATTAATAAATCTTAAAAATAAATAAGAAACCATTAATCTTTATCTCACATCCAAATCCCCAATCAGATGACCCTAAGAATAATTTGTAACCATCCAACCCGTATCTCAGGATTTAAAATTGACCGATATACCTGAAAATATCAACTTCACCAATAATTCAGTTCAAATCTTATAAAGATGACTCAATTAAAATATTAAAATCTTGCCTAATAAAAGCGGGTCATTGGTCATCCTTAACTAATTTGTTAATTAGTGAAATAATTAACTCTGTTCCTAGTGACCATTGCTTAAAGACCAACTCCATATTTTAAATAAGATATTGAACTACTAATATTGAACTACTATTATTATTGCATTCTCACAATCAATTTCATCAAATCTATTTTAGTTAAAATTTCTAAGTCCCAGGAGTTTTCTTACTTGTTGTATTTTCAAAATAATGCCTTTAGCAAATAAAAGAACATCAAGCCTCCCTTAACAGCTTTGCATCTATTATTATTACATCCTGTGTGGTGGCTTGCTGAGTATCGTCATACTCACTCTAGCTTAATTACCATTACTCAGTCAATAAAAACAAAAGGCCAAGCCCTACGGTGCTATGAAGGGATCAACAGAGCTGGAAGACAAAGAGGCCGTGGACTAGGTCGCGAACCCCAGTTGGCTGCCTGTGGGCAAGTCCTAAGGGTCCCACCTATGTGGAGTTTCGCTGCTGCATTTTATTGATTTTGGCCTGATTGGCCCATGAGTAAGTTATTACTATATTATTTACGCTTCCGCATGATATGTTTTTGATATACAATAATGTATCTGTGAGCACTATCCACTGATCCAGGGAATAGTGCGGTGGAATCATAGAGGATCTGGGTTTGCTAACCCGGGTCTGACAATTGGTTCTTCGGATGGTAAGAGAGGTTGGTGCTGATGTCTCACGAGAAATTATGGTTTGTGGTATGAACCATTCAAAGAAATTAAGGACTTAATCTTGTGATGACCTCCTCGTGTAAAACAGTACTACCTCAATTTGGCAAAGTGTAGGCTTGGCTAAATAATTTACTAGACATCGGAGTCTTTCCACAAGTGGGGGAGTGAAGTTGTGCATGCGTGGAACAAAAATCCAGCATGAATGGGACACCGTGTAATGGTGATGTGTACCCATTTAACCAGCATTGTGGAAAGCCATAGTCTAGCTGTGCTGAGTGTTAGGGTATGACTTCCCGCACTAACTTTATAGGGGCTACCTTTAGTGGTTCTCCATAAGGGTGGACTGACAATGGGGCGAGGTATTGTAAAGGCCTCGTGACAATCTCTCAATCTGCATGACTAATGAATCGTGTAGGCCTATTGGTGTAACATCCCAAAAATCCTCTTCCTGAAAAATTTAATTTCAAATTAATTAATTTAAAGTGTTTGAATTTTATTTGGCTTTTAATTGGTTTTCTGAGTTTTCTAGAGCTTAAAACCTATTTTTAAAATTTAAAAAGTATCTTAAGTTTAAAAATTAAATACCAACATTAGTTGGAAATATTCTTATTAAGTCTAAAATGTCACCAGGAGCTTCTATGAATTTTCCTGGAATTTTTGGAAGTATTTTCATATTTTTCTGAGGCTTAATTAATTAACTATGCATTTCTGAAAATCTTAAAAACAGAAATAAAAAAATTTAAATCTCCTCCTCTACCCTCTGGCCGCCACCTGGCCGGCCCGATGCGCGCCACGCCGCCCGCGCCGGCCCATCCCGCCGTCCGCACTCCGCTCTCTCTCTCCTCTCACTGCCCCACGGGCCCCGCCCGTCAGCCGCCCGCACCCTGCTCCCGCTGCCGCCCGGGCCCTCTGGTTAGGCCCGTGTTCCCCTTCCCCGCGCAACCTTCCTTTCTCCCCTACTCTTTCCTTTCTTGCTCCGGCCGACCGAAGCCGCGCCGAATCCGGTCTTTCCCTTGCCACCTCCTCTCCGAATTGGAAACCCTGTGCACCGCCGGGACCGAATCCCCAATTCCCGTGCTCTCCTTCCTTCTCTGCCTCCCCCTCCTTCCTTAATCTCTCCGCCGTATCCGCGCCGGTCGAGAAATCCGGTGAGCAATCCTCGCCGATTGCCCCCTCCCTAGCCCCTATAAAAACCCCACTCAGCCCCGCCTCCCTCCGCACAACCTCCCGCTGCTCTACCCCTCCCTTCCCGAGCACCGGAGCACCCTGCCACCGTGCTCTCTCCCTCTCCGAGCTCCGCCGCACTCCGGTGAGCGATTGCCACTGCCCCGGTCCTCCCCAGAGCCCGCCGCCGCCACCTTGAGCATCCACGCGCCCGTGCGAAGCTCCCCGACCCCTCGACCGAGCCTCCCCGCCGCCGGAACGCCGCTGCACCGGAGCACCCGAGCCGTCTTCGCCACTTCCTCGCCGTCGGCACGCCGCCTCCGACCACCTCTGCCCGACCCCCCGCTGCCGACTGGTTCAAAAGCTAAAAGCCCCCTATATGGGTAAGCAACACCCGAGTGACTAGATGGCTAGCAGCGTTATCCTTTCCCCCCCTTGGCTCCCTCGGCGTGCGTTTGAGCCCTGGCTCCGCACGGTGAGGTTGAGCCATTTCTTTTAATTTTCGCACTGACAGCCGGGCCCCACTCGTCAGCAACCGCTCGACGGCGCTGGCCACTGGCGTCTTGGGCCCACCCGTCTGCGCTAGCCACTGACATATTGTAACGCCCTAGGGCCCAAACCGGCTTAGACCTAACCACATTCTGGATAGGCCACGCACACGTAGCAACCCGCTTGCGCTGTCGTTCTCGCTCGCGCAAAACGGTTAACCGGGGGTGCTACCATTGGAACTCCTAGGCTTATATGTAAGTGCTTCTCAAGGTAAGCTAGCAAGGTGGGACTAACCCAGAAATTCATGTGCACACACACATGGGCCGAGGTGTCACATACACCCCCCTCAAAGGACCCGACGTCCTCGTCGGACCAACATACCCACACCGGGGCAAATGATAAGGATCTCCTCTCTTGGCACATGTCTGTACATTCAGTGTCAGCACATATGCCATGCCGTGTGTCCGCTACGGGCCTACACGCGCCATGCGCCATATGCCCGCGCCCCTGACCCACACGCGCCCATGTAACCGCGAGAGTCAGCTCTGATACCATTTGTAACGCCCTAGGGTCCAAACCGGCTCAGACCTAACCACATTCTGGATAGGCCACGCACACGTAGCAACCCGCTTGCGCTTTCGTCCTCGCTTCGCGCAAAACGGTTAACTGGGGGTGCTACCATTGGAACTCCTAGGCTTATATGTAAGTGCTTCTCAAGGTTACGACTATAGTTACCAACCGAGGTTACGACTTATGAGTTTATCGACTTTCGTTACCAACCGAGGTTACGACTATAGTTAGAGGTTGAAGATTACAACTACTGCAGTCGGTGGTTTCAACTATGTGAGCAGTCAAATAGTTCAACAACGTCAGCGATCAGAGATTGTGCCACAATAGCGGTTGAAGATGTCGACAACGTCAGTGGTCAAAGATTTCAACACCAGCTATGGTCGAAGAGCTCGACACACTAACGGTCGAAGGTTTTGACAATGCTAGCAGTCAAAGGTCTCGACTTCGATGGCTACAGTACTGTTCTCGTGTTCAACCATTACAGTCCCTTTTACAAGTTTGACTACCTCAGCTCTTTGTTCATGAGTTCAACTACTTCAGTTCTTTTTACAAGTTTCACTACCACAGTTATTTCTTCGACTACGATTATTGCTAGTTCTCCTTTTTTACTTAAGCGGCTATGAGGAAGGAGGAGCTCATCGAGGGCGATGACAGTTCATGAGACGAAGAAGCTAGCATTGGTGATCTCGTCAGCGGCAAAGGGGTCTGTGGCGACAGCAATTTATGCAGCAGCGGTGAGCTATAGAAAGAGATGAGCATGAGCTTGCACGCATGCATGCAGAACAGAATAGCGAAAGTAGAGGTACAGCTCACCAGAGAGAGAAATTCCTATAGCCGTGTTTGGTTGGAGACGATGACGAAGGTCTAGCTCAAATGGTCCACTGCATCAAAGGTCAAACAAGTGAGCAGGGTGCTCAAAGGAGAGGTAAGCCGCATTGAGGCAGGGTCAAGAAGCTCACCAGAGATGCTAAAACACGGTGGCATGCTCACCAGAGTCGCAGACGACTTCGGTTTCATGACATTCCAGAGAGCGGAATGCTCGGGGAATGTGT